>JAUYWG010000033.1:8540278-8559232 GCA_034779775.1 Enteromius afrohamiltoni | reverse complement strand
TGCACTTGGATGGGTTAAATGCAGAGCACCAATTCCTAGTATGGGAAACCATACCTGGCCACTTGTCACGTCCTTTTATTCATTAATTTATTTAGACTATTTTTTAATATAATGTCACTAATAAACATAACAAAAGATCTTTACCCTGCTTCTTATTAGGACTTTATTCTTAATAGCTAACTATTACTGGAACTTCACAAATTCTTATTAAAACTGGAACTTATTAGATTTGAAGGTCTAGCATAAGGGGTTGTTATTAGCCAACAGCTTTTCTTGTTACACGATACAATCACTTACAATAAATAAATACCATTATACTCACTTACTCTAAATATCCCAAAAAAAATTATTTTAAAGCATTCCTGATTCATATTACATGATTAATTAACTTTTGCTAATATCAAGCCTGCTAGAACTAGGACTAAAAGAGATCTCAGGATTTGAATACCTTTTTTTCACATAAATAAATAGGTTTCCCATGAACATCTCCAGCACTGCAACTGTCAGTAAAGCAGGTAATTGTTGATGTGGTATAATTAGTTGGTCAGGGCATCATTTGCATTCCCCTGAAAGAGGTCTCAGGCAGCTGTCATTCAGCAAAATCCTGTGAAACCCCGAAAGCGGCGGAACCCAGGGCTCCGCAGAGACGTGGTTCATGGATTTGGGTGCTATTCTTTTAGTTACTCATCATAATGACTCCATTTAGTTGGTCAATGACCCATTTAATGGCACAGAGCAGGCTTTGGAAGCACTGCGTCCTTGGCAGGGCAGATTTTGCAGCTGCCCTGGCGTATGCTACCTTTAACCCAAACTGTGGCCCCTCTCAACAACCCCAGCATCCCTGCCATTTCCTTTATGCAGAAAACAAGAAGAGCTCCAAATGCGACTGAAGAACATGTCAACAGCCACAAACTGCATGGAATATAAGGCATAGTTTAAGAAATTAAAAGACAGCTTATATTAAAAATATAAATATTTTAATTCGAATTTTGAAAATCATATATTTATTAGTATCTGATTCAGTGCTAACAAACAATATCGTTTTCTAAAATGGACTATATTAACCTCATCTGGCGATCTTTTCATTTCCTGTCTTATAATGTTTCAATTTGAGAAAATTCCATGTAGTAAACCACTGTCTTAACAAATTAAAATAAATTATGGACAATTTCAAAGCTTTTTGCAAACCTATTTGAACAATTAAATTAAAAGAGTGATTCATTCATGAATCTGGCATCATCCACTCTACTAGCTATGAGTAACTTTGTAGCTACATCTCAACTAATTCTAGTTTATAAAACTGATTCATGTATACTAACTCTCAGAGTGGACCGTTATGGTAGGTTTAGGGTTAGTGGAATAAGTTGACATATACTTCAGTATGTCAGTAGTCAGTATGTAGTATGTTGTGGATCCATTAAAATCAAGAAGATATTAAGCAAACAGTCTACTAATACTCTAATGACTGCTAGTTTACATGTAGTTGCAAAGTTACGTGCTGTTAGTAGAATGTCTAAGGTGGACTATTCAAATAAAGTGTTACCAAAAAAAACATATAGAAAATATATGAAATGCTCACCTTGTGATTGAACTGTTTTTATCAGCACATACTGATCTGTATTTATACTAATATTTAGTAATAATACTTGAGGTGTGACCATAGCCATTATGACAAGACCCTGACCTACATGTAAGCATGCATGTGCCACTGCCCACAGGAGATCAGACCCCATATGGTCCTGAGGAGCATATCACCGGCACACTAACCACGAGCTCCACAGCAGCACGGGCATCCTACTGCCGCTCAGCTCTGATTGATAGCCTCTGCTCAGCTGCTGACAAGCGAAGGAGGCTACACATGGGTATGTGGGCAAAAATAGCCCTGTCATGGTCCTCTTTAGCTTTGCCACAGCTGCGTCAGACAAAAAAAAAAAACCAACAACAACATGTTCAGTGCACATCTTCAGAGACCTGGTCTTTTGAAATGCAAAATTGGAGCACCCTCGGGTTAAATATATGAACCGATCGCCTTCATTAGAAGACTAAGAATGTGTTTACTGCTCACAACAGCCATATTGATTTCATTCATCGATATTATTAATGGAAATAATTAATAGAGTTTATTTATGGGCATGTTATCGAATATGCAAACTCCACAGAGCTAAGAAATATTTATGACTTGTGTCACTGAAACCAACTGCAATACAGCACGGAAACCCGTTAAATGGATTTTCCCTGGTGAAGAAGCACTACTCACAGACTTTTGGATCATTTCAGTATAATCTCATTATACTCTGCACCCTGGTGCTCCTGACCTTTGGAACGGTTCCTACGTTTTGGAACTCCCTGGGTAGATGCAAAATGATGTGTTTTATGTTAGGAAACTGCACTGGTCTAATGCCGTCTTTAGCACTTGCCGTCTGCATCAGAGCAGTTTTGGATATAAGTGACTTTTTTCCTCTATTTGTACTCACAGGTACAAACAGAGCCTTGTTCCAAGGTAAAAAGAGCAAGGGACTAAAGAAGAACGGAGCAGTGTAGGAACCAAAAGAGAAAAAGAGAGAGAAAAAAATATGAAGGGCATATTTGTTTGGAGCGAACTGACAAGGCCTTTTTATTGTCAGTGTGTGTCAGTCTATTTGTTCCCAAAAGGAGTCAGGCAAACCCAAACAACAGAGAGGAAATATACTGTCAGCTGTGCTTTATTGACTTCACTGCTCGTCCCAGTCATGCTGAACTCTGCATGTGGTTATTATGAAATATACAGAACGTCTGTTTGCATGTGCAACACTAAAACAACTGAAAAAAGGGAAGAGATATTAATTATCTTGCTCTCAGTATAAATCCCAGTATAAAATAATGTTTCCTGTACAAACAAAAGCACTGAAAACATCTACGTGTGCAGGGAAGTAGAAACAGTACACATGGTTCATTTGAGTATTGTTATGAAGATCATTGTATTTACCCAACTCTCTGCTGATTTCATTACACATGTTATTGACCTCTGAACTTTATACAGCGACACAGAAGAACTCGCTAAGAACTACTTATGGATTATTCACATGAAACATGATTTTGCAATTCAACTGTACTCATTTCCGTTTTTTTCCTAATAAATTTTTTAGGCATTCTTGTCTTTTCAGTATCTCACACATGAGATCTTCCATTCTTTCCTCTTTTTATTTTCATTCCACTGCTCTGTCTTTGAACGCAAAAAACATATTCTGTGTGAATGGCCCCTTAATACCAAATAAACAAACAAAACAGCCAGAGAGAG
This sequence comes from Enteromius afrohamiltoni, assembly GCA_034779775.1. Classification (NCBI taxonomy): domain Eukaryota; kingdom Metazoa; phylum Chordata; class Actinopteri; order Cypriniformes; family Cyprinidae; genus Enteromius; species Enteromius afrohamiltoni. Next base: position 8,555,955 of record JAUYWG010000033.1, on the reverse strand, counting down.
AAAGAAATGGATTAGACAGAATAATCTGAAATTGGTATACTTTATATATAATAGTTTATATATAGTTTCATTAAAGCATGTTATATTGTAGCTAAATATATTTGCTAACCAGTTTATCTACCTCATATTTAATGTGCAAGTTATTTCTAGTGAATGTGTGAGATGTTTTAATTCATTAGCTAGTTAAAGTGCCCCTATTTTTGGGAGTCTCATACAATAGGTTTACATGCATGCAAGGTGAAAAAAACACCTTTGTTTCCTCAAAATACGCATCATCACCTCATTTTCCAGCGATTCTCAAACAATTCGTTTGAAGAAGTTCTAAGATTCAGTCTCTCTAAACCCCTCCTTTCCGTGAGGCTGCTCTGACTGGTCAGATGTCACCTCTGGCTTGCTTAGTTGAGGGCACTCAATTTCTAGTGATTGTTTATGATGATTGTTTATGATGGCGATGATTATTGTCATTTTGATTACAGAGACCGTTTCTGCAATTGATAGTTTAATCTCATTACCATCACTCTATTCTTCCATTTGATAATGTCCAGTGCTTTGCTACTATCTGTATTGTTAAAAGCACTATAGAAATGGAAGTGTTTGAAAAGTGATTGATGGCCCAGCCTTTTGTGATTGGTCTACCAGGTACAGTGCATTGAAAATGATAGGCCCATTGCCATTCTGTATTTTGAACGCTCGATGGAAATATAAGCATCTATTATTTATCATACTTACAGCTTGTGATTCAGTGGAGCCTCTGGTCCAGATAAACTGGCTACTGCATTTTTCAGGATGTGTTTTGTGTATCCTGCGATGAAAATGATGTGTTTGTGGGAGGGGTCAAGTTGATTGTGCAGGCCAATGTAGAACATAGGTGGGAATACCGACTCGTTTAGGCTGTAAAGAATCGATTATTTTGGGAGACAATAACTTTATTTATCGTGCACTTACGGATTTACAATTTTGTAGATTATTTACATTAATATCCAGCTATTACACTGCATGAAAGGCAATATTGGAAGCAGCATAATAGGGGCACTTTAAATAACTAGAAGAGGAACAAAGTGCAGTAAACTTTAAAACCTTTTGCCCTCTCTGCTGAAAAAAAAAAGTCTGGTCTCCCAGCCTGGTTTTAGCTGGTTTAAGATCAGCATGCAGGTTTTACAGGGGTTTTAACTTCCCAGCTAGCCAGGCTGGTCTCAGCTGGTTTAGGCTGGGAGACCAGCTGAAAAGATCAGCTAAAACCAGCCTGGCCAACCTAGCCCAAACCCGCTAAAACAAGCTACTTCCAGCTTAAACCAGCTAAGACCAGCCAGTCTTTCATGAATGAAATCAACTAGGCTGGTTTTAGCAGTTTTTATTTTTTATTTTTTATTGTTTGTTTTGTTTTTTTCTGCAGGGAAAAAACAGTGTGCTTATGATTATGATAATAATATCGTACCAAGTACCAGTTAGCAGTAATAAGTGTAACATTTTGATTCGCCGAAGCCTTGGCACATTTACTTTACACACGGTCATGCCTTTAAAACTACAGTAGCTTGGTTTGCAGATTAATAATAATTTATAACTTATTTTGCCAAACAATAAACAACTATAAACAAACATATTACTTTTCTACACTGTGAAGGATTATTATTTAATGTCAATGCACAGTAGCTATTTATTTAGTAAGTACTTCCTCAATAAGAGCAATAAAATGTACATTTTGTCAGTTGCTGTTGTGTAATAAACCGCTCAGAATGAAAGCCCTAGAATTATTCCTCATTTCATCACCACTGAACTTCTGAAATTTTGAAAGTATAAATATTTTTTTATATAAAAAGATAAATAAATTAAACAGACTTCAACCAGTAACAATATTGGCTTAATGAGGGTGAAAAGCTAGTGAATCCATGGCCGCGAGGGCCAAAGCAGAGTGAATAATCAGAGAAGGGTAGTGACTTTGAAGCCTTGCAGCGTGTGCAAGCGTCAGAGGATGATGGGAGGAAGTTTGAATGAAAGAAGCCTGTTGGCGAGGACTGATGGGGCTTCCTCTAGCGACTGTCCCTAATGCTGATTTTCAGGTTATTTTAAGATGGAAAAGTCACGCGGCTCATCTCTTGAGTATTTCTGAGAATCCCTTTAATGCTCCGGGGTGGTACCTACTGATGCACGAGCCCGCATTTCAGCAGGCTTTTTGAGCGACGTATGGCTTAAGACAACCTCCACGCTGCAGATCTGCAGGGAGAACTCCACCGAAAGAGGGGCTAAAAGAAGCAATTTGTACATGACAGTGATCGAGTAACACGGGAAATATTTTGACCACATAATAAATGTGACTTTAATTGGAAAGGAGAAAAAGGCATTGTGATATTGTGTTGTCACTCAGAGAGATATCAATCCCACACTCATGGGATCACATGCACAAAAGCCATCAAGAGAATAATAATAAAAGACAGTCTGATTACACCACACGGTTCCTCGTGTTGTGGACTGGCAGCAGCAGGAGCCGGAGACAAAGAAAAACACAGAAGAGACCTCTGTAAACGTGATTTCACATCTGAGCGACTCTGTCTCTGTTAGGCCCGGAGGAAGAAAAGCAAAAGCCACACTGTCGGTTTCCCCCTTGTGAGATGAGGAGAGAGTAAAGCTTGAACTGTTCGACCTCCAAATAGCCAGAAAACACCCAGACCAAAAATAAAAGCATAAAATCTGCCATTTGCTACAAAACTGCCTTTCTGAATTGATTTTTTACCAGGCAGGGCCGATGGGATGCCTTTGCATCCCCTCAGTGTTGGCACAAATTCAACACAAGTTCAGTCAGGGCAACATCTGCTGGGGCATTTTCACATGGAGAAATCTTAGCATAAAAGACTTGCATTATTCACACTAAATCTATGATTATTATACGTGAGATTTATCACAGTAACATCACGTTTTTTCTATACATTTTGAAAAAACAAAATAAATAAAATCTGTTGTGATAATCTGAGTTAAGAATACTTTTTAAATATTTAATTTATTTAGGTTTGTGTGTATATGTTTGTTTATGCAAAACTATTTGGGGAAAAAATAGAGAGTAAATCGTTTAATAAAAAGAAAATTTAAGAATTGTGTAATTTAATAATTGTGTCATTATCGTTGTTTATATTCTTCTTCTTCTTTTTATTATTATACAATTACAATATTTTCTAAATATTTTTTATCTATGTAATTTAATTTTTTTTAAATATAATATAAGTATTTAATTAAAAAAAAAAAAAATATATATATATATATATATATATATATATATCTGCACTAATATATAACATTTTTTATTAAAATGTTTTATTTTCATATTTTATTTGGTTTTGTTTTAAATTTGAAAGTTGCATTAGTGATTTTTTTTGGCACCATTTTTGAAAGAAAGAAATTTTTCTACAAAACATGTATTTCCTCATTAATGGTATGGAATAGTTATTGTGATAAATCAATATTAAATAATACTGAAAACAAAAAGTGATTTTTTTTTTTTTCTAACTATGACATATACAATACAAACCCTCAATTAAACAACACAAAAGTACTACTTATCACTTTACATTTTGCTCAGAAATACTCTTCCCGTCTAAAAGTTCCTGTATGATTCTTGGCCAGAATAAGCTGCAATGTGGACCAGACCTCTTGCCGGGGTCTGGTTCCGCGAGAGTAAGATCATTACATCATGCACTGGCCCACAGTCATAATCATCCATCTGTATGAGTTTAGGAATTACTGTTGAAAATGAAACCTGACTACACACAGCAGTGCTCATATGTTCTAATAAGAGAGAGGAGGAATGTTTTAGCACGGTGCAATCTGTCTCAAAATACCAATGATGTCTGACATCATGCTCTGGATATTCTAATTGGCCTCAGAGAGCCGGACGGAGCAACAGCGTAATTGTGATGTATCATGCAGGATATACAGCCATATGCTGCAATGGATTTCCTCTCTTGTTATTTGTAGTTCATCAGACACAAAATACGGAGGCAGACCTACTGAGGCCGAGTATTACGCACAGCAGATGTGTACATTTGATTATTGAAAATGGCATCTTATGGGGGGCTATTTCCAGGTTTTCCAAATCAACAATGCTAATTGATTCATCACGGCCTATAAAGAATACAGATGGCATTTAATCTCTTTCTGGCATTTTGATCTATCACCAAACACCTGAGAAATCGTTTGAAATTGCATAAAATGCTGATATTTTCAAGGAAAACTAAATCTGCTCAGGGTGGAGCAAAAAATAAAAATAAATAAATAAATAAAAATGCATCTGCTCTGGCATTTTGTAATATATACAACATTATTTCAAAGAGAAACAAGTCTGAAGATCATTTCTGCTGTAGGAGACTAAATAGTCTGTAGTACACAAGAGAATAAATGAAAAGAATGATTGTATCAACACCTGCACTAACTGCTTCTTTAAGTCAGCTTTTATTGTTACACTTTGTTACCCAAAGCAATTTTCAAATAGGTTTTCCTTTTGTATCCCTTCCCAACCTGTTTTAGATTCTCAGGTGTCATTAATCTGTGTTGCGAATTACTTTTTAGCTGCACTCCACAGTTTTATTTAAGTTTCTTACCGCATTAACTTCCAGTCCGGAACAAAATGTAATATCCAGACACGTGAATCATCCGTAAGTTTGTCATTCTGTGAGGTTCTCAGTTATGTAAAGTTAACGCCTCCGTCTGTCAATATTACAAATGTCAAACTCGACGCAACTCCACTTAAAAGATGTACACTTAGCATCTGCCCTATAAAAGCACATTACAGTTTCTCAACGGCTGACATTGCGTTCTTTTGTCAAAGCTACTTTAATGGAGTGCAAGATGTGCACGGCTGTGTAAAGAAAGAGCAAGCGTTGTGTTTTGGAATGCATTATCTCGGCTTGTCTCGGCGGTTTTGTGGTGCACCTTGCTCAAGGGAAATCGTTCATTTATCAGGCCACTTTTATGGGGAAGATTTGCGTCAGAATTGTAATATATTCCAAAAAGATGGCCCGAATTACAGCTTTGTGGAAATGAGATTAATGCACGACCCTCCTATTCTTGCTCTCACGGATTATACAACAACAAAGCTCTTATAGAGCTAACTAAAGCGCTGTAATGACTTTTGTGCTTAATCTATAGAAGATATCTTGACTGACACAGACAGTAATTAGTTATTATACGGAGTATGTAGGGTGGAAGGATGAACAGGCCCATTCATCTTAAGCGTTTCTTGGCTTCAGTTTTGGGTTCTGGCTGTGAGCATCGCCTTTTCAGAGCATATAGAGCTATGTATTGAGCTCACGATAAATAAGTAATCTTGTATTGTTTTCTGGAGCATGGCATAGCAAGACTCAAAGTATAACATATAAAGAGAAACGGAGGATGGTTCACTTGACATGACCACAAGGACTTGAATTCAGCCAGCTCTGAAAGCCCGCTTTAGTTCACTAGTAGTGCATTCGCTGTTAATAAGATGTGTGCTAAAAACAGACACTCATAAAAACAGGACTTGAAAGATCAACAGTTTTCCTAATAAAAGTGTGAGTTTGCTGATATATCTATTTTTGGATCAAAACAACTCTTGATGTTCAGCTGTAGCTATTAATTAAACATGGACTCGTATAATATTTTTGTGTTTATTGTGCTATGTAGAAGATTAATTTCCTCCGTAGTCTCCCTTACAGTGTTGAAAGAGAGAAGTGCAGCACTGGAGTCTAATCAGGAAATAAGAGACAAAAGTGGAACTAATTATCCCGAGTCCTCAAGGAACCCCCTTTGCTCAGAGAGTTTAGGTTTCTCACGGCTCAAGTAGCCAAGAACAATGAACTTACTACTGTAGTAGCCAGAAATAGACACTCTTTTTAAAACTTGTTTGTATACATGAACTACAGCCGCTGGTAAATTTACCTGCTGAAACGAAAATTAAAATAAAATATTTCAACTAAAATGAAATGTACTTTATCATAGAAATGCATTACATTTTAAAAATGTCAATACAAATACTGACATATTTAGAAATATTTTAATAATTTAGAAATATCATCAATAGATATACCATAGATACATCATAGAGTATCATCAACATTAAAAAAAATGCTTAATTTAAATACACATTTACAATCTTTGTCAAAAAGAAAGAAAAGAAAAAAAAAAAGCATGACTTATGGTGCTCCAGAAGGCAACACAATGCGTCAAGGGGTAGGGGGTAAAATTTAGAATTTAAAAAATATATTAATTGATTTATTTATTTTTAAAGCATGTGACAGACGTGACAGAGTCTGAAGACACCATGTGTTCCTATTATTGATTTGAGCATGTGTATATATATAGAAGGTGCCCAGTGTCATTCACACAAACACTAAACACTATGGTGGTAAGACTCATTAAACTGAAACATGCATTAACATTCATTTAACAAACATAGAAACATAGTTAGTTCAAAGAAAAAACATCCAGATCAAACTAAATTTTAGATGTAATGAAGGGAATTCTGGGAATGTAAGTTTACGTTTTTTCCCCTGTAAATTTAACATGTAACAGGTTTTTACCATAAAATTTTTTACAGGTTTTTACCGTCTAAATAACAGCTAATTTTTAGTATGTAAAGTATAGATTACATAATAAAGTATGTAAACCTTTGACCACAACTAGAGGTCTTGATCAAGTTGCAGCCAAAAACTGGTGTTCCACAGATATTCATTTTGGCGTCTACACTTTAAATGCATTGTTTACACTATATTGTTAAGCATTTCTCAGCTTAGGTAGCACTTATATTATCAGAGACACTTTCTGCCCTTCTTCCAACATAAACCTATCAGTCAATAGAGGCATTGCGCCTTAGCCTTCGACTGAGGATGGAGGGTTTGGAATCCTTAACGCGTCTGTTCGTGTTGCACGGCTCTGGATCAATCGCTGTGATAATCTCTGGCTGGGAATGAAATGAAGGCCTGCGGCGTGTCCAATCAGTCGGTGAGTCCTGCCAGGAATAGATGTAGGATAAGTATTGTCATCAGGGCCATTAGTGAGGCTGGACTCTAATTTGGCTGAGGTAATTCCACAGACAATGAGGAAGACCACTGGAGCTCTATTGAATAACACTGTGCTGCTGAGTCCATCTTTTTACATGATAAGATCTAAACATCCCTACTCTATCTGCTTCTAGTGCACAATGCTCAACTTGGGAGAACAATAAAAGCGTCTTTTAGCCAACCAGAATGAATTAGCGCTGACATTTCATAATATCAGCTTCCGTACAAAATGATACTGAGTGGAGCAAACGCACATTTCAAACATTTTTCTTCATTCAGCTGACAAACGGGGCATACCGCCACCAACAAAAGACTACTTTGTCATGCCATTGATAAATTTATGATTAACACCGCAGTTCATCTTGTCAATCAAATGCAATTCATGAGGGTGTTTTCTGAAAGGGAGGAATGTGAAATGTGTAGGGTTCAAGTCTGTAAAGAGACTGAACAAGGATGTGACAGGTTTTTTTTTAGATATTATAAATATACTATTTTATTTTATTTTGGTTCATACAATGGAAGTCAATGTTGACTAACTAAAACAGTTTGACTACTAAAATTCTTCATAATTAAAATCACATAGGTTAGGCAAAACTAAAATATTAACATAAATTTTAATTACCAACATAGCAATTAAATAATATTAAAAATATTAATAATAAAATACACTTTCCAACTGACTCTCATTGTATGGACGAAACAGCTTAAACATTGTTTAAAATATATTCTCGTGTTCTACAAGATAAAAATTATGAACGGCATGATGAAAATTAAGACTGAATTTTTAATAAATCTTTCAATTGTTGGCACTGGATGGGGATAGGATGCCTACAAATCACGTTTCTCATACAGATGCCCTCTAATGTTTATCATGCTTGTCAGCAAGGAGCAAACGGTGGGATGCAGTCCAAATCTGTAAACAAACAAGTGTAGATTGCAAATTAAAAGCATTTATTAGAGGCATCCTGCATGACGGGAAGTTTAAACAGGTTGAACAGTCCTACGTAGGAGCCTGCTTCAATGAAAACCTATAAAACCAAGCTTTGACCTGTGCGAGGTCATCCTTAGTACCTCACATAAGACTTGTTCATGGGGAGAGGACACAGCCCTGGCCGGGTTTACATCCACAGCCCATCATCAGACTCATGTACAGCAAGGAGCCAGCTTTTGCTCTGCCCTGCAGGAGGCATGATGGGAGAGAAACTGCAGAGCAAGTCATTTCGGCGTGTGCTTAACAAGCTTGCTCTCACCTTCAGTAATGTGTGCCGTACAGGCTGTTGTCCCGTAAGCGCACCGGGAAGCTCTCTCCCATGCTCCATCTCTAAGGTTACGGGTCTGAGAGCCGAGCGTGAGAGAGCACTATCTCTCAGCTCTTTCATGCTTTAATTCCTGCCCGTTTAAAACATTCCCCATTGATAAATGTGGAAAATCAATTTGCCAGTGTTAAATCTCATCCATTGGGTGCTCATTAAACCCCTTGTGAGTCTGTTTCTGTCAGAGCACGTTGTGCCTGTGAGGCTAAATGGCTGATGGAAGCACCAGTAATCACACATGGCCACATATCACGCTCTTACATGGACCACTATCTGCTTTTAGCAGTTACGACACCGTAAAGGTTCATATTCATGATGCCATTGTTAAAAAAAAACTGCTTTTTCAGTCAGGAGAAATAAAGTTTCAGAGAGAGTCAGTAAACAATACTCTTGTGTGAAAGACTTTCACAGTCAACAATTGACTCTCAGCAATTATGGTTCCTTTAGGTTAAGTATGTCATTTTTTGCTAAAACAAGCAAAAAATGGTATTTTGTGGGACTTTGACAGTTAAGCAACTGTTGTTCTAAACAAGAACTAATACAAAGCTGCAAATACTGTATAATAGCCACCTTTAAAGAGATTGTTGCTTCTTTTGCCAAATGCTGTTAAGTTCATTTTTGTCAATGTTTTGTAAACTAAATCAGTGGTTCTCAGCCTTAGCGGAAGAAGCCCTCAGGATCCTTATGGAGCCTTAGCAAACTTCAAGGAGGGCCGACCTTAAGTTTACGTATTTAAAAGAACAAATTACAGTAAATTACAGTTACACTCTGTGTTAATATGAAGGACTAATCTTTAACCCATTGTTTAAATTATGCATTGCATCATGTTTTATGAGTGAGGAAAATGTCTGTAGTTTTAATGGAAATGTGTTGGTAATTTTCTGCCAGGACATTATACAGAATAATAAAATACTTAAAAAAGAAAGAAAGATATGTCAAATTCAAAAATTCATTTATTTTTACCCCTCTTTACAACAAGTTCTTACTGATGAACATTCAGTACCTGAAATGTCTGAAAACACAAAATAATTTACAGTTGATTCATTATATATTTTTTTAGTTTATATTTTAAGTTTTAGTTCATAAAAAGGCCCAAAAACAAGCAGCTATGTCATAATTGTAGCAGTAATACCGGAAATACCTGTATGGGGTGCATGGGTCTTCAGTCAAAAAGGTTGAAAACCATAGACACTGACTAACAGCAGAAATGGATTTCATGAACTCTTTAATACTGTCATATTAAGGCGAAACAAAGAAACTGCACCAACAATATAAGTAGGTGGGAACAAAAAAAGTTTTTTCAAAAGTTTTTAGATTGAATTTTGATTGATTTGATTTCAATTTTCACACTCCATTTTCTCTGAATCTCAGCACAGCTGAGCCAAAAACGCTTGTCACAGGTCACGTCAAAGTTGATGTCACTCAACTTTGCCCATAATTCACAACAAAATGTGAAGGTACAATGTAGGTGCAAGGAATCATAATGAAAGCCTCGGTCATCGAGGCACATCGCATTTTCTTGAGCAAACATAAAGATCACTTTAGCTTTGCATCCTGTCCTTGGAGGGCATGCGATCTGGCACCTAAATAAAATATGTTACTTAAAAAAGCAGAAAGCACCCAAGTCTGATGGAATTCCTCAATCGATATCGAGATAATTGCATGCAGGTCTCATGCAGTCTGTTTTGGCCGTTTACTTGGAGAACACTCAATAATGGAAAGATTCACTTGCGGAGTGTTTGCACTCAGGGCATTAGTCAACGTCTGGGTATTGATGGGTCTTGCCACAGTTGATTCATTAAAGGGACTTAGAGGAACTAGTAATGCACTTGTGGATCAGATAAAGCCACAATGCTGACATACAGCCAAACATTCAGCAACAGAGAGCTCAGCAAGGCGGTCTGCCATCAGACATGCATGCTGCACATACAGCACTGTTAATAAAAGCACTGCTGCAGACCTCACACACTGCATCTGTGCATATAAAACAGACCTGAACAGACACATCCCACTCGAAATCAACTTGAACCGTAAGACCTATTTCAATGCAAATTGAAGTTCGGCTCTGTTCAAACTAATCATCCAAAACCCAATGATTTATATACCTTGGAAGACACTGTTTACTAAGAATTTGTCATAAGATTTTATGCTATTCACTTTCACATTTTAAACAGAATTAAAGCAAAACTTCATTCAGTAAAAATCATTTACATTGTTTCAAATCTATGAATTTATGTGCAAAACATAGGGTGGATTTTTGAAGAATATCAAAGATGTGATATTCGTGTGATAATGAATGAGGCTGTCAAGCTCAAATATGACAAAACAACAACATAGATATATCATAAAAATAGTCGATAATACTTGTGCACTAGAGGTGAAATTTACTTTATTCATTGAATATTTCAATATCTCTTTAATGAGGGGGTGAAATGAGTCATTCTTTGAATCAGACATTTTAAATGAATCTTTTTATGTAGTTCTTAAAACTGGGCTCAATGATCTGTCCAAGAATCAGACTGATTTGATTGATTTGGAGACAAATGGACCATTTTAATGATGCTTTTAAAGTATTTTGCAGCCTAAAAATCGGCAGTACCAACTGAACAATGAATACATTTCGCATTTCACACAGTCACACATGTTTGAAATAAACCGCATAAAGGTTAGTATATTATGCTAATTTACCAATTCATAAAACCTTTACATTTCCTGCAGGGTTTAAACGCATAATTCATTACAAAATGATGATTCCTAGATAGTAATTTATGTATTCCTGGCATACTGAATCTCACCAGTGCATTTTGTGTTTGACTTAATAAACCGTAATTGCTGGCAGCAATCAGTCTATTACGCTACTTCCTCTCATTCGAATCATTTAAATCACTTGAAATGGATTGTGGCACAATGAATATAATTTTCAGACTTTCAAAAGGAGGATGAGCAATTAACGCTTGTCGATTAAGCCTATGTCAAGCAGAATGCATCTCAAGAGTGACTGAAGAGAAATGGAAACACTCCCTTCGAGGTGATATCTTTAAATGAATAACCTGACATGATTAAACTTGATCAATTAAATATTTCTGAGTGGAAAATTGGACCCCTTTTCAAACGCATTACCATCAAAGCGAAGGCTGTAAATAGCATAAACAATAGCGAAAGCGCTGCAAGCAAGCCGTAATGCCACTCTGAAGTACGATTAAACAGGTAGGTGATTAAAATCGTACGATATTCGCTTTTCAAACTCATCTAAAAGAATAAAAAACATAATTAGAGAGAGACTAAATGAGCCTAGAAACATCAGCCGAGAAACCACATTATTTATCAGCAGCATAGCTTGTCCCCAACAAATAGCACTAGTCTATATTTTGCTTGTTGACAGCACATTCACTGCTGCCCTCCCGCTTTGTGCTCTTCTATCGCCGTATTGTTTACGTGTGTCTACACTGGGTCCTCCTCATTAGAAAAGGGCGACTATGCCAAGAGAGGCGGCACCCAAGCAGGGACTCCCGCCGTGTCAATCGCATCCACTGCTCCGAATGTCTTACGGCAATGACGTGTCAATCAATGCTTCATGACAGATTGATGAGCGGAGGCTCTCGGCTAGCAATACCGTTTGGAGGAGACCAAGGCCCAATCCATTCGCCAGATGAGATTTAGCCTAGTATTATCAAAGTGATTCATTACATGAATCTAAACAGCGAGAATTACTCTGACTGAATGAACAGCCATCAGCCGAAGTCACATAAAATGGCTTACTCATTTACCATGTTGGTTATGTGATGTGGTGAGGAGCAATGAAACATGGTGCATCTGTGAGTGTGAATGAAAGAGGCTTATTTCACAGCAAATGTGCTTTTCTTCAAACACAGAGTCACATGTGTAATATCTATCCATCGATCCATCCACCATCCATCCATCCAATAAAAAAAAAAAACAAGAAACTCTGCTTATCAAAAAGAAATTCAGCCATTCAGTGTTACCTTTTCTATTTTATTTAATTTTTTTATTGCATCAATAATAAAATTGCAGCAACCACTAATTATTTCATATATGAACATCATTAAAAAATGTTGGTTAATAAATATTGTATGTTATATTATTTTTTTATCATTTAGATTTTTTATTATTATTATTCATAAAAAAATATTCAAAAAATTATGTTTGTTTGATAAAAAATGAATGAATAAATAAATATAATAATAAATATATAATCATATTACACTGAAGACTAGAACAATGATGCTGAGAATAAATATTTTGCCATCCCAGGAGGGGTCAATTGTATTTTTAAAGATATTCAAATAAAAGCTGTTTTTACATAAAAAAACAACTGTACAATTGTAAAAAATAATAATAATGAAAAAATTAAAACATTGAAAAACAGGGGAAATAATCACTATTAAATATTAAATCTTAAGCAATATATTTAAAATATTTAATATCAAAATACTGACTGATAACCCAATATAGTTTGCATTCCTATTTGTTTATTTCATCCTTATTTTTTTCGCCCACATGCATTTTGTTGGTCTTTGTGTGCAAATGTTCACTGAAACAGTATAACAAGAATAATGACACAATAAAAGCATGATTTTTGCTCCCTCTCAGGCATCCTGTGCTGAGCCCCGCATGTAAAAGTTGTTTACAACACCATTTAGCAATTTCTACACTACAAAGCTCATCTGTTAAATTACTGTTAAATGCATGAAAACATTTCGGTCTTGCAGGCTGGAGTAAACATCCATCCCGAACCGAAGTATTTCAGGGATACTTACAGCAAAGTGCAGCTCAGACGCGTATAGTTTGAACGCAACATTTTCAAGATTTGTCACGAAGCCTCCCCCTCAGAAAATGAATAATTTACTCTAGAAAGTCATATCAAATGGAACTTAAAAGGTATTTGTCTTTGCTCTTGAGTAATCCAAATGTTTTCCTTTGCACAGGATGTATTATTCATCGAGCCTTTGCACTCTGTGGCAGAGATTGTGTGCACCTGTATGTGACTTGCAGTACGGCACTCAATGCTTGCGCGTTTGCGCTGCTCAACATCACACTTGCGCTCAGGGTGACAGATACCTCGTCTCGCCAACACTTCATAAAACCACCACAGACTTGGAACTGCTTCAGGCGCATGCAATGGAGTTACTGTGTGTGGTTGCTGTGAAATATGGCGCTATGTCTCTGGTACTATGGCTTTAGATAAGGCTCGAGCGCCGGCCAGACTGCTTGTGATGCAAGATCACAGTGAAGGATCTGTCTCTCTCTCACTCTGTTTCATTCCCTCTTGGTCCAGCTCTAAGGATTTAATACCACTATTGATTTCTCCACTTTAAGAGAGATCCTTTCAAATGGTATCAGCAAATGAACTTAGAAACTTTGTCCTCCAGCGTGCCTTTGAACCCTCTGATTCGATGAAGAGGTGCTGCTCATTGTACATGGAATTACTAGGAGTGTCAATCGATGCAAAATTTAACCTAATTAATTACAGGATATGCTGATTAATTCATCAAATTAGTTACCGAGTGTTGTAGTCAAAACCCGCTGATTCAAGTTTATTGAGTGAAGACCGAGAGAAGAAAAAAATGCTGAGTCTGAATGAAGACCAACACCATATGATTATGAGTCCTAGACCAAGACCCTGAAAATATTAGATTTGACTTTGACACAAATAAACTATTGGTCAGATATTTTGGAGTAATTCATATTTTTTTATGAGTTTTTTTTATTTCATGAGTTTACGCTTCCTCAAAGATAAATAATAACATGTTTTAGAGAATTCTCAACACAGGCTCCCTCGTGAGAGGTTGATAGGAAAAATAGAGAGGAGATTGAAGCCTCAGAGGGGGAAAGGGAGATCCCTTTTTTTATTTTTTTTTATAAATGGGTGAGAAAGAAGGATGGAAAAGGAATCAAGGGGGCCGCAGCTGGATAACGGAGGTTGGGCTGGGGAGAAAGAGAGAGAGGGGTAACTACGGAGGCTTGGGTTTAGGCTGGGAGTCAGGTTTTTGACAGACTGTGGGTTGGAGGGGGTGGGAGACCTGGCTCTTGTGAATGCTGGAACATGTTTCCAGGACATTGGTTATATTAGATATTATGTTGATTCTGACTTTATTAATATGTGAATAGCCATATCGCAGCATAGCCATCTTTTGTGAATTTCAGACTGCGACTTGATTGTAATCAGGATTAATCCAGATAAACATCTAGTAAGGTAGGTCTAGTTTAAATGTCAATGAAACAGGCCGGCTAGACGTTCCTTTCACTATTTCGTAACATCCCAATTCTGCCAACAGAAAATGTTAGGCTAAATTTGGGGCAATTGGAGTTTTTTTTTTTGAAGATTGGGGCAGATCAAATAATGGGCAGGGGAGGCTGCAAAACTCTGTGAGCCTACACGCCGTGTACAAGCTGGCTTGCTGCTTCATTTGGAGAGGGTGACGGCGCTGGGCTTTATTCTGCTTCTGGGCTAGAGGATGGAAACCCGACCCGAGCTCGACAGTACCCGACGGGCCAGGCCGAGTTCAGACAAATATTTAAAAAGGATGCTCGGGTTCGGGCTCAGTCACATCAGCGCAAACGTGCGCCCGTGTTATAACAGCGCTTTTTGTCTCGTGCGTGCTGATGCTCTCATCTGTTGACGTTTCCAAACGCCTTCCTACAGTTGCTTAATAAATTTTGTGTGCTTTCCACACAAAAAAGTGCATTTGTCATTAGTATAAAAAAAAAATTTGATCGGGCTGGGATCGGGCTTGGACATAAATATTTTAATGCCTGTCGGGCTCGGGTCGGGGTTTGGTTACTGCTCTGTCAGACAAGGGCCAGGATCGGACAGAAAAATGCTGCCCGATCCGCACTCTGCGGTTAGACTTTCATATATTTTAGATTCATTACACACAAAGAAAGTAGTTTCAAGTCTTTTATTGTTTTAATATTGATGATTTTTGCATACAGCTCATGAAAACCCAAAATTCCTATCTCAAAAAATGAGCATATCACAAAAAGGTTCTCTAAACGAGCTATTAACCTAATCATCTGAATCAACTAATTAACTCTAAAAACCTGCAAAAAATTCCTGAGGCTTTTAAAAACTCCCAGCCTGCTTCATTACTCAAAACCGCAATCATGGGTAAGACTGCCGACCTGACTGCTGTCCAGAAGGCCATCATTGACACCCCCAACCAAGAGGGTAAGACACAGAAAGACATTTCTGAACGAATAGGCTGTTCCCTGAGTGCTGTATCAAGGCACCTCATGTGCCTCAGTGCCAAAATGCCTGAAGTCCAGTGTCAAGTACCCACAGTCAGTGATGGTCTGGGGTGCCGTGTCAGCTGCTGGTGTT
>JAUYWG010000033.1:8523194-8540112 GCA_034779775.1 Enteromius afrohamiltoni | reverse complement strand
GTACCGACCTCTGCCTGTTTGACTTCCCTATTAAAGAGTTGCAAATGGATCCAACGGACTCTCGCGATCTATCACACAGACAGACACCCTGGCTAGTGTTATCCCCTAGACAAAGTACAGTACTGGTGGAATATTTTACTACCCGGGCCTCTCGCACCATATCATTATGTCAAGTCAACTGTCAGCTGCCATGGGGAGAAAAAATAATGTTCATTTTATTTTTTTTCATTTCATCTGTTTGTGTAAACTTCTGCAGTAAAAACACTTCACTAGACTTTATCTGACTATTTTGTGACAAGACTGTGGTAAAGTACATAATATAATAATATAATATAATATAACATAATATAATTTCATTATATATAATTTTATATGATATATAAGATATGAAGGCCATTTTTAGTAGATGGACAAAGTCTGTTCACTTATATTTCTTGCGTTCCGCTTTGGTATTCAGACTTTCAAATATTTAAAATTTGGCAAAAGTGTCAAATTCTTACAGTTTGTGTTTTTTTTTTTTTTTAACCATAAAATCTCATCATCTAACTGACACATTCTGTCACACAGCTCTATTCAGTGATGAATATGCTTGACTTTTTACTGTTTGCCTTGAAAATGTCTCACTTGGTGGGAGCTCGACAGTGATTTGTCACTATACTGGCACCGGATGGCTTTTGCCAACTTCATTAGAACAATGAATCTGCAAGCGGCCTATTCCAGTAGGAGCCAGCAGGACGCTTGCACGCACAAATGGATCGCTTGCCTAATGAGTGCCCATTCAGTGTCTTTCACTTAATTAGTTTCCCATGCCTTCAGTCAGTAAATAAGTCTGAAATGTACACACCAGACTAATGACGCTCGAAATCTCCCCTTGAAGTGATCTTTCTTGATGCTTGGTTGAAAAGGACTGCTACTACTGTTCTCCTGAACTTGTAAAACCAATGCATCACTCAGTTAAAATATCACTTAACAGTCTTATAATATTACTTATGGCACTTTCCCAGTAAATTTGGCATTTTGATGGTTTTGCCATGCAGCGTGATTGTCCTCCCCTACCTCTCTGTGTGTTGTGGGACGCTTTCTTTTTATTAGGCTCAGTAGTATGTATGTGATGTAACGCAGGGGAGCCT
The DNA here is from genome assembly GCA_034779775.1 of Enteromius afrohamiltoni. Lineage (NCBI taxonomy): Eukaryota > Metazoa > Chordata > Actinopteri > Cypriniformes > Cyprinidae > Enteromius > Enteromius afrohamiltoni. Next base: position 8,538,982 of record JAUYWG010000033.1, on the reverse strand, counting down.
TTGGAGAAAAACAAAGGACATCTCTCTTTTCAACTGATAAGTCCTACGGCAACATCACGGTATGAATGGAGAAAAGATTTGTCAGCTCAGCCATTTCTTCCAAAACAAAGACGTTCAAACTCTCAAAGTCACAGTGGTTTCTTCTTCTTTTAGTCACACCTGCCAGGCATCACGGGTAACACTCTAATCATGCTGTTGATTCGAAATGTAATTAGTTGCACAGTACACAAGATCTTAAGAGAAAATAGCTAATTATCTATTTGTTTGGGTGTTCATTTAAAGAGGCTCGGATAATTGGCTGTGTTCACACAGACAAAGCGTTTGGGAGTGACAACTGTATTTACTAACAGTTGTGGCTCTCAAAATAATCCTTTTCAACACTTTCGCTAGCCGTGAATAATACCTGTACCCACTGCCAAAGAAAACTCTGCTTAAACCTTAAATGCACACCTCAGGTCTTTAGCGACCCAGGACATCATTATTTACCCTCTTCCTCCTTCAACTTTCTTAGTATTCCTCAATGTATTCTTTATAAACCATATACTGCAACAAACACAAAATATTTAAAGTGCCCCTATAATGGATATTTGAAAATGACCTTTCATGCAGTGTGTAACATCCTGCAAAGTTATAAATCTGAAAGTACTGTAAATCAGTCCCAAGCTGTTCTTCATGCTGACGTCAAAATGAAACATTAGCATTTAGCCCGCCCACTTGTTGGTCTTTTTGCGTTGGTCTGAATAAAAACGCATTAAAAATCTCACAAACACTGCTTTAAGTAAAGTCGACCAATCACTGGAGGGGGTTGGAAAAATAAATGAACAAATAAGACAAAAAATAAATGCATAAAGGGTCGAATATGTAACAATATTGCCAAATCATTCATTAATTTAAAGATTAAACCAGCTAACTGATCTTAGAGCCTGACAAGTTTTTACAAGAAGTCTTTTTGCTGGTCTAGCTGGTCTCATAGACCACACAAGCTGGTTTTTAGCTAATTTACCAACTGATCAAGCATTAAAATTATTAAAATTAATATTAACTTTTAACAAATAACAGGAAAAGTCATTTCAGTTTACTGGCTTAAAAATGGGAACTTTGAAGAATGTTCCACTTATAAAATTAAAATATTTTAACCATAATTGCTTTAATCTATATACTTCTAAATCTAAATCTTTAAATAAATTATTAAGAATAATGATAATAATAAAATGAAAATAATTTATTTACACCAGATATACCAGTGCATTATTATAAATATAGTGTTTTTATATTATATTATATTATATTATATTATATTATATTATATTATATTATATTATATTATATGTTTTATATTATAAGGTAGAAAACATATATTATGTGATATTATAAAATTACATAAGATAATTTGATGTTATAAAATCTATTCTATCACTACTGATTTTATGTTATATTCACAATTTTAAAAATGTAGACATCACATACATTTATTGGTTCTCCATAATTTGCGCCCACATACTGAAAGAAAATCTTTGCCACAGCTGTAACCATAACAACAGTGACTGAAGTAAATATCTAAGATGGCGACGTCCATAACGCTGGCACATCTTATCACAATTGACAGGATGTTATTTAATAAATGAGTCTAATCATAAGTTCATCCATCAATTCTTAATTAACCGCCAGCAGTTTTGAATTGCAAAGCGCATCATTTGGAGCGTGCCCAGACCGCAAAACTGACAGCAGCAGCTCTGGTGGAAAACACCGGCTGCTTCTAAAAGCTTCATTCGAGACACAACCTCGTCTCACCATCAAACCGAGTCCTGAAAATTTAAGGAAGTAAGTTCGGTTACATAAAGGCCATGTCACTCTGGGTTAGAACCAAACTATGTGCGAAAGTAACAGTATTTAGCCCTGCTCAAACAGAACTGACAGTGTATTCGGCTGCTGTGTGAACGCAGAGCCACATCCGGGCTCGGTTTGACAGGTAAAACGCAGAACTTGCCAATGAGAGAATATTATTTCTTATTCTTTCTCTCTGCCTGTTAGATATCATGCCTTTCAAATCTATTAAGCGGCTGGGATGTAAGACAGCAAATTATTGTCGTATGTCAAGCCACTGATACGCGCCGCCTGACATGTGTCCATCAGCGTAATGCCCTCAAAGAGCGATCGCCGAGATCTTCTGCTCCAAAAGTGATTGACTGTAGCCCTGTTGCGACTCCAGTCTCGATGGGCGACGTGCATCCAGCAGTTGTTGAATCATGCATGGATGGAAGGTGCACAGACTGCGAGGCGACTGAGTTATGGGCTTATTTGTGTACTGTGTTCAGCCCCCCACCACACCCCTTCTCTTCCTCTCTTCTCTCAGTGTAAACAGCATAGGGCACAAACCCTACTGTGACAACTGTGCCACACAGTTAGGCAGGAAGTACTTTACAAGCGAGTTGACATGAGTCTGTGCCAGCAGGGATGAGCGCGGGGTGTTTGCTAACAGCACAGAGCTCATCTCCCAGCAGCCGTCGCTTCTTTACGCTTTACTGTGTAAATCACACAAACCTCACACATCATCCGCGCATGCCCTCATATTATCATCCATAACATAGAGGAAACCATTCCAGTGATGCATTCTAGATATACGAATCAATATCTAATTTAAAAGAACTGGTGCCGGTACATGACTGTAATTTCCTCGCTGCTCACCTTTTAAGATGCCTCACAATGTATTGAAATGCCAGTCAAGTAGTGATATATTTTTCATATAAAAAAATGTAAAAAATTCAATTACTACAAAATAATAATTATAAGTTAATAATTAAAATGAAATTAACTAGTATTATTAATATAAAATTATTTATCTAAATTATATTATTAAATAAAACTGAAGAATTGTTTTATTATTTTATTAAGATGTCCCCTGATCAATGTAAATATTGCATTTTTGTGGTTTGAACAAGCAGAAAGCATCACGCTTGGTGTATTCTACACTTCATAAAAAAAGGATGGGCGAATTACTTTTATTCAAAAACAGCTTTTACTTAACACAGTACTGTAAAAAATACTGCAATTATAGTACAAGATAATATAAGAAACAGTAAGAAAACAGCCAAATGCATAAGTATATATCGGCCAACAATTAAAAAAAAAAGCCACATGACAAAATCTCAAAAACCACATTAATCTATGGTAATATGGCAGACTAGGTTTGCTTTTAAATAAAAAAGCCAATTGCCTGTAGGTTAAGTCATGGTATCACTGAAGCTCTGGTATCAGTGTAGTGAAATGCTCATTTGGGACTGCTCAAGCACGCTGGCTGGACCTGCCTGAAATAAAAAACATTTATGGGACAGTTTATGTCAGATTTTATTGCTGATTTTAAATATGTTATTTAAATGTAAATTTGGTCAGTGGTTTTTGAGATTACAGTAGCTGCCCTCTGAAGTAGACAGGAGTTTGTCTTGAATGAGTAAAACAGTAATAAGTAAAATTATTAAAAGGGAATTTGATTGTATTTTGTGTATGTGAGACAGTATACTTTTTAACAATATCCTTACTACCTTTCTGGCCCTTTCCTCTGCTGTCTATGCAGAGTCAAAGTCTATGCTGATCAAAATATGTAAATGAACCTAAAAGGTTTTACAGGTTCGGAAAATACAGTACAATAAAATAAAATTTATATTTTTTATTTAAAAAAATATGTTGGTAACAATACAGTTTTGCTTCCCATTGACTTTTATTATATGAATAAAAATACAATTTTAAAAGAAAAACAAAGTCAATGGCACCTGAAAGTGTTTTGTGGCCAACATTCTTTAAATATCTTTATTCGTTATCTTTCGTTATCTACCTCAGCCTGAGGTTTATTCGTGTCAGCTTTTACATTTGCAATAAATAGAACGTCTTATATTAGAAAAAAAACACTCAAGCTCTGCCCATATTTAAGTAGCGTAATTAGTTACGTTTTTAAGGGATTAACATGCATTACTTTTAAAAATAACTATCCCCTATACTAATATAGGTTACTGTCAGTTTATAAATATTGTTCAGTATGAATTCATGTTCATTTGTAATATATAATCTACACATAAGCTAAATTATAAAACTTAAAATGTTAAAAATGTGGGTAAATGAAAAATGTAGGTATATGAGCAATTACCCTTAATCAATAAATGCTCTTATCTCGTGTTAATAAATACTAATGACTTGAACTAACAAATTGAACCATACAGTGTTGCAGATATAACTTAAATGAATTCAATTTAATAAATTACATATCACAAATAAATTAGAGCTTGCTTGACAGCCCTAATGCAACTACACAGGAGAAATTACATTTCCCCCCATCACATGTGCATTTATAAAGAGTCATGACTGACACAGAGGAGTCACGGTTCATGACAGCTTTTAATAGAACAGCACAAGTACATCACAGCGAGAGCCGGCAGATGTATGTCACGCATGAAGAGAGGAGCAGCAGCAGCCTCAGGGAGGCGGTTCAAGCCTCGTAGGTACGTGCAAAAGGTTCTGTCGCCTCTGATCAGATAACGGCAGCTGCTGAGGCCTCTGGCTCTGTTCTCAGACCTGCGCTGATCCTCTTTTCCTCCTGAACTTCCAATACAAACCCTGCACTTCAAGCATGACAAATAATGGATTACGGGGATTAGAGGTAGGCGAACATGAGAAGAGCCATATGTTTTGAACCTCCTCCTGACCTAGATGTATGTGCATGGGAAGGACAGATAAAGCTGCATGCTGCGATGATACAGCGAACCAAGAGAGGGTGGCGCTCGCGATTGGCCGCGCTCCGGCGTGAGGCTAGAATTCATTTACGAAAGATAATTGTACATTTCCGGAGGGAAAGCAAGAGGCAGTGAAAGGCAATAAAAGAATGAGTCGACATTGCCATGCACAAATGGCGCTAATGAGGACGGTGATCAGGACTAAATGAATCCAATTAAGAAGTTGTTATTCTCAGACCTCATGAATCTCTGTGTATTCCTCTAGGATTTACGGTCACCCCACGAAGGAAACGTGGACAATCTGACCAGCTCTCTCGGTTCTAATAGAAAAATGTGGCCATGTTTCTCTAGAATGGTCTGGATCACTGAAGGAGCCAACAAAGCGAAGTGTCTAAGGCCGCCAGGCCCCTGGGATTGGTGGTAGGAAAACGATGGGATTACCCAGGGATTTAGCAACGATAAGTACGGAAACAAAACCACTTTAAGAAGACACTTTAATTTTACTGTGCCAAGTTTGAAAGCAGACAATAAAGCTCTTCAGTGCAACCCCTGCGGGAATTAATGGCTTATAAATGGAGAATAATAGCAGAAGAAGTGGCCACTGCAGGACTCTGATGAGCAGGAAGACGAGAGGAGAAAGAACAATAGCACTTGTGACTCCTCACCTCCTGACTGAATGTGAATTACAGCGACAAGGCACTTCCTGCCATCGGCCTCCAGTGCCACATGCATGTTCATTCTCTTCCAGAGACGATTCATTGTTATGAAATCGGAAATGTGGTGCTGGCCACTAAGGGATTGTCTTGAATGAGAAAACCACGAGGATAGCAGCTAAATCTTAAAGAACTGTAGAAATAGATTAGCTGTTTAAGGGGAAGTGCATTTCATGTTCCACTAGCTTGAGCGCACAAAATGACACTTGTAACACTTGGTTTGTAAGGTTGCAAAACAAACAGTCTGGCCCAAAATGCATGCCGTACTTTGAGGCAATGTTGGTCAGGATGCTCAAATGATAATGCTATAGTAGAGCCACAAATCTTTTCTTAGAAATCTTCTGAAGTCTTTTCTTGACGGAATTTTCGGTCATTTATGAAACAACGCTTCCCTGCCATCGACGGAAGTTTATGTTGTTCTGTGTTTTCACTGGCAGGAGGTGCTATCTTCTGAAAGAGTACTGAACGTCTGGCTCAAAACACGGTGATGAGGAAGCAGAAATAAGCATTCACAGGTGTAAGCAGATGCATAGGTAAAATAATATGATTATCAAACATGAATCACTATGTAAATCAAAACTGCATAACGTTGCCGAAGCACAAGCACCTCCTGATTTTGCCAAGGTCGATGTGCCCCTAGGTCAACTTATTTTGTTGACCCTGGAACAACATTTTAATTGAAAATTGTAGTCTGGACCATATCTCTACACCTAAACCTGTCCTTGCCCATGAGTAATGCCTAAAAACGGCTTTACTGACAAGATGCGCATAATATATTTTGCAATATATATATATCGCCCAGCCCTATGTCCAAGAGTCAACAAAGTAAATATTTTGGGGGCCATGAATATTTTGAGAAAAGGATCCAAAATGTAAAAAAAAACAAAATGCTGGTGGCGAAAGAGTTAAAAAATGGCTTACTCATAGTTGCCTGTGTATATGGAGAAAGTATTTTAACATCAAATAGATTGCACACTTCAAATCAGCTGAATTTAAATAGTAATTTAGCTCTGAAAGTCTATTCCACCACCTGTTGATTCTGGACTGGATGATCCTTTGATAGAGCTCCAGATGGTGGGAGTGTGAACAATGGGACGAGGGAGACAAATCCTTCCTGATGCCAATAGGCTTCCTTTTACACCTCTCAGTGTAGGTGTCCATAATAGCCGGAAAATAGTAATGGACTCGGTCATTTTTACAACTGGCTGCAGGGCCCTTGTGTTTGAGGTGGAGCTGTTCACAGCAGACAGTAATGCAGCAGGTCAGGATACACAGCAAGCAAACATCTTTGAAGTTTGGGGTTGGAATTATCTTTTTATGGTTTTTAATGTGTCAAAGTTTGAATTTATTAAATAAAAGTACAATAAAACAGTAATATTTTGAAATATTATTCAATTTCAAAATGGCTGTTGTCTATTTCCATATGCTTGTAAAATGTAGTTTATTCCTGTGATGTCAAAGCTAAATTTTCAGCATCAATATTCCTGTCTTCAGTGTCATATGCTCCATCAGAAATTATACTAATATGCTGATTTGCTTCTCAAGAAATGTTGGCTCTATTTAATTTGTCCTTTTTTTCTTTTTTTTTTTTTTTTTATATAACATCTTGCCTTTTTAAATAGAATTTTTGTAACATTGTAAAAACCTCCCTGTCACTTTTGTTCAGTTTAATGCGTCCTTGATGAATAAAAGTACTTGTTTGTACAAACAAATATATGCCACCCCATACAATTAAAGGGGAGAAATGTTTGTTTTAAGCATAAATTTTACTAAAACTTCTATTTTCTGAAGTTTTTTTAGTTCGTTTTAAGGATATTTCTACTGTAAAACAAGACTTTTTTTTTTTCCCCTGCACAGGGATTGTGGTAATGAGGGATTCTTTGGAGCAGATGAGGTTTTGGGGAAGCAGTGTTTGGAAAGAGACAGCCAAGTGCACGAGGTGGAGAGAAACGGGGAAACAACAGGCATGGAGGTATAGTTAGTCGAATGGTTCGAGACCCTTGGTGATTTGTGAGTCTAAAGGCCCCACAGCTGCGGGTGGGTCACTCTAAAGGAGGGTCAACCGAGTGTAACTCACACAGCTACAGAGAGGCTTATCTTAATTCTGAAGGCTAGAAAATCTAGGATCCCATTCACGCGTAGTCCCTCTAATCAATGTGGACAGGTAATTCAGATGAGAGCAGAAGAGAGCTTACTGTTTTCTGCTCAGCGCTGCTGCATGGCAACTGCAAGTCACACAAGCCCCCTACACACACACACACACACACACCTATATCCACAGCAATTTAATCAAATGCACTTAGAGCAGGCAATAACAACAGGTATTATGTAACATAATCATCCACATGAGCCAGGGCTGAGATTACTAATAACATGAAGTGATGAGCAGAACTGTGTTTAAATACCCCTATATTCACTCCCTAATTGTTCTAACCTGCCAGAGATCTTCGCAAGAGAAACCCCTGAGAAAACATACCCACAGCTCTTTGGCATGTAGAGCGGGAAAGCGAGAATGACTCAAATGAACTGAAAGCATTTAGGGAGGATTCGTAAATGAATCCCTCCAAAAGAAAATACGACAAGCGTATTTGTTTCTGGCTTTGGGCGCACGCAGTCGAATGCCATTATATGAGTCATGTGTGTACAGTATCTCTCCGTTACGGCCATCAGTTGTGGACCAAGCAAGTGGTTTACTGTAGTGCGTAACGCAGCATGCAGGCCAGAGTCTGGGGTTTTTTACCTGCTGCTGGCTGCTCTTCAGCCTCGGCTGATTCTCAATGCTCTAGTTTCCCCGTTCAGCTGCTGCTCCCGGTCCTGATGGGGCTAGTTCTCACTTTTTTTTTTATTCAGCATATATTATATCATAAGCTAGTGGCAAGCTGTCACATTAAAAATTATATTATAGCTTTATAGCATTTCAGATCATATTAAAAATTTTAGTAATTGTGGAAAACAAGAAAATTTAAGTTAAAACATTAACAGTGAAATAAATACTACAGAACCCAAAAAGGGAGAAAAACCGGCAGTTGAGCTTGCAAAAAAACAAACCAAAAACACCATTAAAAATATATATATTTAATAAATATATAACATTTAAAAAATCTGACAAAAGTACAATGTCAGAATACAAATGCTGTTCAAATAAATGCTGGTCTGTTGAACTTTCTAATTATCAAGTAATTCAGATATAAAAAGTATAATGATACAATTTTTTAATCTGACACTGAAGACTGGCGTAATGATGTTGAAATTTCAGCTTCATCAATAAATGTATTGTAGCATTGTGCTTGTATATCATCTTGTGTATACTGTTTTATGAAAATTACATGAAATTACACTATTTGTTTGCTGAATGAACAGATTAGTTGATGGTAACTCTGTTACAGTTACTACTGGCAGCTGATTTAAGTAATTGCAATTAATCATAATTAATAGTAATTATTTATATACTATTAATTATATTTATTTATATTGTTATTTATTACAATTATTATTTCCCTTAATGAGCCTATATGTTACAAAATACATTCTATTTTCAAATCTATAATAATAGAACATTTTTATTCTTAATTAATACACAATTTAATTTAATTAGTTTTACAACCAGTAAAACTAATAACACAGGCGCATCCGGGTTCTACGCATCATCTTGAACGTTAGTAATTATTATCACTCTATTTTTATCACAGTTTGTAGATGTGCAAGCTTAAAACAATTAACCACGAGTTAAAATGGAGGACTTCAAAATAAATTTTAACATGTATGGAAAAATTTTTTCAGCAGTGGATAAAAGATGACTCGACTGACTCCCCAGTTAAAACTAAAAAACAACTACAAGACACAAAGTTTAGTGTCTAGTTATTTACTTTTATGGCAAGAAGCCATGTAATAAGTGGGATAATGTACAGCCAGTGGGTTGTTATTGCAGAATAAAGCCGACAGGCTTAACAGCAGCCCGACGTGAAGCGGAGAGCTGTTGTATAAGAATGATGTTATGGACTATTACTGGTTATATTATTGCGGAATATTACTTGTTTTATTATATACTTTTTTGTTCTGGTTTTGGTCAAATAAGTGCAGCTCTGGTAATCATTAAGTTCTTAGTTCAGTGGATAAAACACACAAAAATGCAATTGAGAGGTTTTCAACTATGTTTTAAATAGAAAACCTATATAAATAGAGAAAACAAGCATTTGTGTAACTGAACTTTTGACTCAAACCTCAGTTACTGAGAAACAGTCATGGTGATTCCTCCGTGATAACTAGCTCTAGTCTTCCCTACAACATGCTAAAAGAAAGAGAGAAACCAATGGTTTGAGGAGATCAGCAACGGTTGCTTCTATATCTTACTACAAAACATACCGCTGAGAAAAATAACAGGCGCAAATGTCTTAAATTCTTAAGCAGCTCTCTGTTCCTCTTTGCACCAAAACTTCAAATTACAGAATGTAAAAATTGTAAAATCCAATGAGCCGTGGCACTGTTAAATATCCCCAGGCTCACTAAAGCAGAAATAAAGCCGAGAGGAAGCAGTATACTGATTTTCGCAGACAGTCTTCTGACTTTCCCTTTGATATACCATGCTTTCCAAAACTCCTAGCAGGGGTCATAGGACATCTGTCTGCACGCTGTCATGTAAAGCAATGCTTTGACTTTGACTTCATTATATTAGCAAAGGCGACTGGTTCTCCAGGCAATTGAGCTTCCATTCATGCCTTTCTTTTTTCCCATGATCCAAACAGGCCAAGCAAGAAGAGATCAACTCCAGAGGTCATAGCATTCTGCATTTTATTGTCTTACACGCTAAGCGTTAATGTTACCTCTGAGCAGAGCGGAGATCTACTACAGCATGAGCTGTTCAGAGCCTGAGAGGAGTGAACACAGATGCAATCCAGCGCAAACATGGGCATGACAGAGCAGCGGTAACCTCAGGGCCTACTGCCAGCGTCTTACACTAGAACTATGCACCTGCTGCCAAAATTTGTTGTCCACACACACATATACAAGCAGGATATACACCGACAAGCATGTGGAACCACAGACATATCTGTCTGCCTTTCTTTTATTTTCAAAAACACAAACAGATGTGCTTTGCAGAATAAAGATAACGTAATACAGCAGAGACAGATTTTTAAATGCACCTAAAGGTCTGCAGCAAATCCAGTTTTTGAGCACGAAAAAACTGCTGGAAAGAGTGCCCTTTATATATCATGTTTGAATTAACAAAGGCAGCATTGTATGTTTCTAAGACAGCATGTGTGTGATATTTCATTTGTGCAACATTTTTCAGTAAACAAGTTTATATTAACTTTGATTTTGGTTGTGATTTTAAAATTAAATTAAATTAATTAATGAAACAAACATTACTGAAGTGCATTTCTCAATAAAATACTATTTCAGAATTTTACGTTCGTTTTTTAATACTTCTTTCTTAGTACTTGTGATATTTAAGAGCAATTTACGGTATTAGTGGAAGCTGTTTCTAATGCCGCGTTCAAACTGCACGATTTTCAAAGTAGTCATGTCACAGATCTTTTCACACTGCATGATTATTAGTTGTATTCAGTCACTGCTGTGTTCACAATGCATGACTTTAACAATAGGAAGAATCGCCGACAACTTTGTCTTAACTTTTTAATCTTCCCATCCCTGTTCAAAATGGTAGCAAGAAAAAGTATCTCACGTGTGTCTGCAACTCGTCTACGATTCTCTCAGTTCACGTCTTTGATAGCTTATACTGTGTGATTGTCACTCACGCGAACGGGCACAGATTTGGCTGTGATTTCAGGCGTTTGGCTGCGATTTCTTAAAATGTGTCTGGGCTAAAATCGTCCAGTCTGAACTCGGCATTAGTAAATTCTGCACCTTGTTTTTCAGTACAATTTGGTGTTTTACTGGGTAGATGGTTTAGTGTCTCACTTATTCATTTCTCAATTAATAAGCTTTGTGTAAAGTTCTTTTGTCGCCATTTGTTCATTTATTAAATTACTAATAAATGAGTAATACTAATACAAGTACAATGGAAGGAGAAAGGGAACAATATCAGGAAATGACATCAAGCCATTACTCAAACTTGAGTGCGTCTGCACCATATGTCAGATCTGTCTACAAAAGCTCTTTTGAACAAAATTAATTTCAAACATCTTAAAAATAAATAAATAAATAAAAAACAATCAGCTCCTGACCTCAAATGTAAACTGTAGGGAGCCACTTACATATCACCACCACAAAAAAATGTACTGCAAACCTGATTGGTTTGAAAAAGCATGTTCGCAAATATTCTACACTTTCATATTTCGCAGTTGCACTGAATTGTTTTCTCTCCCACTGGGCGTATGCACCCTTGTCAATATGAGACGTGATGTTATGAATTAACATTTTCATTAAGTGTATTAATGATGCCCTGGTGAGAGCAGTGTACTGTATCGATTTCCATTTCAAAATAAACAAAAAAATGTTCTAAATAAAAGCAAGCAGTAAAATCAAAAGTGAAATCTCTAAATACCTCCTTTCTTACATAGAGAACTTGTTCATGAAAGATTTCTTCATATACTTCAGTCTGACTGTCTGTCATCACGCAGGCCATTTTCAATCCAGAGAGAATAACGTTTCTCAGATGAATTTGTGATTAAATGGCGAAAGTCCGATGGGAGAGTGAACAAGAAAGCATGGAGGGAAACTTCAAGCAGTGAGTATGTGATAAAAGTTTTATATGTCACTCAGCGCAGCGTAATTTTCTGCCCAGCTGATTTGGTGTAAACAGAGGTGATATGAGAGAGAGCACTTCCTTCAGAAAGCATCCTTCCACTTTTTCTTCACAGGTTAGAGGGAGGAGCTTCTGCCCATCTCCTCAGGGAGCATCTGACAGAAAGGTTCCTGCATATTTAACCAGGCCTGCGCTCCGCTGATGAGATGAGTCCTGCTTTCGCCATGCTCTTCTCAGCACATTCCCTCTCTGGGACGCACCACTTCATGTTGGGATACAAAAAGGCCAAGTCAAGAAAGCATGTTTGTGTTTTTTATATATATTTAATGTGATGAAACCAGCAATGGCTCCACCAAGGCTCATAATGTTGGAGGTTTCTGGAGCAGTGTGAGTAATGAGAGGTGAAAGACACAACCGCTCTAATTAAAAGTACACAGGAAAAAAGCACAAACCACCAGAGATAAGCATTTAAGCGTGAAAATATGATCAGACAGTTAGGGATACAGTTGTTTGGGTAAAATAATAAAAAAGAAATCCCCTTTCCACTATTCCCCACTGTTTTGAGTGTGGGTAATGTAGATTTCTATGGTGGTCAGAAGAGATTAGAGTTTTTAATCAGACCCAGATCTTATTGGAATATCAAATAGAATTAATTGGATTTTCTGCCTTTTATAACATGATTAATGTACCCAGCCCTCGTGGTTTCAAGCAGCCGGGTGCCTTAAGAGGCTTGTCGCTTTACTGTATTTTCTCCAGCATGCTTCACTCTCACGGGTGGAGAGGAGCAATAAAAGTCAGACTCATAACAAATAAGGTTGACAGGGTATGAACTGAGTGGGTTAATTAATTCAAAGGTCATAAGTCATAGCTAATCTGGTGAATTGTGTAATGTTAATCAAAGAAGATTGGGTTTGGTTTGCCTCAGGAAGGAGAGCACTTCTGTTATTGCCTGCCCGGTTACCTGAGCGCATCCTTGGAGGGATTCATAGATTCGGTTATTACATTTAGGAAATTCGAATAAATGAAGGAAGGAGGTTTGTTGGGGGTGGGGAGGATAGACAAGGCAGTGAATTTCTTACTGTGGAGGTAACAGTAAGCAAACAACACTGTGTACTGTGTAAGCAAACGCCACTTTCTACAATGATGATACAAAATATAGATTGGAAAAAAAATAAAAATAATAAAATGCATGAATAAAATAAACATTATAATGTAATATATGCTTATATTATTTTATTTTATTTTTTATAAAAAATTTGAAAATAAGTACAGAAATAAAATGTTAGAATGGTTATGATGAATGGGTATGTAATACTGATTTGTAGTTACTCACTACATAAACATTAAATATTAGTACTTTATTTCTAAATTAAATGAATAACAGTTCAACAGACTGTTAAAATTACATTACTGAATGAAATTCATCACTGCATTCGGTGAAAAAGGCAAAATATTCTAAGGTGCTTTAAAAAAATGGGACACCTATTTGTACCCTATTTGTAGAAAACGCCAAACTGATATTTGCAAAAACTCAAAATTGTTCTAGAATAACTTTTCAGCAAGCACAAAATTTTGAGGCTAACATTTTAGAAAAAGTTAAATAAATATTAGAGCTATTATTCACAAAATGACATTAAAAAAGCCTTTTAACAAAGACTACACTTTTGGCCAAGACACAGCCTTCCCATTTCAAACTAACAGTAACCCCCTTATTCCATCTTTACATCTAGACTCCAGAGAAAAATACAAATGAAAAGTTAGAGCGTCAGAGCGCCTCTGACTTTTCATTATTTGCACATTTCATTGATTGGCCTTTATAAGCATGCATGTTAAATATTGCATTACTAATCGATCTACACTTTAAAAGCCTCATTTGAGAATGGCTCGATCATTTAGGATTCATGAAAACACTTTTCACTTTTATTTTACAGGCACAAAGAGCCTTTTTCTTACAATTGGCTTTCACCAAAACAAGAACAACAACAAAAAAGATATGAAATTAACCAGGAACATCCTGCTTTAACTTTATCTGATAATATCTATCTATAATACTGGAGTGTGCCTCTCTGCGCAGCTTCAAAACTATAGGATGTTGTAACAGCATGTACACTTCCTCCACGGCTCTGTAAAAGCGATAGGGATCAGGTGGAAGTAAATACCCACAGCACGGCCTGATCACGTTCTACTTTTCCCTGCTTTTCTACTCAAGCAGAGCCCAGAGGAGATGTTCTCACGTCTTTAACTCTCTTACTGCTTTCTGGCTCAGGTGGTCCAGTGCTGAAGTGAGAAGCTGTAATTGGCACGCAGTACTTCTGTGAATATCCATATTTATCTTCAGGATAACACCTCACGTGCAATGCAATCTCCAGTCCCATGGTGACAAAGTGCTTTCTCTCTCTCTCTGTCTCTGTGTGTGTATCTCTCTCTCCCTTCTAATCTTTTCCCGCCTTCACAATAGGTAATCAGCGGGTCATTCTGATTGGCTCAGAAAGCCGGCGCTGTTTAATGAGAAGCAGAGGGCATGTGGGTAAGAAGACAACAGGTGGAGCATCAGTCTCACGCGCTGCAGCTGGGGAGGCACCTCTGTTTCTACCAGCTGTCGGGCCTGGATGATAATCATTAAAACCGCAGGCCTGCAAATCATCTTCATACAACACGAGCAAGGCTGCCATGAAGGACTTGCGTATTATCGCCTCATTTGGCGAGAACGTTTTGACACAAAAACGAGGGATGGGTTTTGATCATTTTGTGGCATGCCAACGCAATTACCGAAATCCACCTGGACTTTGGCTAAGCATGGGAACAGACGGGGGAAGAAAAGATGCCTGAATGAATGTCACACTGTAATCTGAATTGGGATTCCGTAAAAAGGCTTTGCAGTGAGGTCGAATTTATTGCTAAGGGCACACAAATATACTGAGACTAAATTGATTTAATTCAGTAGGTGGTGCTGTGTGAAGTTGTTGCCCTGAAAGCCCAATGCTACGTCCACCTTCATTAGGCTGCAATCCATCATCGTCCGATTGCCCGCTTTTGCGGAAATGACTAGGCAGAGGTCTACATGGCTGGGACCACTCAAGGCAAAACAACAAGTGACAAACACAAACACTTTTTAAAAGGCTGCAAAATAATCTGTAGCTCTCTGCTGTTCTATTTCACCTTTTCCCCCTAAATGGGTCTAAGAAAAGACCAAAGGAAAGAAAAATCGCCAGCGAGATCTCTTTAATACCCCAATTGTTTCTACCAGACAATGACATTAAATCGAAAAGAAATGCTTAAGCCTCCCTCTCGTAGGATTTTTCTCCCGATTTTTCTCACGCAGGTCTCCTCTGGAGTTTCACAAGAGATAGCAACAATGTCACCGTGATTAGATTTGGCGAGATATAAACTCCAACATCTTTCATCAAATTCTTCCAAGATCAAATTATCTGAGCTGTGTTATCTGCTTCATTTTGTAGTGCTATACTCTTACTCTGTCAAATGCGCCTTGTTTGTTTCTCAGAGCGTAATAATAAAGATTGATATGAGAGAGCTGTGATTATTTTTTTAATACATGTGTATATTTTAAAACAGATAGATAGATAGATAGATAGATCAACAGATGCAAAAGCAAATGCAAAAAAAGCATATGTCATGGTATATGGGTGC
>JAUYWG010000033.1:8474130-8498127 GCA_034779775.1 Enteromius afrohamiltoni | reverse complement strand
TCTGTGTGTGTTTGCCCCTATTGACCTAAGCATGTATGATTATGAGAGTGACATTAAACCGTCGCAAGTGGATCTGCTGTCTGCCGAGTCTTTATCACAGTTAATCAGTGTCTTAAGGATCATTAGAAAACACAGGTAGGTAAGTTTTAACAGGGATGGAGCTAAACTCTGCAGTGCATCGGACCTCCAGGGTAAGATTTGAGGAACCCTGCTAAAGGATTTTCCCTATTGGTGTCTTAACACATAAACACACTTGTCTTAACACACTTAACAGATTCAAACATGAAATACCAAGCAAGAAATAAATTATTCATTTATTTTGTGATCAAAAACAGATTATAAACAAATATTAAATGTGGTTATGTATAGAAAGGGTGGGATAGACAGAGGAGGGAGCTCAGACAATTATATTCAGATCAAATTGGCTTTATTGATATGACAATTTAAGTCATTTTAAGTATATTATGAATATATAAATATATGTACACACAATAAAAGTAAGAGTGTAATAGTGAAAGTGAGTAAAAAGGCATACTGTGGGCAATGGTATTCCACTCATTTATCCTCATGTAGCCTTCTCCCAACAGGTAAATTATAGATTGTGCAGAGTGAAGTGTGCGATGGTCTGAATTTGAGTGGAGTAGAGAGTAGAGTTCAGCAGAGGTGGTCGAAGTACACAAATCAAGTACTTGAGTAAAAGTACAGAGTCATACTATAAAACTCCAGTACTTTTATTCCAGTAAATGTAAAGGTACTCCTTTTTTGATTTTACTTGAGTGAAAGTACAAAAGTGCTTGTTTTTTTATGTACTTAAGTAAAAAAGTACTGCGGTCTACTTAATTTTATATAGCAAATAGGCACAGAACATTATATATGACATGAGAATAAGTTAAGAAAAACATTTGATGGAAAATATTATATTTTCTTTTTTTTTCTCAAACCTTGTCTGTGTTGTAAACACTCCTGGACAAATGCCCCCAGAGGGCATTACTTCACTATTGTACACACAACTGTTAATTACTGTAGTTACTTGAATATCAAATCATTTCTTTTTCTCCTCAGATGTTATTGTCACGGACCGCTCCTCTGTGGCCCTCTCCGGCCATCGGCAGCGAGAACCTTCGCCCGAGTTCTAACGTTCCCACCCGGACTCTTTTCACCCACGTACCTTGGCGCTTCCCGCACCAGTTTCCCGCCAACCTTACCGCATAAAAGCCCGGACTTTTGCCTAGGACAGTTGCGAAGTCTTGATTTGCCTCGGCCATCGTTTCTGAGCGTTTATCCTGTGTTTACTGTTTGACTACCCATGTTTGATTTACCGCCTGTGTTTTGATTTCTGCCTTTTGCCGCCTGTCCTGATCTTTTGCCTGTTTTGACTACGAGTATTGCCTGTCCTTCTACATACCTGTTATCCTGTGTACCGACCTTCGCCTGTTTGACTTCTTTATTAAAATTGTTGCTTATGGATCCACATGACTCCCGCGAATCACTACAGAAGACTTCGCCAAAAGAGGATCCAGCGACAATGCAGCAAGTGATTGACGAGGTGAGCCGACAAGCCACGGAGCTACTCTCCCATCGACAGCAGCTGGAGAAGCTCACATCGCTCACCGCGGAGCTCGTTAGCTCCATCCAGGCCCTCACTGCAGCGACCACGGTGCAGAGTAGACCCGCTGAGCCGCCGGCTGTCGCCTCTCCCCCGGCCACCGCCAGCCACGTCAGCCCGGTGCGCCACGCGCTCCCAGAGAAATACAGTGGAGCTCCGGGAAAATGCAAGGGATTCCTCCTGCAGTGCGACATCTATATGAAGTCCCACGCAGCTTACTTTGCGGATGATGATGCCAAGATCTCGCTGATTTGTTCACTGCTATCTGGAAAGGCCTTGGACTGGGTGACAGCCTTATGGGAGGGCCGCCACATGGCCTTCCCGTCTTATCAGAGTTTTCTCCGGCAGTTTCACGAGGTTTTCGACCATACCGCTGATGGAAAGGATGCCAAGGACGAACTGCTCAGTTTAAAGCAAGGACCCAGTCAGCCGCGGACTTTACTATGACTTTCCGAACCCTCGCCACTCAAACGGGCTGGGACAGCGATCCCCTGCTATCGCTGTATCGTCGGGGCCTCAGGGAGGATCTTCAGGCAGAGCTGGTCTGCAAGGGAGAGGATCTGAGTCTCACACAGTTTATGGACCTGGCCATAAAAACGCCATCAAGAAATTATCGGGTGAGCTCCCTTTCTCTTGATACTGCTATGAAGCTGGATGTTGTGTTGCATGTACGGGAGGGGCCTCTTGTGACCAGAGCCTTCTTAGATTCAGGGGCTGTGGGGAATTTTATTGACCACCAGTTTGCTGCTGACAACCACCTTCCTCTACTTACATGTACCCCGAATGTGGCTGTGGCAGCCCTCGACGGCCGGCCCCTCGGAACAGGCAAAATAATGACCCAAACGGCACCCATCACCTTAAGCACCAGCCCTCTGCACCATGAGACCATCCAACTCTACACCATCCACTCACCCGAGCACCCCATCATCCTTGGACTCCCCTGGCTCAAGCTCCACGACCCCATAATTTCATGGAGAGAACACCAAGTGCTGCACTGGTCGGATCATTGTCATCAGCATTGCCTCAAGCAGATTAACCTGCTCTGTCCTGACGAGCTCGACGTCCTACCCATCGAGTACCAGGACCTCCGTATCGCCTTCAGCAAGGTGAAGGCGACCCAGCTTCCACCACACCGCCCCTCGGACTGTGCTATTGAACTCCTCCCCGGTGTTTCCCCTTTCACAGCCGGAGACGGACTGCATGAACCAGTATATAAAGGAGGAGCTGGCCAAGGGCTTTATTCGACCCTCCACCTCGCCCGCATTAGCGGGCTTCTTCTTCGTTAAGAAAAAGGATGGCGGACTCAGGCCCTGTATCGACTACAGGGCTCTCAACGACGTGATTGTCAAGTACCGCTACCCCCTGCCATTAGTGCCCGCAGCTCTTGAACAGCTCCGCTCAGCCCTTTACTTCACTAAGCTTCACCTACAGAGCGCCTACAACCTTGTGTGCATTCGTGAGGGGGATGAGTGGAAGACAGCCTTCTCCACGACTACCGGGCACTATGAATACCAGGTAATGCCCTTTGGACTGTCCAATAGCCCCTCCGTCTTCCAGGCGCTGGTTAATGAGATCTTCCGAGACATGCTGCACCGCTTTGTCATCGTCTATATAGATGATATTTTGATCTATTCAAAGAACCTCTAGGACCATGTCAGTCACGTCCGGGCAGTGCTCCAGCGTCTTATAGAAAACCACCTCTACGCTAAGCTAAGTAAATGTGAATTTCACCGAACCTGTGTTTCATTTCTGGGCTACATAATCAGCCGGGACGGAGTCGCCATGGATGAGGCCAAGGTAGCAGCTGTGATTAACTGGCCCAGGCCACAGAACCTCAAGGAGCTACAGCGATTCCTGGGGTTCGCTAATTTCTACCGGCAGTTTATCCGCAACTTCAGTCTAACCGCCTCAACCCTGACAGCGCTGACCAAGACTACCACCAAGCGATTACCCTGGAACCCAGCTTGTGAGGAGGCGTTCGAGGAACTGAAACACAAATTTACCACAGCTCCCATTCTCCGCCACCCGGACCCCAATCGCCAGTTCATCGTCGAGGTGGACGCCTCCAACACCGGCGTTGGGGCCGTACTTTCTAAGCGTCAGGGAGCCCCTGAAAAGCTCTACCCTTGCGCTTACTTTTCAAGAATGTTGACCCAGGCCGAGCGCAATTATGATGTCGGGGATTGGGAGCTACTCGCCATGAAGACAGCCCTGGAGGAATGGCGGCACTGGCTGGAGGGAGCCACTGAACCCTTCCTAGTTCTCACGGGTTGCTATTCTTTACACGTTTCCAGTTCAAAATCACCTACCGGCTGGGGTCAAGGAATAGCAAGGCCGACGCTCTGTCCCGTCTGCATGACCAAGCCCTCCAGCCCTCGGAGCCCGAACACATCTTACCCCCAACCGTGATCCTCGCTCCCGTCCAGTGGGACATCATGGAGGAGATTAGAGCGGCCCAGGTCCAGGACCCCGTTCCTCCCGAATGTCCTCCCGATCGCACCTACGTGCCGGAAACGCTCAGGGACCGCCTCCTCCATCTCGTGCATGAGAACCCGAGCGTCGGGCATCCGGGCATCCTGGTTACTACAGAGCTCATGGCCTATCGATTCTGGTGGGCCTCCCTGGCCGCAGACGTATGGACCTTCATCACTCACTGCACCACCTGCCAGATGACTAAGGCCTCTCATCAGCGACCCGCTGGGCTCCTTCATCCCCTACCAATTCCTCAACGACCCTGGTCTCACATCGTGGTCGACTTCATTACTGACCTGCCTCCCTCCGAGCAGCACACCACTATATTGAGTGTAATAGACCGCTTCTCCAAAGCCTGCCGTCTCATCCCTCTACCCAAACTACCGACCGCCTGGGAGACCGCCCAGCTGATACTAGAGCATGTGTTCCTTTATTACGGCCTCCCAGAGGACATCGTTTCCGACCGGGGCACCCAGTTCACCTCCCGATTGTGGCGGGCTTTCTGCTCGCAGCTGAACATAAATGTGAGCCTCACTTCTGGTTACCACCCTGAGTCAAACGGACAAGTGGAGCGCTTAAACCAAGAGCTCACCCGATTCCTGCACTCCTACTGCACCTTTGCTTGTCTGGTCTTTCCAAAATTATTTTGAGATCCATCTTTTCAGACTGGGGGCAATTGAGGGACTCATACACAACTACTGCAAGAACCTGAAAGCATTTTCTGATGCTTAAGAAGAAAACACAAAGCATTAAGAGCCAGGGGTGGAAACTTTTTGAAATGGATGATTAGAATTAATCATAAAAATAATTATTATTATTTATTTATTATTTATTTATTAGTTTTTTTCTGACTGACAGCAGGAATGCTGCCAAAACACTAACAACATCGAATGGTGAGTAAGTTAAGGTCACCTATATGTGACTAGGTTGGTGACATAATTCCATTTTATTGGCATATGACCATACACCTTTAGCCAATCAGAGGTGTCTCTGATGTTATTTAAGGCTGGAGTTAGGCCACCTGATGTGCGTCACAACTGGAACCATCCATACCAAGTGCGCTGGTGCAGTGTGTAGACAGTGTGTAGTTTTCAGTTGGTGGCAGTTTGGTTGATGTGGGTGTAAGGACTGAGCCGAGTCGTTCGGATCCATCTGCATTCCTTTATTTACACAACAATCAGACAAGACAAACTCACAGATGACAAGTCCAGAGACAGCGTTCAACAAGAGCAGTAAAGTCCAGGCACAGTTCGGGGCAGGCAGGAAGGTTCGTAATCGGGGAGTCCAGGCAAGGTCGTACACGGTAAATCCAACAGGGTATGTAAACGCTGGGAATTGTAGCATGAATACTAGCAATACTTTGCGATGAGTGAATCCGCTTGCCCGCTTAAGTAGGGGCAGAAATGAGGAACACTTAGAACTGATCACAGTTCCCGCTGGTAACAATATTTCACTGTGATATCATTAAGGCTTCGGTAGTCAATGCAAGGTCTGAGGGATCTGTCCTTCTTTTTGATGAAGAATGGCGAAGGCGACATGAAACGAGAGGAGGAAGATGGGTATTAGCGAATGTTCTGTCCATAAGGTTCCCCGCAGCACCCGAATCAATCAATGCCTTAATTTCTATGATGTTATCGTCATAACTTATAGTCACCATGACTTCTAGGGAATTGTTTGTTAGAATTTCACTCACGCTGGGGTTCTCAGGACGTTCAGGCCTGGTAGAGCAGTTCAGTCGCAGATGTCCGGCCTGTCCGCAGTATAAACACAGCCTCTCTCGAATCCGGCGACAACGTTCCTCCGTAGAGAGCTGGGTTACACCAATCTGCATGGGTTCTGGTTGACTGGTGGAGGCGCGGCTCGTAACAGTGGGCATGTAGATTTTAAATGTAGATTCCTTTTTTCTCGCAGTGCGTTGAATGTTTTACTGACGCCTGGTTGGGTTACAGACTGTCCACTACATGTCAGGTATGTGCGCGATTTTATTACATGCTGTCGTCTTGCCGTCAGGTGATAATCATTTGTTTTAACTCTCAGCTGTGGAATCAGTGAATGCCTTCCTGCATGGTAATTTATGAGGTGTGAGCTACTATGCACTTTGTGTGGCCTTAGGAGCCATTTTCGAAAATGTGTAATCAACCTGCTGCCTCTTGTTTACAAGAGAAATTAATATAATAATATAATAAATTAAAGAAATTAATAATTTAATGATTATTTTCTCTTAGTGCGCTAAGTTTTGGCTCAGTCAACGTGTTTCCAGAAGGTGCAAGTGTTTATATGCAGATCGGGATCAGGATTCGCCTGTGGTAGTAGTGGATAAGGTGCTGACTGCGGAAGTGGTCTGGCAAGGGCTGCCTGGGTCAGCTGCTGAACAATATAGCCCCCCAAAAAAAATTTGCTTGGGGAATCTTCCCCCTTTTCTTGGCTTTGGCTCTTGGGGGGTAGCGCAAATGCTCTTGCAGCTCAGACTCAGGCAAATGCTCTTGCAGCGCAGACTCAGGGACAGGATTCGGGATCGGCTCGAACGGAGTCCGTGGGGATCAGGTCTGGCATATCGGCTCACAAATCCGACTTAGGGCCATTACAATGCAGGCTGGAATCCGCTGGAAGCTGGAGAGGTAGAGGTACTGGCACTGGCACTGATTGCCCTCCATACTGTGCCGCTCTCAGGAGCAGAATTCACTGAAAGGCAAGACGAGAGCCGTGCATGGTTGGAGGCCTCCTGGCCGTTGCTCGTGAGGAGCTAGGAGAGGTGTCTGCCCATTGAGGAGACGATGGAGGATTTCTCGGGGCTGATCATTCTTCATGTCGGTTTTCTGGTCAATCTGTCACGCTGGGTGTATGAACAGCAGCAGGCGAAGACGAAGGTTGCGAGTTACACATAAAATTTAAAGAGGCAGATGAATAGTGGTGCATACACTCACAAAGAAACCTTAATTATCAACAGCACTGATAGGCGTATGTAATAAACAAGAAGTTAATATTATTAGTAGTTAATGTAAGTGATTTAAATCAAAAACACAAAAACAGCTCGAAACAAAGTCATGGTGGGCATCTCTTCATACTGCAGTGTGTTGCACAGCGGTCCTCTGTGGCGCTGTCTGACGGTCATCAGTGTCTGACTACTCTTGTTATTAAACTGCTTGCACATGGATCTACCATCATCCGAGTCTGTCATCACACAGTGTTTCATTACAGAATTCATTTAACTTTTTTGAACACTTATAATCAGAGATTCAATGAACATTTATAAAACATAAAAAACATTTATTTCTTTGTTCTTGAATGAATCAGCAGTTTATATCATTGCATGTTTACATATTTATATTTAAAACATTAATTTCATAATATGATTTATGCAATTTGTTAGTACTGATTATAATTATACTTGTCTCTAAAAAAAAAAGCAGTGTATCTTTTTAGCGTAGTCTATTTTATTTGAAAAGTGTCCTGTGTATTGTGATGCATTGATGTCTTTGGGCTAAGCCCTGGATATCCACTCACTGTAGAACTGCCCCTAGAATCAAACCCATTATTGTAGGTGTGATCAGATGTAGCATGTATCCTTTATTTTTTTAACGTCAACAGTGCATATAGCACCAAAAAGTTTGACAAGTGAGGAAAATTCTGTAAACGCTACTTTGAAAAATAATGATTTTTTTTTCTTGTGCTTGCAGGTTCATTTATTCAACCTTTGTGGCTCTAAATGCATTGAAAGTCACCAATTCTGGAAGGATGTTGCAGCCTGAATCCCATCCTGCTGTTTCTCATCAGAGAGCTCGTCAACTTTGACTGTCATAATTACTGAAATGTAACCACATCACAAACTCATATGTTTTTTATTTATAAAAGATTTTTATGCCTTTGGAAAATGTCTCTTCTGCTCACCAAAACAGTACATCACAAAATACAATTTTACAGTACAATACAAGCGAAAAATATGTTGTTGGAAAAGTTTTACTAGTTTTTAAAATGCATAATTACTCCAGTTTTCAGTGGCACATGATCCTTCAGAAATCATTCTGATTTTGCTGCTTTTTTCAAGCTTCAGAAGAACAGTATTTACCTAAATGTGAAATCTTTTGTACCTTTCTAATTGTCTTTATCATCACTTTTGCTCTAGCTATATAAAGCATCCTTGCTAAATAAAAGTAGTCATTTTTATCATTTCTTTCCGCCAAAATATTATGACTCCAAGCTTTTGAATGGTATAGCAGATAAATCTTCTGTTTACCCAAACAAAGATAAAGTAAAACCTGACTGGCCAGCCAAAAGAGGACTGGAAGCTTTTTAGAATTTTTTGAGAAGTCTTTAAAGTTGGATTGCCAGAAAACCAAGAGAATCAGCTCAATGTCCTGTTAACCTCCCACCCATCCTCCTCAATCTCTTTCTATCTCTGTCTCTCTCTGCCTCCGTTTTTCTCAAGACTCTATGAAAGGCTTCTCCCCTTGCTAGAACCTCATCAGCTCAGAAGCTTACTTATAGACATGGTACTTGGCACGTCTTTCACAGCCGCACTGACAGAGTACCAGCAAATTCGCCCCTTTCGAATCTCGGACTCCTTTCAGAAGGAATTGAGCCCCTGCTTGACGTCTTTGAGAGATGTGAAGTCACATAAATGCTTCAGTAGTCACAGCCAAGTGCCCTCAAGAATGCATGAGTTATTTCCAGCTCAGCTGGTCTCGTACATCTTAATGCATTTAAAGACCCTATACATGCATATGTTTCATTTAAGCAAAGGCACTTTGGTGGAATTATTTCAATTCTCACCCCCAACAGTTTGTACTATATTCATGTCTCTCACGGATGAATCTCATGATTGCAAGGCATGCTGGGCAAAAGGATTGTTCTAACCCCATGATACTCTCTGATGTCTCTTTGACAAGAGGCCTCTTTTAGGTGCTGGGAGACTTAACAGTGTATACAGATGAGCTTGGCTTCACATTTCTTCTCCGTATCTGCATCACTTGACATTTTCATGTTTACCCACCTGGAATTTAAGCCACTAGTGGTATAAATTTATTTGTGGACGCAGTGTTAAATAGGGGAGACAAGCTCTGTCAAGAGGGTGAAGATGTTTCACGATAAGCCTCTTGATATCAAAAGACTGCTATTTTCCTGATGTATTTCTGAAACCAGGTTCCTTTTACATATATGCATATTGCCCACATCATTTTTTTTATTTTAAATAGTCTATACACAGCTGTTTTTCATAAATGGACAGGTCTGAAAATAAGACAAAAACACTATAATAGTGTGCGATGACTTGTGTGCAGTATTCCAATTAAACTATATTTTATATATTTATGTAAAGGATAAACAGAAATCAAGTCATTATAAAGATTTTTTTTTTTTTAAATGTTATCACAGTTGAAGCTTGTGATGATTTGAGATTTACAGTTTATTGAAAGATTACAGCAATACCCCTTTTTTCAAGTGTTGGGAAAAAGTAACATTCTAAAAATTCTTCGTTTATGATGCACAGATAAAAAAAAAAGACATACAGGTTTGAAACCACATGAGTGGGAGTAAGTGATGATTCATTTACAGTCTGGAGAAAAATAATTAAACTAATATTTCCAAATTGGAACAAAAGGGATCATTGATGACATGACATGTTGTCAAGGATGTACTGCAAATTTGGATGGTATATTTAACTCAACATCTGTTCATTCCATTGCTTCAGGAAACATGTGACAGTGCGTTGCGCACTTTTGTGACATTTGCCCCTTCTGAAATCAAGCCATTCTCAAATGCATGTCTGTGTCAGAGGCCAATCCCACAATAGTTGATTGACAGCAGCGTGTCCTACAGAAGCAGTGAGTATGATGTCTTTTAATGAATCTGTGCAAATCGCCTTTCCTAATAATGTGCTAATTAACAAGTTTAACTATCAATATGGCTGAAAAAAAAGATCCTCAGAGAGTGCCTCCGAAAACAGGGGTGGGGTCAGCAGAGCTTGTGAAGATTTAAAGGGGAAGTACACAGAACAGAGTGATTTCAAAAGAGCTGTTTTTGACAGGGGAAAATGAACATTTTTTTACACTATCTTTGAGAAATTAAAACAAACTATATCACAAACTTTTCATTAAGACCCTAAAGAATAATATTAGCTTGTAGAAAATTGGCTTTGTATGACTCCTATAAGGTACTTCATTACCATTTTGTGTTTATTTGTTTGCTAATACTTAGCCTATAAAGTGTTTAACTGTTAAATCATATCTACCTCCAGTGATTAACCCATATTTTGACCTAAACAGCAAGCAATAACTCTTGATCTTTTAGCTAATACTTGCATACTTAACACAATTTAAGGTACTCTACATACTGCTAAACAGATGTCAACATAAAGTGTCTAATGTCTATGTTTGATTCGCGAGACATGGAGGACACATTTTTTATTCTGTGTTTTACCTCACAAAAACATTTCACTGCATCTTGACCCAGATAAAAAATGTTTGCTGTACTTAAAATATTACTTAGCTTGAAATGCAATATTTACAGCATGGCTTTTAAAGAGCTGAGTGATTGAATTGCAGAGTCTTTGTGAAAAAGAAAGAGGCCTGCAGCAAAAACAAGTAAACAACACTTGGAAATCTCAGCAAAGTTGGTGGCTGGCATGTTTTCTGCACATTTGTAAATTTCTGTGACGTACCAGTTATGCTAGCTGTTAGAACAGATTCCATGTGGTGTATTTAATACAGAATGATGCACAAATAAAAGGTAAAATAGTTTATTTGTCTCCCGCATGAAAAAGAAACAGTATATCGCTTTCATGAAGAATGACTCCTGCGTCAGGGAAGACAAAAACAATAAAAAAGACAAACAATTAGCAATAAATGCAAGCTGCAATTATGGGTTGTGTACAGAATAATAAGGTATCTTGCAGTGAAAAATGACTAAGAGTCATTCTTTTTAGGTGGTGTTTTTTCCACCCCTAAGGAAAAACATTTTATAATATCTAAAGCATGGACTAAATGTCATGATACAGAGGCGAGTAGACGCACAGATCCATGTGCAAGCTTTTATTGACAAACCCAGGGGGGCTAGGCAAAGGCAATAATACAATGAGAGCAAGGTCGGCAATGATAAATCCAATCTAGGGAAATACAGGGAATTTATACACATGATAATGAGGGGGATGAAACATTCTGTAAACATAGCAACAAACATGCGGGGTGGAGATATTAAAGGGTAGGTATGAGAATACGGGAGACACTTCAAAATATGAGTCCCGAACACAGAGCGGAACAGACAAACAGTGCAAACCGGGCTGGAGTGCCCCCTTGAAGGAGCCTGATGGGACGTCCAGCTTACATTGTGACATAGCCCTGCCCTTAAGGAGCGGCTTCCAGACACTCCAGGGCAGGGCAGGCGGCGGACACGCCCTCCAGGGCGGTGCAGACGGCAGAGAAGACCTGCAGAACAGGACTGAACAGAGGAAGGGGAATGGGCTCAGGTGGCTCGGGCCACAGCAAATCAAAATCCTTGGCGGGTTCTGGCGGATCGGGCCATGGCAGATGAAAGTCAATGGTGAGCTCAGGGGTGCAGACAGGCTTGAGGTCCAGGGCTTTAGTCCAGGGCGGAGCTAGATCACCGGGGGGCTCTAGGGAGCAGTGTGCAGCCCACACACTCATAATGGCAACCACCATCACAGGAAGTACCGTGGACTGTGGGACAGTCTCTACATTGACTTTCGTGGAGATGTTAATCAGTCCAGCTGCCTTTACAGACATCATCTGTGAATCTGCTATGCACGATATCAGTCCCTTATGCCTAACATGAACCCTGATGTCCCCATGTGCAGTCCTCACAACGCTGGAGCAACCAGGAATGACGTCCGTGATGGCTGGCAACAGGTGCAGTGGTTCCATGGCAATGGCCATTTTGTGAGCAGACTCGGGTGCAACGGAGCACGTGCTAAACAAAGAGCATCCTGATTGGTTTACTAAGCAAAATAAGCCAATCAGCTTTCAATGTGTGCAGGCTTTTATTTCTTTTCTCGGGACCGAAGTTATCAGTTCAGTGCAGCCTACAAGATCGTTGTGACAGAGAGAGAGTGACTCGACTGTAAACGACATTACAAACATTGCAATAGTTTTGAAGAAAATATCTGCCTTTTCATTAAACCAGAGAAAAACTTTGAAAATAACCATAACGACTCAGTCTCCATAATACAATAATGATAGAAGCAAAGTTTTCCACAGTTTCTACATATCTTTCCAATGATACTTGGACTTAAAGGGACTTATTGCTTTACTTGCACTAAAATTATTGAATTTGTTTTCATGTCTCATTCAAAATATTTGAATACTTTATAAGGTCATTTTGTTGCTCTTGTTGCACTAAATACTGTGATTCATTTTATTAATTTTGAAGATATTTGTTGGTGATTTAAATGTGGTTTATTTATATTTATTATGTGTTTTTGACTTAAGGAAACTTGCTCCACTGAGAAGTTGTATCCATAAGCAGTCTGCATTGTTTGTCAAGCTTTGTAAAGCTTGGCATAGACTTGAACTCGCTACAGGTTAGAACTCAATAAAGAGAAGTTAAATATACTGTACCATCTCATTTAATTTATCTGACCAATCCAGATCAGACCAATCAGGTTCAAGTCAATCACAAATTTCATTTTTAATAGGACAATGTAAAAATGTGCACCTTAGTGTATACACCAAATAAGAATTGCGTTCCTCTACAAAAACCATGCAAGGATGCTTGCTTCAGTGTTGTCTCCCCTCATAATTTTAATGCCACCCTCTTGCCACCCCATGAATAATTTTCTAGATCTGCCCCTGTTGCTGTAGGAGTATTTTGTGGATTTAAGTGGTTTAAAGCATCTGCTCAAAGACAGACAGACTGTTTCAGACCACACGCTATTGTTTCTCACTCAGAAGCAGAGCAGACATGATTACGTGATTCCAACAGAAGTGCAGTTATTTTTTAGAGCTTTTCATAATTTCTGTCTAGAGAATGTTACCTTAATGACACCATGAGTCACTTGTGAGATCAGCCCGTCAATCAGAAAATCTTGGAATGCAAAAAAATATATATATTATTAGCCAACTATATATTATCCACTGAAATTATGTGGCCAACATTAATGAAGACTAATGTATAGCAAAATATTTAGAAAAATGGTGCTGCGCATGTAGCAGCAAGTTACAGCAGCTCTGTCCTGTTTGTTGTTGTTGTTTTTTTATGTATTTTAATGTAAATTTTCTGCCTTTTAGTTTTTCCGGAGATTCCTGTGGAGATTCGGGAGAAAAGACAAGGCTGCAGAGCTGGAGTCAAGCGCCAGAAGAGGAAACGGAGGTACAAACCGTGTGTACCATCCATTATTATAGGAAACGTCCGTTCTCTTACCAACAAGATGGACGAGCTAACGGCGCTGACGAAGCTGGAGTGGGTGTACCGGGAGAGCAGCCTGCTGTACTTTATTGAGACATGGCTCAATCAGGATACACCGGACTCTGTGATCTCTTTGACTGTATTTACATTCGTTCGGGCAAACCGGAGTGTGGCAGAGAGCGGTAAGAAGAAGGGCGGGGGTTTGGCGCGTTTCATTTGTGAATGACAGATGGTGCAACCCTGGACACATTAATGTGAAAGTACAACTCTGCAGCAGGGACATTGAACTGTTAGCGGTTAGCGTTCGGCTGTATTACATCCCACGGGAGTTCTCACACGTAGTGGTGCTGACTGTTTACATCCCTCCCTCAGCCAATGCTGCTGCGTGAACAGTCTCTCAGCTGCAGACGAAATACCCTCAGGCCCTGATTGTCATCTCTGGGGACTTTGATCATGCCTCGCTCCCCTTCACCCAGTATGTAAACTGTCACACAAGAGACAGTAAAAGTTCGGAGAGCGTTAAAGAGAGTGAATGTCAGAAAAGCGGCCGGACCTGATGGGATAACCGGCCGGGTTATGAGGTCCTGCGCCGATCAGCTTGCTGGTTTGTTCACTTCCATTTTTAATGAGTCCCTTGCTACCTCCGTGGTTCCCACCTCATTCAAAAAATCTGTCATCATCCCTGTGCCTAAGATAAATAAACCCTCTTGCCTGAATGACTATCGTCCAGTTGCCCTCACATCTTTAGTCATGAAGGTTTTTGAGAGACTTGTAAATAGCCACATCTGCTTCTCCATACCAAATACTTTGGACCCCCTTCAGTTTGCCTATCGCCCAAGCAGATCCACGGACGATGCCATCTGTCATGTCCTCCACTCTTCCCTCACTCACTTCGAGAGCAATAATGGGAATTATGTAAGACTGCTATATATTGACTATACCTCAGCTTTCAATACTATAGTCCCCATCAAGCTGGCATCTAAACTCACAGACCTCGGCCTAAATTCCTCACTCTGTGACTGGATTCAAGACTTCCTCACCGGAAGACCTCAAGTGGTGAAAGCTGGTCAGTTCACCTCAAAGTCCATTAACCTGAACATAGGAGCCCCACAGGGCTGTGTCCTGAGTCCCTTGTTCTACTCTCTCTATACGTATGACTGGGTATCCTCTCACAGCTCCACATCTATCATCAAATTTGCTGATGATACTGTGGTTATGGGCATCATCTCCAACAACAATGAGACTACGTACCTGGATGAGGTAGAGAGACTCACATCATGGTTCCAGGACAACTGTCTCTCTATGAATGTGAGCAAAACCAAAGAGCTGATCATCGACTTTAGGAAGAGACAACTGCGACCCTACACTCCTCTTTTGATCAGTGAGACCCCTGTGGAGAGGGTGAGTAACTTCAAGTACCTCGGGATAAACATCTCTGATAACCTGTCTTGGACTACACACATCCAAACACAGGTTAAGAAAGCCAGGTAAAGACTTCTTCTGTGACAGCTGAGAAAAGTCAAGGTCTCACCAGCAATCCTAAAAACTTTCTACACAAGGACCATAGAAAGTGTATTGACTCAGTGCTTCTCAGTGTGGTATGGACTGCAAAGCACTTCAGAGGTTATGAGGTCTTAGGGTCTGCTTTCCCCTCTCTGCAAGACATTTACCTCAAATGCTGCAATAACAGAGCTATCAAAATATTAAACACTCTAATCACCCTGGTAACTGCCTATTCACTCTGCTTCCATCTGGCAAGCGCTTCCGTAGCGTTATGGCAAAGACTGAGAGACAGGCTCCTAAACTCTAACCCTGTGTCTTAACTCCCTAGACTCTGTAAATTCACCATTTTGTCTCAGAGCTGTTTCTCCACGAGCCGGGCCACAACACAGTTTCACCGGCGCTAAACCCTAAGCGGCATTCAAATTAGTGGTCTAATTTCAATGCCATTTCTTTCTGTCAAGTTACGAGGCATCTGTTCTAATGTTAACACAAGCTGTTTTACCTTGGATTGGGATTACAAAAGATTTCGCGACCTAACCATTGAGGCAAAGGCGGTCCTACGATACCAGAAGCTGGACCGTGGTAGGCAATCGATAGCGCTCGTATCGTTGTCTAGGGTTATTCTGTTGCATTGTTATCATTCTGTTGCATTGTTGCATCATGTTATGCATTCAGAAGCGTGAAGCACGCTGCCCTCTCATTAACCGTTATCAACTTTTCATTCAAAATAACTAAACCTAGCCTAAAACCTAAAACTAAATTGGCATCAATGTCAATTTGCATATTCATAAGTCATGTTTCCCGTTTCTTGTGTAATGCTTTGCACCCAAATTTCTTAATACAACAGTTTTACTGATACTTTTAATGGTTTCCATGGCCACTAAAAACGGAATTAATATAAAATAGTTATCCCGATTTAAACGAGCCGTTGAAATGAACAAACACTGAGAGAGGCACGCGCACGCTGAGCAGAGAAGCACGAGCTGGGCTCTTGCGGCACTTCTAGAGACTTGCTGAGGTTCGCATAGGCCACAATCTCGAGTTAATTAAAAAATGATCTGGGAATCATTGATGGCTATTTTGCCTAGTTCGTCTTGTAAATCATTTAAAACCATTCAACTTTCAGTTTCATCAACATATTTCTTCATGCATTGGTGTCCATCACGATCTCAAAGCACAGGGTTATTTATATACGCGAACGCCTCGTCGAGTACTCGGACGCCGCTCACGCACGTACAGTGTGTATCGCGCACGCGTAGGGGCTTGCATGCGTGCTAGTGTACGTTTGTATGCTGTGGTGTTGTACACCTTTTTACAGAACACACTCTACACAGTGTCTCTTCAGGTTTTTCCTTTATTTTTCTTCTTCGTCTTATTATCACCCAATTCACCACTAGTGTTGTCCCTAGTGGTGCAGTTCCACTTTACATGCATTATAGTGAACTATTACTATAAATTTAACATATTGTATACTTCTCAACACAACATATGCTTGTTCATATGTCATATTAATAGGTATGTATGTGCGCATGTGTATGTTTATGTGCGTATGTATGTGTAGGCACATGTATGCTTGTGTGTATGTATGTGTATGTATATATATGTGTATGTATATGTGTATGTATGTGTAGGTGTATATATATATATATATATATATACATATATATGCATATATGTGGCGGTGCGTGTGTATGTGTGCGTATATTGTCTTTGTACTCGCCACATTTCAAGGCATACCAGTTTAGAATTTAAAAGATAATAGCCGTAGATCAATAGCATTATAACATCATAACGCTTGGCTGGCTAGAAGACTTATTATGCTCCTTTTTACAAATTAAAAAAAAATAAAAAATAAAAAATTTATATTAGCATACTGTTCTTCTGCCAGAACCGCATCCTTTTTTGCTCGATAATATTTGCATAGGACCAAGCATTGCAAGTACATACACGCGAACTTCAGATTCTCAGTAAAATTGAGCGCTGGCCACATTCAGCGCCTACTCTTATCTTTTATTTTTCTCCACCAAGGTCCACTCGAATCAGGATATTCTTTTACTAGCATAGTCTACTCCCAGGCTCATTTTTTTTAGGCCACCGCATGCATAGCAAATAAATCAGATTGCTGACACTCTCTCGTTTCAGATGGCAAGATATCGGCTCCAGATATCGAGGCTCATCCGACGCCGGCTCCTCGCTATTTGCTGCTTAAGTCTGATTTGCTAAGGCTGATTGTTCCTTGCTTGCTTTAACCTCCTACATAACTGTTCTATCAACGGATATTTCAGCAGGTTACAGTTTTGCTTAAATTAATTTTGGCTGCTCAGCTGCAACACCTCGCTAGTTCACAGATCGCTCTCTTTCTTAAAGGAATCCGAAGATCGAATCCTCCTAAACCCAATTCCGGATTGCCAATCACTTTGGAAATATTATCAATCTGCTTCCAAAAATTCGCTCCTGCTATCATTCTGTGCACACCGATCGTACCCTCGACGCTGTTTATATTAACATTCTTTGAACTTCTTAGTTGTTCCGAATTTACAGTCAATTCTAATTTCGATCCAAAAAACGCATCCAACGGTGTCTGATCTGTCCATAATCATCAAAGATTCTATTTCCTTTTCATTAAACAAGTACAACTGATCCCCGTTCAATCCGGTTTCCTAACTAATAACTTTATCTAGCAACTACAGCAGCAGGAAAAGGCCTCCCGCATCAGACCTCTAGCAATCATGCATCCAAACAGCCCTGCATGCGCTCGCGTTCCAGCCCAGCCCTCCAGCCCGCCTCGTCCCACTGTTTCGGATCAATTGCACCCGCCGCTCGCAGCGCCTCAGCGGCTATCCGGGCCATATCAAGCCAACGCCTATTGCAACCCTGCGCTCACCCAGCCGTAGCTATTCTCACCCTCTCTCTCTCCTTCCTCACACCTACCTTTTCAGCCCCTCAGCCTTCCTGGCTCCCTTCCTATACCTATCCTCATTACTAAACACTTCTCACCAGCTGTTCCTCTCTTTTTCCGCCCTTTCCCTGTCCTCCCTGTCGCCGCAGCATTGGCCTCCCCTGGCCTTTCCGCCTGCTCGTTCCAGCCCCCTCGGCCTCACTCTGCCCGCCCGCCACAGTCTCTCTTGGCCGTAATCTCTGCACCTGGCCTCTCTCTGGCCTTGTACTGCCTGCCTGCCTGGCCCTCGCCGGCCTTGCTCCGCCTGCTCGCCATGGTCTCTCTGGCCATATTTTTTGGCAGGATTTTTCCTGCCTTAACCCCAGTTCTCTCCCTAGGGCGTCAGCCCCCGTCTCCTCCGTTGCGGCCCGAGGACCACAAAGGCGGTTCCCAAAGGTAAAGGGTCCCGCTGATAACATTAGCTCCAGGCTTCTGAAGGCCATGGAGAGAATCAGCTACCTCCAAAACCAGATGAGCTCAGCACTGGACCCGCTGCAGTTTTGCCTATCGATCTGGCATCGGAGTGGATGACACCATCATTTACCTGCTGCATCGGGCACTCTCTCATTTTGAGTCCTCTGGGAACACTGTGAGGGTCATTTTTTCAAGTTCTCAGACGACACCGTCATTGTTGGTTGTGTGTCCAGGGAGAATGAACAGGAATACAGGGGGGTTATTACTGATTGCGTAGACTGGTGTGAGGGAAACCATCTGCTACTGTACACCAGTAAGACAAAGGAGTTGGTGCTTGACTTTAGAAGGAACCCTCCAACTCACACACCCGTGAGCATCCAGGGCTCAGACATTGAGATTGTGGACACTTTAAAATAACTGGGCGTTCACTTGAACAATAAACTGGACTGGTCAACAAACACAGATGCCCTGTAGAGAAAAGGCCAAAGTCGCCTCCACCTGTTGAGGAGACTGAGGTCCTTTGGGGTATGTGGAGAACTCCTACGGACTTTTTATGACACAGTAGTGGCCTCAGTAGTTCTCTATGTTGTTGTGTGCTGGGCAAGGAGCAGCTCGTTTTTTTAATTTCTACAGTTCCTGTGGATTTCTTCATGTCATTCCAGACAGACTCGATGATGATCAGATCTCTGTGTGGAGCACTTGCTGTTGTCAGACTCTTTGTTTAGACAATAATCTCACTGTATTATTACAATAAATGACAAAAATAATGTTTGAAAATGTCAACTAATATTTCCAACTGACTCGTGTAAGATTAATATTAAGAAAATATACAAAGAA
Organism: Enteromius afrohamiltoni; assembly: GCA_034779775.1. Lineage (NCBI taxonomy): Eukaryota > Metazoa > Chordata > Actinopteri > Cypriniformes > Cyprinidae > Enteromius > Enteromius afrohamiltoni. The sequence continues at coordinate 8,479,003 of JAUYWG010000033.1, read as the reverse complement.
TGAATCAAATCAGAATCATTCAAGATTCTATAGGGAATTTGAACAGAATCACTGAACGAGCCATATAACATCAACTCTGCACTGGATATTAAAATAGTGTTATAGTGTAAACACAATAAATAAGCACAGTAGCAAGATCGGCAGTTTGAGACATTAACTTGTAAGCCCAAAATACAAGATGCTTCTCTTTTCAATTCTAAATATGGTTTTATTGGATAAACCTAAGACACATAAATAACACAAACACACACATTCATACATGTAGAAAAAAAAGAGAAAGTAAGGAGAGAGTGAGTTTAAGAGAATGAAAATGTGAAATCCCAATTTTACAGCAATAGGTTCTATCGCATCGACTTGAACAACCATCAATCAAAAGATTAACTCTCACATTGAGTTCATCAATGAGTTTAACATTAATATTACTTTCACCAGTTCAGCATGAATCTGGAGGTTTGTACTTGCGTTGCCCTTTGTGCGCTACAGGTTCTTTCTCGCTGGTTTCAGAAAGGGGCTTTCCCGGGGGTTACTGATTGGCTAGATGTCAGTTCTCGTGAAAGTCCTGGGAGGCAGACGATTGGGTGGTGGCTGAAGGAATCACAGTCTAGTGGAGCTAAGTTTGAAGTTGAGGTGGTGCAAGCAAAACACGAACTCTCACAGAAAGAAAAGAAAGAAAAGAAAGAAATGAGACTAGACTGGTTTTCTTCTCATGGTGGCTAGGCAGCAGCAGTGGAGCATGTGGCACGTCTCTAAAGATGGTAAAATGCATAGCTTAAGCAGAGGGCTAAGAGCCAAGAGCTAAGGGGAGAGTGTCTGGAGAGAGCCTAGAGAAGAGTTAAGAGAGAGAGTAAGAGCAGTGTCCTAAGTTTTTAAACTCATCTTTGGACACATCCCCAAAATCGTGTTTTAACCAATAGAAATCATTCTAGCTTAGAGTGTGGTGACATTTCTCCTCCCAAACCATAAATTTACAAGTGTTATCTTTCCAGTCACATGGTTTGAGTTTTCCTGCTCTTGTAGAGTATAATTCTAGACTTAATTTCTATAACATGAATAAGAGACATTTGACTAAGAATAGGTGGAAATAAACATTTCGAGCAAGAAAATTACATACCAAAACACGGATATTTAAGTACACACCATTTGGTAGTTATTTAAATAAACATACAATAAGCGATTAACACATGATACTTAAAGGTGTGGGATACATATAATATGCAGTTATGTATATCAATGATTCAAGTCCGCATTAATATATTTTCAGGCCTAAATAGGCATGGAAACACAGGTTTGTGCCAGTTTTGTTGAGGATGACCGTGAATTTTGGCTAGTCCTAGTTGGGAGTTGGGGGATGGAGATCCATCCAACAAAATCTTTAACTATTTTGGCCATGTAATGATAATGATGATAATGATGTCCTGTGTCTTTGACCTTTTTCTTTAATATTTGTACAATATTAAAAATCTCCGTCCTGAGTTGGGATTCTCAATATGTATTCTTTGTTAATGTTGCAAGCTATTCTAGAGTCATCTAGAATTTGCAAGAGCTGCTTCTACAGTCCCAAATTGGATACATAAAGGACATATAAGACGGACACAAGATGATAGTGTTTATGTAGCATTTAACTAACCAGTTGAGCAGTTCTGAATCTAGGCTACTTGTTCAGCCAGATCTGAAGCAATTGCACATGCACATTCTGCTGAATTTTCCATTTACTGTAAACAATATAGTCTACATAATGACAACTTAATGGCCTAGTCGTTCTTATTGATCTTCTCTTGGATGAAATTCAAAAGGCTACAACCTCCTGGGTGGAAAGCAGGCCAAGCTGTGAGGGAAATCTGGAAAGTTATAAATATAGTTTGATCTAATGCCAAATAAACAGCACAGATCGGTTCATCTTCACCAGATGGTAAGCATAAGAGGGTTTTGTGAATTCATATGGTCATCTGACTCCACAGACCTTTGGTTCCCCTAAACATCTACATCTGATGTGAGTGCTCCGACAAGTAAAAGCAGACCTTGAATGGATAACTCAAGGGAGTAGATGACAATATTGTGTCATCCTCAATGAATAAAAGGTGACGAAACACAGCTGTATGGAGTGCTTTTCATGCGAATGACTCAGCAGCAGTATGGAGCAACAGTCAATTAAAACTCCTCAAGAACAGGATGCTTTCATCAGACAGTACTTCTCGCCTGATCACATGAGGTCTAGATGGTGAAGCGTCTGTTTGTCAAATTACATGACCTTTAGGGAGTATAACTGATGAGCCTTCTTGGATGAAAGCCACTTCAGGTCAGATTGATGACCTACATGGGCTGATATTTTATGATCTATAGAATCAATAGATTAACAGAGCTCTCATTATCCAGGGTTATTAGCACCTGGTGAAAAACAAATGCATATGAAGGCTGTTTAAAGCCGATTAGCATTGCCCTGCAAGCGAGATGCTAGGAGTGAATGCAAAAAGAAATGTAACGGTACTGTCTAACAGAATAACATTTCAGTAAGCTATAAAAATCTCTCCCAAAAAAAGTAAATTCAAATAAGTATACTTAACATCATAAATCAGTATGCTAGTACTGTAGTGCTATTTTAACATTTTCTTAAGACTACATTGCGTTTAGCTTATTAAATTACATATGTGTAATAATAAAAAAAAAATCAACTTTTAAATATAGAATGTATATTTAAGTAAACTTTTAAGTTTGAAGTATGATTCAAATAGGCTTAAACTTTATAATTTTATAAAGTGCTTAAATTTTGCTGAAGTGCTTCCCTACACTGTAATAAAAATGACAGTGATTTTAATGGTAAAAATGTGTTAAATGGTTAATGGCAAATTCCTGTTAAATTTACAGGGAAACATTGTAAACTGACATTCCCTGCATTGCATTTTAAATTTTGTTTGAATTTAATGTTTTTTCTTTTAAATAACTATATTTCTTCTTAGTATTTTGAATCAGTTATGTTTATTAGGGTTGTATTCTAGATGTAATGTTGTTAAATGAATGCTTATTGCATATTTCAGTTTAATAATTCTTACCATGATGGTGTATAGTTTTTGCGTGAATGACACTAAGTACCTTCTATATACAGTATGTTACTATTTAAAAGCTGCTTGTGATGAGCTTTGGTTCATCACTTTCTCATCACCACCTGCAATTTGGTAGATATCAGTGTATTTCAAAGGTACAAAATAGATTTCACTACTTTAATAGGTTGGTATAATAATATTATATCAGTTATTATGGTTTATTATTAGAAATGATGGTATTTAACTGTAAATTTAACAAAACCATAAAACAAAAAAATATTGTTACAGTATTTTTCAGGTTTTATTCTGGCAACCACAGCTGCTGTTTTTTTACTGTAAATTTTACAGTTTTTCTTTTTTTACAGTGTGTAACAGGTGGGCGTTCACATCCTACAGCTCTGGGCTTTGGTTCAACATGTGAATTGAATTTTTTCCTCTCTTTTATAAGTGAACATTAAGGAGCATATTAAAATAATAAAACTCCAGACCCCTATAAGGAGGAGGAGGAGGACATGTGGCCAGGTATGGTAGCAATACTAGGAATTTGTGTTTTGCATTTAACCCATCCAAGTGCACACACACAGCAGTGAGCAAAAGTGAACAATCCATGTGCACAAACCATGAACACACACCCAAGTCAGATCGATGCAGACAGTCTGTTTGTGTATGTCCTGATTCTCAAAACAAGTAATTTCCAGGTATTCCTTCAGTTTCTTGCATTTGTTGTGGCAGCCAATAGCACAGCTTGACCCTAGGCTCATTTTTATTCTCAGTAGTACTCAAAAGTTTCTGTTTGAATAATTAAATCGCTTGTTTGTACCACGTACCAACATAATAGGACAACGGTTAAAAAAAAAAAAAAAAACTTAGACTGTCATGCTGGTGCTCATTGGTAGATACTAAAAGGCACACTTTTAAACTTTTGTTGTTGTTAGGGTTTTTAATATTTGTTCACTTTTTCCAGTTATTACAGACATCCTTACCTCTTTAGGTTAAATAAAAGCAAAGCTGAACATTATAGATCTGAGGTAAAATGCTAATAAACCAATTAAGAAAAAAGCATGTTAAAGCCCTGAATGTCATTTAGAGCTCTTTTGTATTTACCTATTTAACTTCAGAAATTTAATGAATGATTACAGTACTGTTCAAGCTAAAGGATACAGACACCCATAGGCTGCCAATGAATTAGTGAAAATATAGACATGCACTAATTAAATGTGTATCTGTTGGACCCAGTGTCACTTGGCAAACTGATCCGACCTTTAGAAGAGCACTTCAGATCTACATTACCGCTCCGAGATGCGGAGATTTTAACTGACAGCAACAAACTACACTGCTGGGCATGGATATATAATGTCATGCTGCGAAGGCTTTCTTCTCACCCACTGGCATGATTGTATCTTTGATTTCTCTCTGTATGATTTGCTCTGCAATGTGCCATCGCAATGTGACATGGATCACCTCCTGTGTGCTGTTGGTGAGGTGCTCTTTCACTCTGGCCTTCAGCAAACATTTGCATTACCAAACAAGGCGAGTGATTAACATAAAACAGAGAATGTGGGCTGCATGAACTGGTGTTTATGTTCCAAAAAGTGACTTAATGTATCTCCATATAATCAGAGTATTTGGAGCATCAGGGTCGTGCTGAACAACCTATGCATATGTTCAAATTGGGCACGTAAAGCATGAACACAATTTATCATTAGATACTTTTACTGAAAGATTTTTCAATTGTTCCATTCTAGTAGAATTAAATACAGTAATATATGTCTGGATGTCCATATATTTGTGTAGATTATATATATATATATATATATATATATATATATATATAT
>JAUYWG010000033.1:8461989-8474030 GCA_034779775.1 Enteromius afrohamiltoni | reverse complement strand
TGCAAAATGATTCCCGACCAAGTATTGAGTGCATAACTGAACATAATTATTTGAAGGTTGACTTTTTTGTATTAAAATACAATACTGTATACCCTCACAAAGGTTGCTAATTGCATAAATACGTCTTGATCATCTTGATTAGTCCCAAAAAGCTAGACAATAATTATATTAAAATTGATATGAAATAAAAATTAATAAAGGAAATTAATAAAAGGATATGGCCTCTCCATACGGTGTCACTCCATTGTCCCCTTCACTATCCTTGTGTCTTAAAAATACTACTATAAATATTTAATTAGTGAACTATCAGTATACATATTAGTTCACTTTTATTATAGTTGCAATACATGCTAAATACATATTTAATGCTATTAAACTAACAATAATTCTAAACTAAACTTTTTTCGCGGGTTATGGTATGGTATATGTCATGGTCGTGTTTAGGCAAGGCAAACACAGAGTCGTCGCTGTAGTAAAACATATTTAATTGAAAGAGTAACACGGAAAATCACAAACACGCAGCTTACATTGATGATCACGGACAAAACTGACAGACAGGAACCAACTTAAAAAGGGCAGACTATCACAGTAAACAAACTGAACACACCTGACAGGAATAACTAATTAACATAACAAGGTCATGGAGAGAAATTTTGCAATGATATGTATCATGAAAAGCGCTATAGAAATAAATTTGAATTGAATTGAATTGAACTTTGTAAAAACTTTATAAGAACATTCATCAAGTACAAATAATGTCCTAAAGACGTAAAGACTTTTTAGCAACCAACTTAAAAAGGGCAGACAATCACATTAAACGAACTGAACACACCTGACAGGAATAACTAATTAACATAACAAGGTCATGGGGAGAAAACAAAGAGCACATGGGGAGAAATGACATCACAACATTCACACACGTAACAGTATAACTTCTTTAAAAACTTGCAAACACTTGTTTAGCATAACCAAGCTATATATGAGGACACTGACCATTTTTGTGGTTTGGAAACGTTTCTTCTTGACTGTTTACAGCTAAAGTAGTGAGTTTTTTGATGCAGTGACCACGCAGATGGGCTGATGAAAGAGTACAATGTGAAGTGCGCTTAAGATTGTACAGTATTTATCAGGATAGACTGGTGAGGGCACAGGTTCAAACTCTACTGCTTCACCAAACACTTTTATACAAAGTGCTGGAGAAAAAAGCAAAGTCCTTTTATGGAAAAGTTTTCAGCAAACTAGATGAAGCAATGATATACACACATTCTCAACAAAAACTGGAATCTAAACCAATTATACAATACTATATCATACACGGTGTTGGATCCAGGGGTGACTCAGGATGATTGACTAAACAATTTGCAAGGCTGTCTATTTTTTCTCTCTCAAATGTATGGGGAAGAAAGTGGATTTAAGTGACTTTGAATGTGGCATGGTTGTTGATGCCAGACAGGCTGGTATGAGTATTTCAGAAACTGCTGATCTTCTGGGATTGTCACACAACCATGCACAACCATCTCTAGGGTTTACAGAGAATGGACAGAAAAAGTTCAAACATCCAGTGAGCGCTGGTTCTGTGGACAAAAACTTGCTAATCATGCTAGCAACATACTAATCATGCTGATCATGCTAAATTACATGCTAGTAACTAGCTAATCATGCTATCAACATGCTATTAATATGCTATTAATTCTATAATCATGCTAGCAACAAGCTATAATCATGCTAAGACCATGCTAGTGACACACTAATTCCAGCTAACAAAATTACGTAACTGTTACGTAACTGCAACTAATCTGGTGACCAAAGTTTCGTCGAAGCGACGTCGTGGCAACCAGAAAAGTGAAAGGTGCCTATACGTCGCCAGTTCGTAAGTGCGACGTCATGCATCAATAGTTTTGGGTTGATTAGTTGGTGCTATTTTCTTTTTATTTTATTAATTTTCTATGGGCGGACATGCAGTTTAATCTAATGTATGTCCTCATAATAACGTAAAGGCTGTTCCAACAGCTGTGAATGATGAATACAGACTCAAAATTAATTCAGTTCATTTATTTTGAAAAACACACAAACATGAACAGTTAAATACACTCAAATTATTAATAACACAGCATATAGAGTGAATGAAAGCATTAAAGATGTCCCGTAACGTTAAACAGCATCATCATTTATTATCATTTCAGATAATAAAGGAAAAATACCATAATGACAGAGGTATAAATATTAACAAAAGTACTTAAAGTAGATTGTAGATAATGTTACTTAACCAATTTGAGGCAGTTGTTAAACTTTTATTAGGTATAACCGATAAAAAACTGAGAAATATCAAACGTGTCCTCTCCTCTCTAGCAGCTGCTGTTCCCGGTTTTCATGGTAACTCACAGACAACAGTGGGCTGGCTAACGGTTACTTTTTAAAAAACAAATATATTATAAAGGGTTTTAACATCTTTCAAGAGTTCAAAATCTTTGTTTTATACATTTGTTCAACATATTTATTTATTATAAATCGTAAGACTCACCCCAGAAAAGCTCATTCTTCTATCAGACACTTGAAAGTAAGATTGTGCCTCAGTCAAACACGCTGTCCTTTGCGGCAGATGAGATGATGTGCCAGTCTGTGCCATTATTTTACTTTCATAAATCGTTACGAAATACAAGATTCACAACTCCGAGAAAAAAAAAAAGATTTTCCTGTCTTGTCAATATTAATATGCACAGTGATCAGTTGTGAATAATTTTGTTGTGAACTACCCATATTTTTAGTACCAGTACTTTAAAGGGAATAAAATAAGAGACACAGTTAGTGAATCATTCTTTGAAGTCTAATAATTTCCACTTGTTTTACACAACAACATACTGTTTTGCTCATAAATGGCTCCGACTGAGACATGACCATTTGATTTTGGAAATATCCGTCTGTGCATTGTTAGTTTCTTGTTCTAATGCCACCTTTTACACATGATGTCCTGTGTTATATCACAATATCTGTCGCAAATGACTCATGCGGCCCGGCAGAATCTATCACAAATAAAACCACACGTAAAACCACTCTTCTCGCACAACACTTGTCATCCGCGCTCTGTTCTTTTCCAGGTGTGTGTCATTCCAGAGACAGATTACAGACCATATGTAGAAGATAGGTTCAGTGCTCCGCGTGGATGAAGTCTCACACATGTACCCGCCGGAAGCCCTGGAGACAAAGTGAGCATGGGGACATGTCTATTGAGAGCGGCTCCTGTCCTGTCTCAGGGCCCCGTGGCTCTCATGTGTGAAGAATGCAGCATATGGAAGCAGTGGAGTGAAAAGCCTACTGGGCACCTGAGCAAAGATGACACATTGAGTACAACTTTGTTTGCACCATGGTAACATGGCGCTCATCATTCTTTTATAGCCACATCAGCCCACCCTGTTCTAACAGACGTCATTCTGTTTCATGCGTATACGCGTATGTTCGGAAAGTGAAGACAACCAGGCTATTATTTATGACGTGCATGTAAGCATGTTTTTATAATCAAAACAAGGCAGGTTGTTGTGAAGAACTCTTTTAGGGCAGTTCAGAAAGCCTTGGTCTTTCATGTTAGAATAACTTGTTCCTATTTAACTGCGATTGAAAAGTTCAGGGTGACTCACGGTGATGTACTGGTTTGCGGTTGCTCCGGAGGAGATTATTTTTTTAACAGTCAGCCTTATCTAGTCAGTAAATGGCTGCTGCTCAACCTACAAGAGTAGAGAAATGCAGAGGCTGAGAAACACACGGTCAGCGGAGATCACAGACCAGATGGGAAGAGGCAGTTAGTTAAAGGAATAGATCACCTAAAAGATGTATGTCATAATTTACTCACCCTCATGTTGTTCCAAACCTGTATGACCTTATACTCCTTTCTGAAATTAAAATGTAGAAGTACTGAGGACTTTTACTGGACATTCTTTCAATGCAATCAGGGGGGATTTTCAAGTTTCAAAAAAACAGCAAATACTAAAGCTTCATGTGAAAAATAGAAATTGTTGGCAGTAAATGTTGGCTGAAAAGCTGCCATAGCTCTCTTTAGCAATGTTTGATCCATGAAAGAATCATTTTTTGAGTCAAATCTTTTCAATAAATGGTTGAAGCTGTTCACAAAACTAAATGATTTTGTACATTAACTCTGATCTGGTTCCTTTCACAAGAGCCCCCATTTTATCAATTTTCTGATCTGATTTTTTTCGTCATAGTAGTTTTTATCAGCTTTTCTCTGTGCTTGTCCTAATTGGCTGGAATACATTAAAAAGGTAAAGCAACTCATTAAAAATCAACTTGCAATATGCTGTGGATTTGTGTAGCATGTGGCCCTTTTGGCTTGCAATGATACAAGTGTGGAAATGACACAGGTTTCATCTTTTTGACTCCATTAAAAAAGAAAAGAAAAAAAAAACAATAAGAGGAGGCAGTTCTCTTGACAGACATATTGCTTAGTGTCAGGGGTCAAGCCTTGTTGTGTCTGAGAGGCCAAGAGGTGGTCAATCCTTTTGAGATATGTCCATCGCTTCAGACCAATATCAATCCACGACCTGCTGGTGTGAGATATAGGTTTGGTCATTGAAAACACGAAGCTTGCCCAGTCTACCTGCACCCACCCTCAATGCTGCCAGGTGGCTGAAAGTGTGTTTGCTTCTTGCTAAACATTGCAAATGTTCAAGGGTGAACAGTTCCTCCATGTGCTGAAATTGGTCTGTTCCTTCATCATCAAAAGGGTGTTTGTGGAGGCCTAGGAGTTCTATAAAAGCTAGCGTTAGCATTGCCATTAATCTCAACCACACACTCATTCATCTTCTGATGCAGAAGTACATAGTTTAAAATCTGCCATCTTTGCTCATGGACACTTACTTCTGCAGTCAGGTTGTTTTGAGTCAATCATCTAGGTGTTGTAGCACTAAGAAAATCACTGAAGCTCAATCCATAAATACATATATATGTATACATATATATCCATAAATACATGTGTGTGTGTCTGTAATATGTACAAATATACATTAAATATATAAGTACTATAATTACATTCTTGTTGTAATAATATCAAGTATATATTGTATATACACATACAGTATATATTTATATATATATAATTGTATTTTTTATTGTATACAACTATATTTTATATTTAATGTTATCTTTTGTAACATATATAAAATATGTTATGTTATATTTATAACAGAACATAGTTTTCTTAAATATAAACATGCATGCGTTTGTATTAATATATACACAATACACATACACAGCACACACACACACATCTATCTATAAAATGTAAGAAAATGTTATATTTTTCACTGTAATATATATATATATATATATATATATATTGTATCATGGTACTTTTTGTATCATGGTACATGTTTAAGACTGACACAGTAGAGAAGAAGTAGTTGAGTAAAGCCATTATTTTTGTTTTCTTTGCACAAACAAAAGTATTCTCATGCACTGCCCTTCCAAAGATTGGAAACGCCCTAGAAAAGTGGGTTTTGGACAATATTTGCATGAATCTTTTTTAATTTATGATAATTCTGCACTGATAAGGGACAACACAAACTACGAAAACATTGTATTACATAAACACTTATACATAGAAAACACTTGCATTTTCAATTCATCAAAATATCCACCATTATCATCTATTACAGCTCTGCATAATCTGGGCATCCGAGCTGTCAGTTTATTCAAACATTGACTTGATATCTTACTCCGAGCCTCCTGAAGGATTGCCCAAAGATGATTCACACTGGTTGGACACTTCTTACAGACATCACGGTCCTCTTCCTTCTATAGTAGCTGCACTGGGGCATGTCTGACTTTGACATATATTGCCATCATTATGTAATCAAAATAAAAATTATTATTGCTGGTCTTCAATGATAATGTTACTTTAATGTATTTGCACCAAAAAATGATAAGAATTTATGTTGATATCATCCAAAACCACACAAGGGGTGGGTTTTTTTGGAGGGCAGTGTAGATTCATGCAATTAATGTCTAATTAATGTCCACTGATGTCAAATTGACTATTTTAACAATCTCTCTGGGCCTTGAATGTTTCAGTTGCGTTGTTGTCTATGCAGAGTCAGTTAGCTCTCAGATTTCATCAAAAATATTGTTTTGCATTGCAGAGATGAATGAAGGTCTTACAGGTTTGACATGAGAGTGAGTAATTAATGGCAAAATATTTACACCTTTAATGTCGTAACTGGTCCCTGAGCCATAAATGCTATGTTATTACACTATCAATCACACTATACAATTATTAGCCTATTTTACTCTTTTAATATCTATACATATACATCTTTGTGATTTAGATTATAAAAAATACAATTTTTTCAAAATATTTGGGTGTCGACAGAAAAAGAAACTTTTTGCAGCCAGATTGTGTAGTTAAAACATCTACCAACAGGGACTAATGCGGCAATGATAATCAGACAAATCTTGACCCCTTTGATGGAGGCAGTGTCACTGTGAAGTGCCCACAGGAAGTCACCAGATTTGGGCATCCTATCTTATGCTTTATTCATCCTCTGAATGGGATAATGACCTTCAATTTCTCATCCATTGAATATGTACATGCTCTGTTTATAAAAGTATGCATATTCAAATGAAAACAATAGCGTAGTCATTATTCTTTGCTGTCGGTTTTCTTACTATTAAAATGCAGCGCATTAACTATAAGTCTTCATGTTTAGTTTGTTACAAGCCTCTACACCGCACACCAGAGCTACAATCCTTAATGACAATATGAAGTAGCTTGTTCAAATAAATTAAAACAGGGTCATACACAGGAAGGCTGGCTTTCATTATGTCCCTGACATCCTGGTCAATACAAAGTCATACTCAGTGATAAAGTGATTTAGTATCTTCACCCACCCCCAAATCCAAAACCATTCAAACTCTTTATCATTGTTTCAGTGTGCCTCTGTCAACACTTCTCTGTCAATACAGTAAATGTTAGTGCTCTGACGCCTCAAGCGTCATTGTCATTCTGCAGTGGGCATCGGAGCTGTTACACCCAAGGATTCGCAGATATTGAGATTTGTGTAAACAGCTCCATGTAAATTTAAATCCAATAATCCAAAAAAATGTGAGGTAAATCTCCTTCCAAAGAAACAGAACCAGTTTTGAAGCTGCTGCAAAGAAATATACAAAATATTATTTTGTCTCTTGTTTTCATTTGCAGGGCAGGTGAAGAATATTAATAAAATCAAAAGTGGAAGTTGCATTTCAATCCATTTTTTGAAACTGGAGTGAATTCACTAAACAGTTGTGGTAATTCACTATAGAGACGTGTTATTGGGCCTTAGTCACAAATAATATGCATATCTACAACAGATGTGTATGCGCATAAATTTGTTCTTCTAAAAACACATCAGAACCCATTATAAGGCAAATTTAAAATGGGATTTTTGCACATTTAAATGTAATGTCAGAAAGAGATGTCATTTGAGTGTTCCAAACGAAAGTGAACGCATGAATCCCATTACAAAGACCCTTCTATGAGTCAGTTAGTAAAGGGTACATGTGACTTTAAAGTAGTTTTATTGTTTAAGGTCACGTGACCCAGTGTGGTAAGTGTGATGATTTATTTTAAAAACAGCGGTACAGGTATGGCGGTAGAGTTCGGGTTACAGAGTAAACAGAAAACTTGACATTGTTTTGTTTTGTTGTGATGTAAGAAATGGATTTGCCATGGTCATTTTGGTCCAGTGAAGACAGCCTCAAGTTGTTGCAACACAATGTTGTTGTAATAATTGCGTTAAGTGTAGACATGGAGTCATCTTGCATCATTTGCAGTATCATGCGCATTAAGACTAGATTTTCCACCAGTTTACCATCTGAAAACATTAGTTGCTGAAAGCCAGAGTTCGTCTGCAGATTTGAGAAAATCCTGTAGTGTATGAGGTTCACAGATTTCAGTTCACTTCAATTCCAGTTTATTTATATAGTGCTTTTTAATGAATCGGTTGCAAAGCAGCTTTACAGGAAATTAAGTTTATACAATATGTTTATATAGTGTAGAAATTTAATATATTTAACTTATGGCAAAATTTGGTAATTCTTTATGTTGTCTGAGGGTTAGCATCCTTTGATGTCCTCTGAGAGGGTTGATCTCTTCTCAGACTTCAGACTTTGATTCCATTCAGTCGAAAGATGTCAAACATGTTTGATTTTTGAGCTGATTTTAGAACACATAGACTGTGTACAAAAGCTCTTAAACGCTGCCTTCGGAGGCAGCATTCCAAGGCAGGAAGGCATCAAGGCACACCAGAATTCAAATTATGCTTCACTTCACGTCTCCAGAGGTATCTACTTCTAATTGAATTTTGAAGGCAGCATATGTATCCTTCACTGCCTTTGATATCCCGCAATCCTGTGAGTTCCATTCTGTGACGGTTGAGCAAAGAAATAGAAGTTTAAAAGTTGCATTTGGTTGTTTCATAAGTACCTTCCTGCAAACGCTGCCTTCAAAGTCATGATTGCCTCATTAGGGAAGTGAGGCAGCAAGCCAGCAGCCTAGGCTTTCGGACGCAGCCATATTTTTTTTTACGAGGGCTGTAGTAATCCAGTCCGGACTCAAGACATTTTTCTATCATCGTCTCGGACTTTTCTTGGACTCGTTGGTGTTTGCACTCGGACTTGGTCATTGGACTCGCCAATTGTTCAAACTAACCTGCGCTCTATATGCTTGTGCTCCCGTGGCATATGCCGTTGCTAAGCAACCATGATAAGCTCTCTCCATGAAGATGTAGATAGGGTTTTTTTCTTTTATTTGGACTCGGTCTTGACTTGGACTCGAAACCTTTGGACTTGGACTTGACTTGGACTCTAACCTTTTTGGACTCGGTCTTGACTCGGTTTTGACTTGTCTGGGCTTGGACTTGTCTTGGACTCGACAAAGCTGGACTTGACTACAGCTCTGGTTTTCACTTGTCTTAAGTCTCCTAGCAATGAGGCACACCGTTTCTGTGAGTTTGTTACGATAGGAACAACTTTAAAATCTCGTAGTGTTTGATCCTCATAGTCGTTTAGTGTATGATGGCCAGTATTTCTCTGTGACTATTACAAAATTAGTAAATGCGTGATCCACAGCGTTTCCAAAATCTGTTAAGGGGACAGGATTTATGAACTATCCTGCAGCCAGCCACCAGGGTGCGATCAAGATATTTTGTCTTTTTTGTCACATAACAAGAATTGCACTCATTCAGAACCAGCTTGTGTTTCCACCGGCAGGAAGCATACATATGTGTAGACCTAGCTGGTTCTAATTTCGAGAAATGTATGCAGTTAGTGAATGAATCAAATTATGGAGAACAGCATTAGGCAGCGATATATCCAAACATGCTGTGCCGACAAGTGCATTTTCCGAATGTTAAAGAAGAGCTGATTTAAATGCCTGATGGATCGCAATGGTGAAGTGCTGCTGTAAAAGTCCCAGTGAAGTATTTCGGATCTGTAGTTTGCAACCTACTCAGAACCAGCCCACAAGATTGGGCATCGTGCAAATTGCAGCCACCGCAGATTTTGTGGATGTGTTTGCATTGTTACCTTATTTACATAATTCCTTTAGTGAATCGGGAGCTAAAACAACCCAGACAGCCTGTGCGCATAGACGGCGCCATCAGTAGGCACAATTCACTCTTATTATTGAATTTCCTCCTCCGTCTCACACTTTGTGAAATAAGGGCTGCTTTCACACAGATCATTAATAAGTGAGACTCAATCGGCAGAAGGCCAGCAGTTATGCGTATGCCCATAATGGCTTTATCAGGTTCCTTCATCTGCATACAATCATACGGTGCAGCCAGCCATTAAGAGGTGCAGGGATTGGGACAACCTGCAAGACTGATGAGGAGTCGGCACCCATCCGAACATCCAGACGGGAAATTATCAGTCAATCAGTAGAGCTGAGAATGTGACACCACTGTCTACTTATCAAAGACAACCTCTCAAAGCAGTTGAAATCAGCTCACTGCCATAATAGTTCTGTGATTTATTACAGCCAATATTTTGACGTTTTACATAACTTGAGCACACTCTGCTGGGATTGAATGAATGAATATATATCAGCCTCTGAACGTTTCGCACGAAAATGCCAACACAATAGTTTTCATTATTCTATCTAGAAACAGATGGTGTGGGGCCAATTAGTTAGTGAATTTACATTATTAGTATTTGGGATTTTGCTGCTGGCCTCAGTGCAGTTTTTACTTATGCTTCTTGTTTTGCTACTCGGCAAATGATGTTCCTACCAAGCAGGATGTCCGTACATGCATCATAAGCCCTCATCTGGGGGAGGATAATATCCCTGCAGCTTGTTTTTCAAAAGCCTTCATACCTTATTTTTTTAAAATGTGGAGTTGTTTTATGCAAAACTCATTATTGCTATGGTGTTGTGGATGGTTGCCAATGCATTATATGTTGCTAAAATGTTTGGTGTTCTTATATTGTTTTGCTATAAAATTGCTAAGGTGTTCTGGATGCTTACTGTGTGGTTATTAACTGGCCCAAATCAAAAGAGACTATTCCAAAGCATCTATATGCTCTCTGTATGCCTCATATCCTTAAAGCTCCACTCTAGCCTGATTTTTTTTCTTTGCCTGTTTTATCATTCATCAGGTCAAAATTGCAAGTCAGATTGCTTAGAAATGTAATAGCCACTTGATTTGAGGTATCATTCATGTCTGCAGTATAACCGGTGCAGGATAAGTGACATAGCAGTTTAATACTAAATGCTAGGAGATAGTTCAAATCTCTACCTTATGAGCAATACTTACAGTGATTCATGCTTCAGCCACTAGATCCAAAACACCTATTCTTCTTCTGAGATCCCTGGGTCACAGTAATTTGTAATATATCAGGTGGGGATTGACGTCTGTGTCTGTCACATTTTACCTACCGTGCTAATCCAGTCACTGAGGATTCAGAGGTAAAACCCTGCTCCTTCCTGTCCATTAAACCAGATGAGTAGACAGGATGGAAAGCTTTGATTTAATGAAAAATGACACACCCAGCAATCTGGAACATGCTCTTCCTCTGGCGGCAGACAATGTCCCTTCAAGAATAGCTAAATAATTAGATAGTCCCCAGCTCTCTTGCTATAATTGCAAAAATCTCAGCATGTTGGCACCTGACCTGTAGAACTGACTTCTGTCAGCTTGTTTGTCCTTGAATAAAGCCACACAGAGTTGTTAAAGAAAGTTAGTGCTAAAAGATTAAACCGTATTTTTGTAGTAATTCCTAAACATGTGTAAGTATGTGTTTCAGCAAGATTAGAGGGAAACTTGGAAAGATTTTGTTTTATAGGTCTAACAAAGCAAACATCACAACTGTCAACAAATGAAAGCATATCTGGCAACATTTGGAATCAACAAAGGCGTACTGGAGTCGCAAGACAAAAATGTCTGGCAAAAACTGTTCTTTTAGTTTGACTCACAGGGGATCTTACAATAAAATATAAAAAAAACAATAAAATAAATAGATTTAAACTAACCGTATTCAAATATTAAAATAATAGTTAACTTTCAGAATCAAACTTAACCCGCATAGAAACTAAATTTCAAATGTCTCCATGTAATTGACTTCAGTGGTGGCCATTGGTTAACGAGTCATTGGTTAAAGGTCCAAACAGTTTCAAAGCGGTTTAAAAACGTTCCATATGATCCATGAACTAACATCACAATATATTACGTTAAGACCTTAAAATATTTTATCATATTAACTACAGTGCATGATTCAAAAACTAATACAGTTTGATATTGACTCTACATAACCAGCTATTTATCTATGACTCTGCTGATATAGTAAACTTGCTCTGTACAATACTGCATTTGCTTAGCACTCAAGTTCTGAGAAACACAAGTCACAATAAAAGATCTTAAAGACTTAAAAAAAAATATATATATATATATTGTGACGGCCGCCGATCAGCGTCGCCCTGGTAACAAACCAACGGCACCTGGAACTCATCTGCCCGGGCCAATCGTTCACGGAGGGACCCGTTTAAAAGAAACACCAAA
>JAUYWG010000033.1:8438964-8457689 GCA_034779775.1 Enteromius afrohamiltoni | reverse complement strand
CGCCTGTGATCTGACCCACGCCTGTTTGACTACTCTGTTAATAAATTGTTTGCTTATGGATCCACACGAGCCTCCCGTGCCGTTACAGCTAATCACTATTATGGTTAAAAAAAAAAAAAAAACATTTTAAGGAAATTTTATGTGACGTATGTGATGTTCAGTTGTTTTGAAAATTAAACTTTGAAAATGACTTTTTCTTCTTCTTCTGTTATTATGTTGTGCATTAGCAACAAATCAGTGCACTGCTGCCACTCACTGCTTTATTAATGCCATTGGTTTCTTTGTGGTTACTTGCATATTTTAAGCATCACTCAAAGCAGTAAGTAAATCGTTTATTTGCCTTGAAAGTTGCTGTAACTTTGTACTAGTACCTAGTAAGTAAAACAACTAAGTACAGCTTACTAACTATATCTAAGTAAGGTAAACTATTTGATTTTGCAGTGTTTATTCCTTAAACCAGATAGAAAAGCCAGCCCAGTCTCACAGCAATTCGTATATATTTTCCAAAGTAACTAGTTTGTACAAATTCATCACTCGTACGATTTTGTAAGATTTGTTTACTGCGGTTTAGGGGCAGGTGTAGGTCATTCATACAAATTCAAACAAATCGGCTACTCATAAAGTACCTACTATTTATCTCATTTGTATGAATTCATATGAATTTGTATGAATTACCACTAATTTTCCACCTCGTACAAATACGTACAAATTGGTCATGACTGTGTAGGGAAAACAGATTAACATCACTGAACTTGAGCTTGAAAGACAATGTGTTATGACATCTCTACGTGGCTGAAACAAGACACGTTCTGGTCTGTTGTTCATTCATGTTTATTTAATTCTGTAAAGAAATTAATTGTTCAACATGCTGCTTGAACTGAGGCACTAC
The DNA here is from genome assembly GCA_034779775.1 of Enteromius afrohamiltoni. Taxonomy (NCBI): domain Eukaryota; kingdom Metazoa; phylum Chordata; class Actinopteri; order Cypriniformes; family Cyprinidae; genus Enteromius; species Enteromius afrohamiltoni. The sequence continues at coordinate 8,456,800 of JAUYWG010000033.1, read as the reverse complement.
AGCAATCTGTCATGACACATTAAAGAGTCACAAAGCTGTTTTTATTGTTAAAATTTATTTTCTTTTTTTTATTACAAGCGGCACTTGAATTAATTATCTCTTGCTTTTTACTAGTTTTAGCATTAAATAAACATAAATGAACAGAAGGTATATTATTTCAACCACATTAAAGACATCAATAAACAACATTTATCAACTTTAAGTCCATTGTCGTTTAATCTATTCGTCTGGTTTGTCTGTCAAACAAAATGGCAGATTTTGAATTATGATTTGACAGATGACCTGTTAATTGCCTTTCAATGCTGGCACACACACACAGATATCTTTTTCAAAATGCCCCCCCCCAAAAAAAAATAAATTCAATCATACAGGTTGAAACAACATAAGTGAATGATGACAGATTTTTTATTTGTGACTTTCAAAAACTTTTCCTGTAGCCCTAGTTGATTTATCTTCACTAATCTTACTAATCACATAAGGTTAGAGTAGCAGAGAAGAAGGGTTTGTGAGAACGATCAAGAGCTTGGAGGATTAGTTGTTTGGTTGGTACTCCACTGAAGATGTCCAGCTCTGACATGTCCAGTTCCTCTGAGGGTACTTTCATGTTTTTTAAGTAGCCATTCTACCCGGGGTCTCCCTCATGAGTACCGCCAGCTCATCTCATTCTCTCAGCTAAACCAAAGAGCTGCACTCGTGACACTTTGAGTTTAGATCAGCTTGTCCTACAAGGACAATTTTCCTTAGTGTCCCTCACTACCAGCGGCTGGATCACCAGGGAAACCACCAGCCGCTTCCTCAGTCACATCAAAGGCAGATATGCCTAAATCCAACACTGATTTGTTGAAAAGAATGTGCAGTGCATTTGCATAGATGCTGCGTTACTAGCAGGTGCGTGGGAGAAAATAATAATCATGAGGGGAGTGGGGGAGGGGATCTATTAAAGGAAACCTCCACCACATTCCTCCTTTCAACATGAGTTTTCAACTTTTCAGACCAGCATTTTGATAGAAAGAAACTTTGAGCAAGCCTAGATCATGAACGACAAATAACCGAAAAGCAGCTCCAGACTTATTCTCAGGTGATGAGCAAGTTATTGTCAATGATTTAATATGTTTTAGGTGTTTCACAAAAAGCAATAAAAGATATTGAAAAGAATGAAAGACAAACCAAACATAAAAATGTGGTCTACAGCTTCGAGAGACAAGGTCAGTTTTATGTTGGCTAAACACAGAAACAAACACTGAAAGGCATCCCACAATCCAATTTAATCATGCATTATGGAGAAAAAAAAAAAAAAAAAAACTAATTAATTAAATTTAATTTAATATAAACAAAATCTAAATAAATAAATAATCCATATGTGTTTTTTTTTGTGGTTTATGTCATAATTAAAACATCAGGCTTTATTGGGCGGTTTAGTATGATGTAGTTAGAATATAAAGCTTAAGAAAATGAAAATATTCAGAGGTCAAGACTGAAAAACTAGTAGTTTGATTAATGTTTTTTTGCTTGTTTGTTTTGCGTGCTATTTATGCTGCCATGCTATATAAATGTCCAAAACTAAGATGACATTACAAGCTTTGATTGTTAACAGTACAGCAAACTACTTGCATAAACATATCACATTTCTTGTTATAATGTCTTTGAAAGATATTTAAATATGTAGTTTCATAATCAATCCTCTGTAGTTGTAATCGTGGGGAACAAAACAAATAAAGCACTGCAATACAATCATAATTCTTCAGTTTTCAACAGCCTGATGTATCACATTTGAAACTCCCATATTACCTTTTTTAAGGATGTGTGGAAAATCAAGTAAATCTTCTTTCAATCCAGTAGATGTTCATTACATTTATATTAAAAAAGATAATTAGTAGCTAATAACATTGGTGCAGTATGCTTTATGATTAATATTACTAAAGAGAAAATACTAGTAAAATGCTTATTATTTGCAATTATTTGCATATATGCATTTAGCATTGTTTTCCCCCCACTATCCATCAGAACAGACCAACAAGCCACTTAATTCTCAATATATACTGTGTAGTAAGCAGTATTTGTATGCTAAATATCCACTCCAAAAAAGTCTATTTTATGCGTTATGTGCTCCTGTATTGTTTTTTCAGGACTCCTTTTACATTTTCAACAATATGCATTTTATGAATATCTCCTCCTCTGGGTTTTGTGAGCGCTCAGCTTTTGAGGAGCATATTCTATTTGCACTTTATTTTATATTCAAAATAAAATAAGATGAAAAAGATTGATCTAACGCCATGAATGTTTTATTATAGATTCAAAGCACGCACATACAGAGTTTCCTTTTTTTGGCACTGATGTTTGGTATGTGCTCTCATGTCTCAATGCGTTTTGTGTCGCTCATTACCCTGAGTACAGGAATGGGATCATTACCAAGATGCAACAGAATGATGCTGTGAATGTTAATTTGGAATCTCTTTTTATTGTTATCAGCCATGAGGGTCAATACTGCCATTCCTAGAGGATTTTATCACCTTACAGCAGGTTTAGATCGCTCACTCATCGTTTCATACCTTACCGGGTGTCACCACGACAAAGCTACATGTCACAAACATTTTTAAAACCAGAGTGGGGAAAACCGAACACAGTGAATAGATCTCCTCAAGTTCGCATAAGAAACGGACACCTAATGACAGTTCTTTTGTATCTTATCACTTCATGCTACACACAGGTGAAGTACTGATTTTCTGCTCATTTTAATAACACGTTGCTTCAGCTTTTCACAGAGTGAACGGTGATGTTGACAACTTAATGTGCTTCCCATAATTCTCCTAAATTGTTCTTTTGGATTACAGCCCAAGAAACCCGCCGAGGCTCATTAATGTACGTATTACATTAAAACTGGGCTTTAACCCTTTGGCACTGTTAAAGGTTATGCAACAGCTAATCATTCTAAGTGCTGTGGGTGGAGGTTATATTGGATGTTTTCTTTCGTGAAATAACCAAAGAACAAAGAACTGTCCACTAAGGGTCATGAGACAATTTAGAGGTCTAAGATGTTTCTTCTGGTGCTTTTAAAGGAAATGGTCAGCAAAAAAATAGAAAATTTTGCAGAAAATTTGCTGAAAATATTTACCCTCAGGCCTCCAAGATATTTTTCATGGGAATCGGTGCTGTTGGAATGAGAGTTAAAACAACCAATAAAAATATCATAAAAGTGAAAAGTTGTGGGTTTGTAAGAAGCAGATATATTATTTACAATTTTTATATTATTTTCATTTAATATTATTTCAGGTCTCGCTTAAAAATGCATACGTTTATGCCATGGAAAGGATATGACGTGTGATCAGGTATGGTTTCCCATACTAGGAATTTGTGCCCTGCATTTAACCCATCCAAGTACACACACACAGCAGTGAGAAGGGAACAACCACACACACACCGTGAACACACACCTGGAGCTTTGCTGCGGCACCCGGGGAGCAGTTGGGGGAACAGTGCCTTGCTCAAGGGTCTCAGCTCAGTCGTGGTCTCATGTAGACTGATAACATGAAGATCTGGAATTCATAGCAGCTTTCTTTGGTCAAGGCCCGCCCATGAGACCGTTTGCCTGACATGTCAAACAACCAATCACTGTTTGTTTCGTTCAACATCACGTTTCGGGGCGTGAAAATGTCCCCACAACAACAGAATGACATGCAACAAGTCAGGAAGCATAGAAAATCCCGATGAGATGCTCACGGTAAACATCTGTTTGAAGCATACCTCTTCAACACCCACAAGCAATTCTGTAGGACGGAACACAATACTGAATCGGCCAGCTGCGATGTTCATATTGGCCTGCAAACACGGCTGATATCCCCTTCTCAGTTAGGTACTTCACTTAATAAATCGGACGGGACACACAACTAGTAGAATTGGATCTGCCCCTTGAGACCAAGTACTGAAGGAAAAACATAAGTCTTCTCATTTTTATATTGTGTTCTCCAGTGAAAGATTCATCTTGTCTGAATGAGGTGAGAAATGTGCACAGATCAAGCACTGTTTACTATAAAAACTGTTCAAAACAAAAATGTCTATGGAGAGGACAACAGACTTTTTCACTGGAGGACTTATTTCCTACAAGCATGCCTTAGTCATGTGTATGGAGTATTGCAATATTTTTATCAACTTTTTGGACACTCATTCTAACGGCACCCATTCACTGCAGATGATTATTTAGTGAACACATGATGTAATATACATTTCTCCAAACTAACTCCTCTGCATCTTGGATGGTCTGAGGGTGAATAGATTTTCATTTTAAGGTAAACTGTTCGTTAATTTGACTCACCATGTGTGAACATATATCACTCATCAATGACCCCGGTTACGCTTGTTATCTGAAATACAAATGTCACCGAGCAAGATGCAAAAGCATCCTAACAACATCCACAGACAATAACAATCCCATTCAATCTGTCAAACCCGGCACCCAGAAACTGACATCTCCTGTCAAAACGCACATTGATTAATATTGCATGCAGATTATAGCCCTGAATAATGCATGTTGTCTTTAGATATGTTACAAGTGCCATAGAGAGTGTTAAACAGCAAGCCTCCATTTGTGTGGGCTGATAAATCTCTGTACATATCAGAAATCTCCCTATGTCGCATAATCCTCTGTTTTCGACTTCTTCCACATGGTTTTTGAATAAATATGTGGTTATTATAAAAAAATAATGATAATAAAGCACAGGATAAATCATAGATGCTTTAGACAGATGTCTGAAACAAAAACAAAAAGACAATCCGCCTTAGTCAGCTGTTGAGCAAAACTCTTTATAACATGCTTTTCCAACACTGTATGAAATTTATTCATGAAATTGTACCTGGCAAACGCTTCGTGGTCATAATTATCGTCTTTTTGACATACAGATGAATCAAATGATTAATAAAGCATCAAGGTAGGTTCAACCTGATGCATAATTCCCATAAAGAATCGTAAATAATGCAATAAATATTTCAGACGTTTGATATCAGTTTTGGCTGAGCTGCATGACTGAAGCTTCAGATGATTATTGCATAACCAAAGCTTATCAGGGGAATAATTCATTCAGAAATATGCTAGCTGAAGGTGAAACGTCTGGATTAATGCTGACTCTGAGACAGGTACCGTGTTTGTTCGTGCAGAGGAACCATCTTTGTTTGATTAGTAAATGGAGCTCGGGGTGCTTCAATACAGCACAATGATCATATCATGAGATGAATTGCAGTCCCTGAAAGATGTTTACATGCTTAGGCTTTTAGTGCTGTAGCACTAAGCAATTGGCTAATGGAAACGCGTTAAGTCAATGCTGACAAGTTATAAATGCAACTATTAATTTGCTTTGCTCCTTTCAACCTGGCATTACATTTAGCATCTCATCTGATTTTGATTTACAGGATTTTGACTGTAACATGACATCCTGTCCACAAACGACTGAAAACATTGATTTATATGATGCCATGTCCCAGCATTTGGAATCTGGCATTCAGAATACAAACAGAAAAACTGAAAGACTATGGCATGCCATGATTTCTAAAAAAGAAAGTGAGGGAGGGAAAGAGATGCTTCAATGCACAGGCTCTAACTTGTCTCCCTTATTTGTAGTGACAAGTTACCTCATGCTAACACATTAGTCTCCTGAGCCCTCGGAAAGGAAGGAAGAAAGAAAGAAAAAATTCATCCATTACCAGTGGGCAAGTTTTATTAGAAGGTGGAGAGCAGTAGGTGATGTGCAGATGTTGCAAAATATAATAAACATTACTGATGGATTCCTCTCGGCTATGTTGTCTTCTCAGTTACAGATGAGGACTGCAGCTGAAGAATTATTCATGACGATAGCATGCTTGCCCACTAGCATTAAAAGTTATTATAGAATAACTAATGTTATCATTGAGAGAATGCAAATTCGTATATATACATTTTTACACACAATTTCTCATATGGATGAATTGATATGAATTATATTTAATAATTATGTCAATTGCTTTAATTTTTTATTATTAATTATTATTATTATTATTGGCATACTGTCTGATATTTCTAGCTAGTTATCTGCTCAAATATTATAGCTGTTAACATAATGTTAACTGTCACTGTCATGATGTTCAAATGCATTAGAAAAATGGATAAATACTGTAAATGAAATCTGAAAATATTTGCTCTGAGCAGTGGCAGATCCTGGCATAGGCTGTATGTGCTCTGCCTCCGCACACATCAGAAACAAGCTCCATAATCGGGACAGTTTCACAGGATTGCGCCCGCTCTCTGTTTCACTCGGCCCTCTCATAGAAAATGAATTGTGACCTATCAAGCTACTTTCTCCGAGCAGCTCCCTGTGCTTTATTTTCCGCCCCCTCTCACTTCGGCTGCTATCTGTTTGCACCATAGAAGTAGGATAAACGGTCTGCTCATGAATGTCTCTTTACCTGCTAGAAGCCAAAAATGTGGGAGGGATGATATTAGTACTGTACAGATCAGATCAAATTTTTCAAATCCCAAAATAAAATGCACCTCCACTTCTAATACACATCCGCTAGCATGCAGTGCTCTGTATTTTGCTATTTTTTGAGAAAAGAAAACATCACTGTGACATTCAAATTTATGTTCACAACCTTCTTCTATTAAAGGAGCATATACATACATATATATATATATAATATTCACCCATTAACTACAAGGAAGTTTTTTTGACAATGTAGGATTTCCAGGTTTCATTATGAGAAATTAGTTTCCTAGATATTTAAACACATATTCTACTATACTATATCTACTGTATAGGTCTGTACATAAAATCTTGCATTAAACGTCAGGTTGTTTATGGGCACAATTGGTCAAATGCAGTTGTCTATGTATTCCTGCCATATGAGTGAAACTTAATTAAATAATTATGACAAAACAGTTATTGGCTCTGAGTTTGAGGGTCATAAGAACAATGATGAACGAAACATGAGAGATGTCATTCTATAATTTATCTTACACAGACACACACACAAAATGAACATCAGGGATTTGCATTTAAGGTTTACTAGATAAATGCAGAGTTATTCATACAACAATATGTGGGAGTTTCTTCAACTGCAAGCACTTTAATGTCCCAGGGGTTGATTTTTATTCAAACTAACAGATTTCATTTTTTCTCTCTCTGTTACAGGAATGTCACATTAAAATGATCTTGAAAAGTTTAAAACCTAACTTTTTCTATTTTATGAATAGATAGTTTTGCATTGATAGCCTTGTGCCATCAACTAGACTTTAAATCTGGGAGTATAGACAAAAATAAGAAAAAGAAAAAGGAATATTTTAAATATATATATATATATATATATATATACATATATATGGCGGGAATCCCGAGAGACAATCAGCATCGCTCTGGCAACACACTACCTCCACCTGGAGCTACTCACCATGGACCAATCGGTCACAGCCTACACCCCAATATAAGCCTGGATCCAGGACCTGACAGACGAGAACTATCTCTGATGGACTGTGAACTTACCTTGCTCACTCTACCATTTCCTTACAGACTCACTGTGACCGATTGGCTCCTCACATTCCTGGAACCATTCACAGGGGTGACCGCACTTCTTGCACCCATCCCTCAATGGCCACAGTCAATGGAAGCACAAGAGGAGAAGGATTCACTGGGCACCATACACAGAGGGACGACAACAGCACCAGCACCTTGTATTGTTTACTATATTAATAAATCCACCCTCCGGGGCTCACCAAAGTCTTGCTCTGTCGCGTCGTTCTTCACCCAGTGCCACAGTGGTGGAGAGTGTGGACAGTAGATCGAGTGTAAGAACGCAGATGAGCAAGCAGCTACTTTCTTTATACCACCATTTTGCCCTGACACTCACTTCTGGTTTCTGTGTTACAGGCAAGCGCTTCTCCCCATCAGCATGGAGGACTTACTGAGGCAACTCACCAAGGTTACCATCAGCCAACAACACTGCTTCAATCTCCTAATGGAACGACAAGAGAGAATGAAAGAATATTTGGCTGAACTTAGCTCACCGGCCGGTCAACTACTACCCAAGCTAACCGCAGATGATGACAAAATGTTTGAATTTGTTGACAACACGGAGGGTTGGTCGAGAGTCAGTTGGGCGGCGATGTTGGCTCAGCTTCTTTCTGGTGAGGTGCAGCGAGCTTATTTCTCCCTACCCCCATCCTCCCATGGTGGCTGCCCAATTGTTTCACGAGTGGAAATACCAACCTAGCCTGCCAGCCTGCACCCAGGCCACTGATCTGATATAGTTAGCCGAGCATTGGCTTCTGGAGGGGTCGCCATGACCCAGTCAAGTCAGCGAATGGGTATTAGTTGACCGGATGCTGTATGAGGCAAGTGTCAGGTATAAGGGGCCCAAAACCTGTACGTGAACTTGTTGATCGCATCAAGCTGGTAGATGCTACCTACCACCGGGAGGCTGGGGAGCGACACACTAACCAACTTACCTTCCATAAAGGTTGTGAAACCTGGACCCTCGAGATGGGGGTTCTTAAAGACCTACCTGTTCCCCTGCTGTTGGGAAGAGAATGGCAGGGGTTCAAAGCAGCCTGTCAAGCCTCGCCACCGCCAGACACCAGAACGTGGGAGAGATGGTGAGTCCCCCTCTCATGATAGTAATCTCTTCTATGATGTATTCCAGCAGGTCACGGGAGGGGGAGACTTCAGGAGGGCCCAAAAGGATGATGACCGATTAATGCACTGTTGGGGTCAAGTTCTGATCTTGTAGAGCCAGGAGGTCCTCTCCGCACTCCATCCTCTCCCACACTTCGTCGTCCAAAGCGGTCCATCGTCATGAATTAAGAGACGAGGGCAACAGACAAAAGCAACCACCCAATAACGCTTTGGAATGTTACATCGCCCGTGAACTCTTCCTGCTCTCCAGCAGGGTTGGACTGCCATCTGAGATACTGATCGACTAAGGAACCCCTTTATGTCCCGGCTATTGGCTCACCTCTGCTGGCTGCTGAATGTGAAGTCCGCACTTCCATTTACCATCCCCAGACCAATGGGCTTGTCGAGAGATTTACGTCATGCCATTAGTCCGGGAACACATCTACAATAGGGAAGGGCCCGCTACATCACCATGCTTGACTTGACGAAAGGGTACTCCCTCTGCTGAAGCCAGACCCAAAACCGCCTTCTCCACTCCGTCCAGCCACTGGCAGTACCAGACCCTTCACCTTTGGCTTACACGGCGCTCCAGTGATGTTCCAAAGGCTGAAGGACATCCTTCTCTGCCCTCACCAAACCTGCACAGCGGCTTACCTGGACGATGTGGTAATCCACGCGGAAGCATGTGTGTATGTGAATATTTTCCAACATATATACTGTATGTGTGTGTATTTATACCCTAATAAATACTACATAAATGTAGTATTTATTAAAAACAAAACAAAAAATAAATAATTATTAATACATATTTTGTGAAATTTATTTATATGTTTCAACACAAATTCTGACTACCCTGCAGTGGAACAACATCCCTAATGGTCAACATTTTTTTCACAATTTGTACCAAAAGTTAGTGTGCCAGATGTGTGAATAAAGTATTCATGTTTTTTTAACAGAATATTACTATATTTTCCAGTTAAGCTTTAATTTTGTCAAACTGTGCAAAAAGCATGCTAAAACTGCCGCACAGAATCGCCTATGTACATGTGCACTCTGCGGGAATTATAATGTACATTATTCTTCTCTGAGAAGAAAAAAGATAAATGATAAATGATAAATAATTCTTGATAAAGATAAGAATATACTTGTCCACAGGCAAGTGAAGAAATAGAGAGATAAAGACAGAGACAGCTATACAACAGCAAAGCACTGACAGAATTTCAAGCTGGAAAACAACAGCCTTGCCTTTCAGTGGGTGTTGTCTGGAGCCAAACTTGATTCTTTAGCCAGAGGCCACAGGGGTTCCCAGCAGGGAGAGGATCCAGTAAACAGAAATAATGGAAGACTGATAGTGGAGGTGGAACATTTATAGTGAAACCTCTGGCTGAAAGGATTTATTAAATTTTTAAAAATTGCGTAAATGACCACTCAAATTTCATTCCCTTTTTTTTTTTACGTCTGTCTAAAGTGGCACGTAACAATAAACTTCCATTTGCAGTTCTCTTCGTTCGAGCAACGTGACTACATCCGAGCCACCTTTGAGAGGAAGTAAATTAGAGCCTGAAAAATCGTGATGGCTCTGTGGGCCAGATAAGAACAGGTGAAGTCAAACATAATGTTCCTGCTCAGTGGGCACATTAAATTGACAGATTTATCCTCCTTCTGTCAGACATGCCTTGGACACTAAGTACACTTGAGAAAACCACAGCTCACTGTGTTCAGCTTAGCAGAGAATCTTTCCAAAACAGACCCCTGACTAAAGCAAACATGGCACAGGTCTGCTGCACGGACCCCAGCGGCCCATCAAACACGCTCGAGCTCAGATGTGCTCTAAAAGATGCGATCCTTTTGTGCTCCACGACAAGCCTTTTCACTCCTGCTCTGAACTGATGTTGTGTTGTTAATTTACTCCAGCTGCCGGATGGAGAGGGGCTGATTTGCTGAGTAACACACATTTACACCGTCCCAATGGAAAGATTGTGCTCTTTCAATGAGTTCATATATGGAAATGATGCACTACATCTGGAATATGGGATTTCAGGGCACTGGGTTGTAAATCATTTGCAGCCAAGCAAATCCAAAACACTGTATAACATCCAAAAACTCGTCTCCTACATCTTCATAGATGTCGTCTGAACATGTGTGATTAGACTGTGGCACTCAGCCAGGTTTTTGGTAGAGCATGACATCTGTGAAATGTCTTTATAGAGGATGATAAATAGCGAGCCTTTATTTTGACGCTCACTCTTCAGAATTCACGGATATGTGTGTATATATGGAAGTTACTGAATCAGCAAGACTGAGTCAATTTGGATGAAGGAATAAATGAGAATGGAGTCAAGGCTTTCCATTAGCAGGTTCATCAACGGCGTGGTCTGTAAAATTAATTTCTGTCAAGTCATTAAGAAGCTCACACAGAGTTGGATTTAAAGTTAGTCACAGTCTTTTGTCAGATGCAGCCCGAGGTGAAATCCGACAGTTTCCAACATCTCCAATGTTTCCGAATATTTCTCTGTAATGGTCACTAAGAACGCTATGGATCTTGATCTCGGGGAGCAAATGAGGACGGGTCATTCATCTCCGAAATTACATGTCCTGGGAAAACATTCCCTGCACTTTATTTCAATCAAGACCCAAGGATTGTAAACAATGGACATAAAAGCCAGCGGTGATAAATCGCTCTGTTGGGTTACATATGACTCCAGGCCCTTTTAGGGACTTACTCAATCAAATTTTCAATTGATTCTGTCATCTCGCCTCCATTCTGTTGTATTTCAGGTGATGTAATTCAGGAATGTATCCAGATGGGTTTTAATTAGGGCTGTTAATTGATACAAAATGATAATCAAATGATATGCAGATTCATTAACAGAATTAATTACATATATCAATCTTTACTAAGAAAAGTCACAGAATTAATATTACATAAAGATAATAAAAGACAGTATGTTGTTTTATAATAAAAATTTATACAATATATATTATACATGATATATATATTTTATACATGAAATAATCAATATATTTCATTTTAGATACTCTTTCATTTAGATTTTTTATTTATTTAAGAACATCACATTGTTTTATAAACATAATAAAAATCAATAATAATACATTTTATGAATAAATAAATAATATACTGAATTTAAAAGAGTTTAATTTGAATTAGTTATATTGTATATCATAAGATGATAAAGGACATGATAAATTTAATAATACAGACTTTAAAGACACTCTTTAATGTTTATATTATTGCACATATCAGTAGCTGACAAAAAAAAAAGATAATTTAAGACATTACATTATAGTAACAAAAGAGAATTAAAAAGACATTAAGGACTAAACATTTATATTGTAGACATGTCTATAAAAAGGCAAATATTGATTAATCAGATTAATTATCTTAATTCAATGTAGAAGGTGCATATAAAATACTTTATTCATTTCATAATAAACAACACAAGCTCTTACACAAGTTTTTACACTCAAAGCATTCATTCAATCCAGACTTGTTTAACGGAAACAAACATAGCAACTAGAGAAATACTCAAGTGAATTATCTCAGATAAATCAGCTCCCATGAAGTCTCATCTCTTGCTATTAGGCTTTTGGATTTCACGTATCAGACATTCAGGCTAATGTTACTAGTGTACAGAATAACCAGTCAGGTCAGGGCCCTTCGTGTGCCAGCATGACTGACTTGGCAATATGAAAGCCCAATAATGTGATGGAGAGGCAATTTACCGTGGCTCTCCATCTTTCTCTATGACCTTTCCTCAGATGTCTGTAATGTATGTGTGTGTGTCTCCCACCACGGTAAATAATGCCGCGCTGGAATCTGGGACCTTTCAGCTAACCTGTGCTCAGCATCCGCCTTGCACCTCCCATCATCAGCTGGGAGAGGGAGAGATTGATGCCCGAATTCAGCTCAGTCCACCCACAAAAACATCACTGTTGCTGCAAAATGCAGAAGCCATTATTTTTCTCCCAAAATAAACAGATATTGCAACAAATTCATCAGGTGGTATGATGAATGACAGTAAAGTTAATGCGAATGCGTTACGCCACGAGCATACGGATGAATGGCCACAGGATGCTTTAGGAAAGAAACTTTTCAAGCAAATAAGCCACATTTCAAAATATGCATAAATCAGTTAGCATTTAAAAGGGTTTGACCCGTGTCCCACTTTGAGACTCAATCTTTTTTTATCTGGGCACTATGAATTCTCCAAGAAGATGAATTTGCTTATAGAACAAATCCATCTTTTGACTCATCCCTCGGTAAAGACCAAAGAAATCTGATGAATATTTGATGCGACCTCTGCGTTGGAACTCAAAACTGGGGAATCATCAGGCGAACTCTCAGGTGCTGAAATTATCAAATGGAATGCGCTATATTTCGGCATATGGACGTTTCCTGAAATTCATCTCAAATTTCTCCTGTCCTTGTTCTCCATTCACCCCGCTTCCTTGTGATGCGCAAAAAAATAAAAAATAACCACTTAATCACACCACTTTGCACGTGGAAAGGTCCATTATCCGAGGACATTTCGAAACTGTTAATTTCTTTGGCTCGTTTGGCAAGTGCCTATCCGCCCTGCTCTTTATCTTCTAAGAATAGCCGGCACAGGAGATGAGGAGCTGCAGCTGTTCTTCCTGAATCTCATTTACCTGCTGTCATGTCCCTGCTCTGAGACCACATCAGTAATTAATAGGGGCCTTTTTTCCACCGGCATCATCAGGAGAAGCTCCTCCAGCCACTGTCACGACGGAGGAGACAACAGCAGTGCTTCCCTGGAGACACACTGGCGAAGCGGCAACTTTGAGGGATCGCTGAAAAATTGAAAAGAGCATGGAGGCTGGTTTGGGCTAGAAATTAAAAGCAGCCAGCCACAGAGAAGCCAGCAGTGTTGTTTTAATCATTGATTGATTTAGAGCTTCACTTTTCTTGGCTGAGCTTACCCTGCCATTAAAATCTCTGTGCAAACTGTAGCTTCCATAATGGGTTCCTGAAGAAATGCATTCTTAACGGGATGCAGTCCAAAAGCTCATCTCCTCTTAATAGCAGCAGTTTTTGGAAGGGTATGCCCTATGAAGTATGCATGATGCGGTCCATATGTGTTTTGATCTCTGGTCTCGCATGAGCTGGTTGATGCACCGCATTTGCATTAGAGAGGAAGTCACTGCAAGTCAGTAACAACTTCTGTGGAATTAGGTAACCCATCCTAATTATCGTGAGAGGGCGAATGAAGGCATTTGCATAGCGCTACATATTCACGCTCACCTCGACCGTGGATTCTCCTGGGCCTTGTGAATGTCTCGCCGTGTTCAATTAAAAATCAGAAGTCATTCAAAGTGTAGTCACCTTGAGACTGCCGAGCAGCGAGTTACATTGGATTCCTCCTGCGTTTTGGATTGGTCTTGGACACAAAGATAAAGCTTTAATTGTCTCCTGAAATTATCAGTCAAAAAAGTCAACCAGACTTGGTGGGAAAACGTGCCTGGGGCAAAATTTCTGCAAAATGATATCGCAATGCTTCTTGACCACACGCTAAAAGCACATTAAGCTTAGAAACAGATGAACATGAATCTGACAAGTTTATTAAGTTAGTTAACTCTACCTTAAACCTAACCAAAAGTGTTAACAAAAGCAATTTGAAGCATGTTTGTTAAAGCAACCAGATCATTTTAGCTTGCTTTTGCAAGTCTCTGATCTCTTGACTTGCACTAGAAGTGCAAGACTTGTATCTAAGCACTTTACAGGTAAGCAAGTTTATTATGTTTGAAAAGCCATACATAGGCTACCATAGAAGCCAAACAGACATAGGCCTATATTACCTATTAAACAGCATGTTTTGAAGCTGGGATGCTGAATTAAACTGGTTTATGGTAACATTTGTCTCCTTCTCTCTTCTTAAATCTAGCTTTCTTCAGCCTGCATATCATGACCTTGTCAAATGTACATGGTTGTTCTTGGTTTGAAATGTTATGAACAGCTGCTACGTTAACTATTCTCTTTTCTCTATTCACTTTTCTGTTTCTAGAGATTGCACAAGTGCCAGTTTGTGTTCAGCCTCTTTCAAAGACTTCAGAAGACCCCCACACCTGTGAAGAGATGATGCCAACCCTGCAAAGCCCTCAGATGACGCCATCTCTCAATAAATATACAAAACTGCCAAATTGTCCACACATTGTAATCATTATGATCACAACATGTAATCATTTGTATCATCTCTGAATACATGTCATTAACAAAAAGAGCTGGGTGGTAATTGACTACATGTAATCTGGATTACATAATTAGATTACAAGAATGCAGTCCTTGGAATTAGATTCAATTTCATTTTAAAATACTCGTAATGATAGTACAGTTTTTTAATTTACTTTTTTATTACATGTTAAATAGCACTAATTTGTTCACAATGTATTGATTCTTCCAAATTACTCTTTTTTTAATGTTTCTTTCTAAAATAGCCTATATATTCAGAAAGTTTTCCAGTTTTGGAAATTCACACAGAGATCAGTCATTAGTCAAACAGCTACACTGCATTTGACAGTTGGGTTTACAAAAACCATTTCAGGCTTAAGAAGTGCTTAACATTGTATCAACTTCTGATGAACATTTTCACTCAGTAGTTTTTTTAACCAAGGCTTTTATCTGCAGAAGGCCATTGGTTAATGGTCACATGACATGCAGCTAAACAAATGAAATATTTTTATTGTTTATTGTATTAATGAATTAATTATTCGCTATTTATTAAACTCTTGAACCCCCTGCAGTTCCTCCATGTTGTTTATAACAATGAATAGAATATATTTTATTATTCAACATGGTACAAGATATTATATAAGCTATTTAAATCAATATGATAAACGAGTTAGGTCAAAAGACATCTAAAAGTAATCTGATTATATGTCACTCTGGACCACAAAACCAGTTATAAGGGTCAGTTTTTGGAAAGTGAGATTTATGCATCATCTAAAAGCTGAATTAACAGGGATAATATTTGGCTGAGATACAACTGTTTGAAAATCTGCAATTTGAGAATACTGAGATAATCACCTTTAAAGTTGTCCAAATTAAATTCTTAACCATGCATATTAATAATAAAAAATTAGGTTTTGAGATATTTATGGTGGAAAATGTACAAAAAAATTACAAATCATGACCTTTACTTAATATCCTAATGATTTTTGACCCATATACAACGTATTGTTGTCAATTTCTGCAAATATACCCATTATGACTGGATATGTGGATCAGGGTCACATAAAATATGTAATGTAATGGATTAGATTGCAAACATTTTTGTCATGCAATTTGGAATCAGTAACAGACTACAATTTTTAAGTAATCTAAGTTAATCAATGTTAACTTCCTGCATGATTTGTTTTGGATACATACATTTCTGTAATATGGCCTTTGCTTTGTCATCTCTATTAACAAATGACTCTTGTAATGTAGTTGTAATAACTTGTAATTGTAATGTAGAAACATGCATCTCCTGTAAAGCTGTTTTGATTTGAGATGCATTGTAAAAAGCACTGTAAAAATAAAGGTGCATTATACTGAATGTTAGTTTACATATTATATGGTTAAAGTGTTTTGAGGTCACATATTGTGTAAGGGACTGTGCAGTTAATCAAGGCTTAATCGGTAATATGCATTTGTAATCATATTTTGTGTGAAAAAGAATCACATTTGTAGATGTGTTCATTTTAACTGGAAAGCGAAGTGAATTGTAGGTCTTGGTACATTTTTTATAATGACCCTAGGTTGGAAAAAGTAGTTGCACACTCTACACAGTGGAGAAACAAATGTAGTGGGTTAAATATTTCATGAGGTTGCTTTCCACAACAACTGAGCACGAATAAAACAAGAAGTCCTTATTAAATAGACATAAGCATGGCTAAACAAACTGTACAACAATTTATTCATCATCCCACTGTCATTGTTAGAAGGCATAGCTCCAAACATTACAGCCTAATCTGCGCTGAAGTTCTCATATTCCCCAAATCTCATCAACACAACTTTTCATTTATAGCTGCTCATTTATATATGGCTATCATAGGAGTCAGATGGCAACAGGGGTTTGATGGAGGCATGATAGGAAGGTTTTGTTTGAAAGTGGGGTTCACCCCACGGTTCCTGATATTTTCTCTTACACTTGATCAATTTTAATGATGTCATTTTCTGTATGAATACACCGTGTGATACCCCGACAGCTTATAGTGTGCAGAATGTCATCATGCTTTAGTTGCCTCGTTGCAAATATGCTCATAATAGTGAAGTGCAGGAAATAATGAAATTAAATGTAAAAGTCGCATGTCTCTATATTAAATTAGAGCAAAGTAGGGGTCATAATGGATCTGAAACAGTTCCAGTAAATCATGCCACTGTCTCGGCGTCTTACAAAGCACCCAGATAAATCTTTCCATTATAAACATAAATAAATAAGTGTACTGATTAAATTACTGTCTAATTGATCAATAATAAACAAAGCCATGGCAGGTTACTTCAGAGTCCATATGAATCGTATTAAATGTTTAATGATATTTCAATTGAGTGGTGAATTTAACGAGATGGGCAAACTGGCAGTGGCTGTCACAAGTTAATCAATTAAAGCTGCCTTCACACCATGTCGTAATTTCATATGACATTCTACTATCTAAATTATGTGTTTCTATGGCAACACTATCAATGCCAAACTCAGAACCCAGAACACATAACGTTCCCCTAATGTTAGTTTTTGGTTCCCGTTTGGTTATTTAAAAAAATAATATAACATTAGGGGAATTTTTTTTGCAAACCATAAAATAACGTTCCCTGAACGTTGCAGGATGGTTATTTTTATATAACCTAAAAATGACCTAAACAAAACATTCCAGTTGTCATGAGAGAGCACGGGAGGCAGTCGGATCCACTCGCAAAGTGTTTTATTAGAGGATACAGGGTGGTACAAACAGGCAATGATCAATAACGGCGTACGGGGATGGAGAAGGCAAATCCGAAAACACAGTCCAAAAAAACAGGCAAATGGTCAGGCAAGGCACGATCAGAGTCCGTGGGGCAAAACGAGAAGAATGGTCCAAGACAAGGCGAAAACGGCAACGGGAAATCAGGTAAGTACAAGACACAAGGAAAAAACGCTTACAAAGGTGGCACGAGACACACACAATGATGAGCGAGGGACAATGGGAAAACA
>JAUYWG010000033.1:8412188-8429373 GCA_034779775.1 Enteromius afrohamiltoni | reverse complement strand
AAATGCTATAGCTGTAGGGAGTATCCTACGTATTTGTGCTTAACATTTCCCATAGTCTCGTTTGTGTCAAATCAATATGAATAATTACTCATGACACAAATGAAACAAAGACCTTAATTATCGCATTTTAAGTCACGTCTCCCAACCTGAATAATGGATGTCCATCACGCCTGTATAATCCTGTCCTCATTAGAAACCAGAACTAAAATGAAAGGGAGTCTGAACAAAAGCGTGTAGGTATGCAACAAACTGTGGGACTTAGACAGAGGATAAAATGTACCACTAATTAAATCCTGCAAGCCAATCAGACTTATCTTCCTGCTGCGGGAACAGAAAGAACCCAAACGACATGCATATTTCCAGCAGAACATTAAAGAGATATTAAAATGATAGTCCTCTTCTGTGGGAGGTGTTCATGAACAATGAATGTTCTTGTTCCTTCCTTTTATCCGCCATGATAGGCATTTCGCTTGTTCCTTCCTCATTTTTCCCTCTGCCTCCGGAGCGCACAAAACCCATAAAGCTCCTGATTGGTGCCTCTTTATAGCACTTTGAAGAGCAAATCACTTCACAGCATGTTTATAGCATGCGTGCCCATTTTACCTAATGCTAACAGCTGAGAATGATTACTTAATGGTGCTTTAGAGGAAAAATGCCACATATGAAATTTGTTTTGGCAAAAGAGTTTCACTTTATATGATAGCAAAATTTCACAAACACATTTCTCAAGACCTTTTGTGCTATGACAGAACAATTGATGATCTGCTACTTATATCCATTAGGTACAAGACCATGCTGAGAAAGTCAAATTTTGAAGGTTGTGAAAGGCTTTCTGACCGGCTTTTTTTGACTGCGTGTATGACGTGTTCAATGATGGCTTATTAATTGCCTTCACATGATGCTGGCCTAAGATGACGTTTTGCATCGCAACCATGCAACAAGTTGTAAATGGGATGACAGAGATCAAAGTCTACGCTACAATGCATTGCACATTGTGACATAAAGGAACATTAATGTCACACAGTCTGGCTTTTACCCAAGATCCTACTGGACATTTATTGTACAATTTGACAAGCATCAATCACAAATGATCATAAAATCATAAGGACTGTTCACATGATTGATAACTAAGGTAACTACAGGATTACATTGTTAGCATTCAGATCAGAGTGCAATAATATTCTATTTTTCATGCCGTCTGTGACTTTACCGAACTCTAAAAAGCAGGAATCTGATTGGCTGTTTTTTTGTTTTGTTTTTATGTAAAATGTAAAAATTATGAAGGTGATATTGTGGCTCTGTGAGGTTATTGTTATAGTTGTGATGTAAAGTCTGCTGTTCTTCACATTTTCGAATGATTTTTAAAACCACATATTTATCATTATCATGATAGTTCTTGGTGTAAACAAGCCTTTGCTCTTAGTCGTGGTTTCAGAAACAGGCCTAAAACTATAAACAACTGACTATTAAACATCCCTGACACTGAAATGTACATATAATCCTAGAACAAGCAATCATGTTGATGTGAATTAGTGACATTTTAAATGACATTTCACAGAACTAATCCTCCATTCACCTGAGAGAGAGAGAGTAAGGGAGAGTGCCTTGGCAACCTTGTGATGAAGGTGCAAAGACGGCAACTTCTTTCAGGCAGATGTGAAGCTCAAAGGCTTCAGGAAAAGTCTGCCAGAGCAGCTACAGTCTGGAACACAAAGAGCAGCCTCAGTGAACATGGCACACGCTGTCAAATGGACTAGACTCAGCAAAAGTATGACACATCCATACTAGATCCACTGACAGGGCCAGAAGATAAAGATATCCAGACAAACCACACGCAATAAGGCTGTTCCAGGTGGATAGAGAGGATAAAACATTTTGAAAAAGATTTTGTCGTCTGTTTGTTCGTCCGATTAAATTTCTTAAACAAAATATTCAGACTCGTAACAAGACTGATCCCTTTGCGTATTGTTTTAGTGTATACAGATACAGCTTTAACATTATACAAACAAAACAGGTTTTTGTTTAGTTGCATGTATTAACAGTATCTCATGCATACAATGACTGCATTCACTAGAATAAAATGCAATAAAAACAGTAAAATGTTAAAGCAGCTAAAAAACTCATTTAAAAATATTTTTAAATAATTATCATTTATTAATGTGATTGATGGCATTAAAACTCCAGTCTTCAGTGATCCCTCAGAAATCATTCTAATATGCTGATTTGCTGCTTAAGAGATGATCATCCCAAGATCAGCGTTGAAAACAAGCGGTTGAGCTTACTTTGATAAAGAATAAACCTATCAAAAGGAAGTATTGCTGTATTGGCCCATCCCTGTGTCTGCTGTTGCCATGAGGTGTTTGGGTATTGTTCATGTGACAGCAGCAGTTTACAAACTTCAGTTGGTCACACAGAAGAAATAAACTCAACCGGTCAACCGGTACCGGTCAAGAGTCAATCAAGCAATCAACAAAGTAGGGATGAAACCATAACGTCGTTGTGAATAGGGTATGGGTTAAAGAACAGAAACATAGAAAATATATGAGAAACGCACAATTGTTTATTTACCATCATTATCCAAAATCATACGTGACCGTACAGTAAAAAAAACATGGAGTAGCATCTGTGGCTAGTAAGCCTATTATACAGACACTTAAATATCATTTTATTTCTTTGTGGACCCTGAAGGTTAAGAAATGTACCCAAGATACTAATAAAGTTAAGGGATTGTTTATTATTGCGAAATATCTCATGAAATAGCTGTATGAATTTAAATTGAGTTTTACCATGGACTGACATCTCATAACAGGACATATTTATTACATCTCTACTAATGAGAATTTTATGTTAAATCTTTTTAGGGGTGAAAGTTAAAGGGTTAAAAAGGAGAAAAAGAAGTGTGCATTCTCCTATTTTGCTCTGACAATAACAAAAGTACAAATTATGTCATACACCTACTATTAAATGATTACCTATGTCTATACAATCTTTAAATAAAAGTGTCCAGATCGCTGTCCGCAGAGAGTCTCTCGGCCGCAGCGCGCATCTGTTTGCTCGTCATCGCGTAGGTGAAACGTCACCGTCACCCAGCGTTGGTCTCCGCTGAGGGATGTTTGTAAACGGACTCACATTCGACCAAACAAGATAACTTACGTCTTTACGCGGTGAGAAATGCTTATTACTTCTGTGTTATGTGTTTCAACCGTTTATATTTGCATAGCATGCGTCTGCTGCGCATATCACGATAGTTTAGTCTACTGCTCCGCGTGAGCCTCGGTGTTTCCTGTGTCGCGTGTCCGCTTTTGACAAGAGAGTCGTCAGCGATCTCATGCGGCCTACTTTCGCTGTAGCTTCCTGCTTCTGCTAAACAACACAGAGCTGGACATGCTTACCTATCGTCTTCGTTTGCATTGTATTTAAAGTAGTCCATTTAATACTCCGTGTTTAACTGTTTCAGATGTGGGACTATTATGCAGCATGTTTAACCTTAACTTTTTCATTTATTTTCAGGTGGAAGTAAATAATGGCTCCTCAACCTGCCATCCGATCTAGACAGACGGAAAAAACAATAAACGGGAACCCGACTCAAGTTGTCTGCACGGAGTTCAGCAACTACATTTTTATAGTTTTGACACAGTATGGTAAAATCGGGACACTTGTATCCATAACAGCTGACACGAGGTCTGGTGAAATCAGCCATCCCATGTTCAGCACTAGAGTACTGCTGGGAAAGGATGAGGTAAGGAAGCTGGTTTTTCTTGGATAGTGGGTACAGCAGATAAAATCATGTTTGTATTTCACCTTGTCCTTTTTTGTCTCTTTTGCAGCCTCTTACACATGTCTACGCCAAGAATGTTGCGACGTTTGTCTCACAAGAATCAGGCAACCGACCGGTCCTGCTGGGCCTCTCACTTAAAGACAACAGTGCTGAAACTATGAAAAATGTTAAAGATATGATCAAAGCCTGCCAGGTTTGGTAATCATGAGGTCAAACCTCACATACTATTTCTGGATGAGGACAAATGACGTATCTGCACAGTTTTGACAACGTGAATCATGACTTGTCAGAATGATCTCAAGTGCTGTTGTTAAGGCACAGTCTTTGAAAAAAAAGCTTACCTTGAATGTTAAGGTTAAAACTAAGAGTACTGTTCAAGATCACTTCTGTTTGCCTCTGTATAATAAATGTCTTTCAGATGCCCTGAGATTAAAATGATATTTTCTTACCTTTTTATATTTGGTGCTTATTTAACTGTCTCAAACCAGTCCCAGAGAGGTACCTGCTTCAACACATGTACTCTCTGCCAAACCACTGCAACAGTGTCTGCAGCCATGGTTCTGAAGCTATTCTTCCCATAGGCAATTTAAAAATGTCTTTATTGAGGAGTTCCTAGCCGTGAACCAAACCATACAGCTATGAACACAACTTTACAAAGTCTGATTGAGAGCCGTACAGCGTCAGCATAAATCTGTGCCTATTTTGGGGAGTATTTTAAAGTGATAGTTCACCCCAAAATAAAAGTGTATTAATTACTCACCCTCATGTCGCTGCAAAACCCATAATACCTTCATTCATCATCATAGCTCAAATTAAGATCTTAAGTTCTACTGGCTTTTTTATGCCGTTTGGACAATATAGATATGTTGGATGAAATCCGAGAACTTTCTAACCTTGCATATACAGCAAGGTAACCAGAATATTCAAGGCCCAGAGAGGTATTAAGGACATCATTAAAATAGTCCCATGTGACATCAGAGGTTCAGTCAGGCAAAGAAAGCAAAAATATAAATATATATATTATTTTATTGTGTGTGTGTATTTATTTAATGTTGCTTCACTGTTGTTTCAGTCTGTGGTCTAACTATGGGACAAAGAACTAAGTGAAACCTTGACAAATAAAGAACCATGAAGCAAAGACATATTTAAAAATTAAATGTTTTTTTATGAGGGAAAGATAAGAGTCACATTGTGGGGACCATTTCTCAAAAAAAAAAAAAAAAAAAGCATGGAGGCAGACTGCATCATTGGAACGGGATGGCGCCATAGAGTTCTGTTGGTGAACTTTCTTGTGATTTTCTGATGTGTGGAGATGTCTTTGCAGAAACACTTGCAGCAGTTCAATAGCTTTGACGGACTTATAACACAGAGCTCATAGCTCGCAGTTTGTAAAGGTTTATAGGATAACCTTAAAAATCGATTCCTCTAGGTCTAGGACAGAACAAATGGGATTATTCTAAACAGGATTGCTGCACCATATTACTGTTGGAGAAGGAAGTATTTTTAATGCACATAGTGTGAGCTCAACATGAATCAATCCAATATTATTTAGCACACACAGTTCTGTAAGAGCTCTATTTTCTGACATCTATAATCAATTTAAGTGCATGCATTGAGACTGCACGTGTGCGGCAAGGATACTGCAGCAGCTTTGATCAACAGGTGCTCGTCCCTGCCTGGCATGTCACGTGACCAAGGACTAAAGTCGCAAGGTCACATGACCTGGGTGTGCTGTTGTGTTGGGAAGTGCATACACCTGCCCTAATTTGAGACGAAGGGACGAGCTTGTTGGTCTGGAGTTAGGGGAAAAAAGCCTTAAGGAAAATAATTGTGAACAGTTTTCTTCGCTTCAGGATTTTTATCACGATGGGATACTGGGCTGACTGACGTCCATCAGACCTGTCAACAGTTAAACGAGGAAGTGCGCTTGACTCATCGGTGTCGTCGCTCGGGCCGTATCCACCTATGGCTACAAGTCGTATATCGATCTTTATTTAATCACTCCTGTATGCGATGTATTTGTTCTTCTTAGTCCCCGTGCGAGTAAAGTGACGTTTATGGTGAAGTAATACGAGTTTGATCGCACTAAACTCTCAACAGGTGTTGACACTGTATCAGGGTAAGTGTTTCATAAAATATCTATCAACAGGTCTTGCCTTCCGTTTCAGTGCTCGGTTCTGTCGGTATGATTTTTTGTCTTTTACTGATAAATACTACTCCAGCATATGCTATGTGTAAATTCTGTATTCTGACGCTCCGTCTACAAAAATGCAATGTCAACCATATTGTTTCTTTAGTAAGATCATAAATAAATAAATAAATAAATAAATATTGATAACGATAAACCTCCCTTCAAAGAGTGTGGATTGTACTTGCAAAGGAAACGCCGTTTTATTGTAATAAAAAAATATTTGTTAAATATATACTTTATACATAAATAAAAGTCTGTTAATTGGAGCAGAAATAGTGCAACGGATGGATAACATGGGTAAAAATAGTAAGATTACCTTCTTTAATAGCATTCATTATTTGATTTCAATTGATTAAAAGTTACATTAAAGACATGTAATATAACAAAATCTTTATTTCAAATAAATGCAGCTCTTTTGAAATCTAAAGTGAAAATGGATCACAGTTTACACAAATATATATGTGTGTGTGTATATATATATATATATATATATATTAAGCAGCAGCTTTTTCATCATTAATAATAGATATATAATTATTTTTAAGTTTCTTGAGCACCATATCAGTATAGTAGAATGATTTCTGAAGGATCATTAATTCTGTAGGATTTGAATGATAGTGTATAATCAAAGGTGTAAATCTGAATTGGCTTTGACCAATATCATACAATTCGGTTGTAATTCGATTTTGAAAAATGTTCTTTTTTGATGTTTTTCATTTTTTCCCCCACAGATGAACGAGTCTGGGTCTACTAAGACGCATTTCAGCACTCTGTCAGTGGATTTAGATAAAAACATGGACAATTCAGTCCCTTTGTCGTCATTCTCGATGCTGTCAAATATGACTAAAGTGTCTAACATGACCATGATCAGATCAGGTAATGGAACTGAAGTAGTGGAGAACGACCAGCTCTTCCTCAACACCCCCACGGCCCAAGCCTTGTCAGGGATTTTCGTTTGGTCTGCGCTCATCCTCACCTGTCATCAGGTAGGCACATTTAGAGGAACTAAATATCAGTCTTTTTATTTTACCACAACTAATTTATAGCAAGCCTTTTACAGCGAGGCACTCACACATCCAGCATGTTTACTTTTTTTTTTTTTAGACAGAGCAGAGCTCAGAGAGCTTCTTATTTAGCAACAGAAAAGCATCACTGCTGCTTTTAAACCAGTGTGGAATAATGTATAGGCCATGAGGTGAGAAACAAATCTCAGCATTAAATGATGTGTATTTTGGCTTGGGGAAAGCTGGAAGCTCTAATAGCTGTGGTTCATTCAGAGCACAGGCAAATAAAAGCAAATAACCTAGGCTGAGAAAACAAGAGCCGTCTCCTCCCTCATACCTGACCACAGGCTCGTTATCATCTGCAGATCTTGATAATACTACGTAATTTTAAACGGTTAATCTATACCACATAGTCATTAAAAGTATCAGTGCAGTAATAACTAACCCTGCCTTCACTGGTTATCGATCATCAGAGATCAATAAATATCTTCATGTTTGTTCTGGGCTGTCATCCATGTTTTCTTTGCTCTAAATGATTCATTTAGAGTGCTGCTAGAGTTACTGTCCTTGACCAATCAAAGTTGGCTACAGAGCAGAGTGGTACCTGTTCCCAGAGCTGATAAGAGCGCTGTGTAAACACACAACATGGCTTTAGTGTACTCTGGTGATCTAATGAGAGGATATGTAACCAATAATACATGTGCCATCTGCAATGTACACCACGGGAACGTTTTTTAAGGAAATGGTTGTCTCTGCGACAAAGCTTCATTTTTTTTTTTTTTTACTCTGTGTATATGTGCATGTAGTGTTTGGCAGTTTTTGAAGTAGTTGTTGTCGTTTTATGTTTGTCGTTGTAGTTTAAATATATCAGCTGGCAGTGTCACTAATAATAAAAGATTTGGATGCAACTGAAAAAATAATGTTTTTCTTGAAAGCAGTTTTAGATAAATCGGGCCAATCTACACTAGCATTCAGAAGTTTGGGGTTGGTTTAATATTACGTTTTTTTGTTTTTTTGGGGGGGGGGGTATTTTTTTGTTGAAGATATTACTGTAATGAGATGCCTTAACATTCAAATATTGACTGAGACTGTTACTGAGAACTTTTACTGCATTTTATTTTTTATATTAAGATTATTTATTTAATTGTAAATTGGTGAGGTTTAAAATTGTTAAAGCATAAAAAATGGTACTTTGAAATTGAGCAAATAAATGTAAAATGAATTAATATATATATATATATATTAATGTATAGACACATGTTTTTTTTTGTTATTCTAAAATGTGGAAATAGTGTGTCCAAACTGTTTACTGCTAGTTAATGCTCACAGGTTTAAAGCAGAAAATACAGCATGAGCAATATTTGTGTGCCCAACCTTTGTTTATAGAGGAAGTTCTTTTGTGCTTGATGAAAGACTATCAGTCACTAACCTTTACACCAGCTGTATCAATAAAAGAGAGCGATAAGGGCAGCTTCTTAGACACCACACTGTTCAATAAGTCTTCTTGCAAAGGTTTGGCCATTCCTTTGTAGATATAAACATGCTGAGCAGTTCTAATTTGCTGGGGTATTTCACCGTCCTTTATATTTTGCCCTTCATTACAGCTAAAAGCGCACATCATACCTGAATATCCATTTCTGTGGCATATGAATGAGTTCACCGTGTTGCCTAAAGCGCGATGAAACCGGCTGGTGGTGGATGAGTTTTGTGTAAAAGTAATTGTCAGGTGAAGTGCCGGCACGGTATGAATATACCCATCTTGTGTGTCGAATTACCAATTATATTTGCCCACATTGTTCGGTTTCAGAAAAGGCCGAAATCTAATTTCCCCGGTCTTGCTGCTATATTTTGAATCCCTTTTCATTGCAGCCTATATGACCCATGAAGAAATTTAATATAGAATATGTTTCTCAAGCATCTGTTATGTAATTGAACTACTGGGACCGTACTGATGGAGAGCAGAGGTCAGGAAGGGTATTTCCCCAGCTCTGAATTGCAGCGCCCGCGGTGTGCCTGGAGGACTATGATTTGATTGCCTCCAAAGCGTCTTGTGTACCATACCAAAGCCAATACCTCTGAGAAGCTGACAGTTTTGAAGCGGCCAAACAATGTAGGGATGCTGTGCGGAGCCTGGAAATGAGTCCCTGTGTAGTGGTTTTCCTCTTCAAGTCATAATCAAGTCAAAACAGTCTGGTTTTTGTACCTCAGACTAGTAGCAGGAACGACTCATCTACCGCCACCTCATCTGTGGCTTCGCAAATAGCCGCCTGCGGAGGGTTGCGCGAGGCAACATAACATGTAAATCCTGAGGAGATTAAAGGAGCCCTCAGGATTGTTTTAGTCTTTCACTGCCTTTCTTGGTTTTGCTACAAAAGATTCTCCCGGTGGAGCTTTTCTCGTGCGCTGTATACTAAAGGCAGAAATTGAGATTGCGTTCCCAAAAAAACATGTTCTGAAGTTACTGATTTGCCTGTAAAATTTTCCCATCAGCGCCAGAGATATCAAAGGGGTCTTTGAAGACCAGCTATTTAGAACATAAGCACCTTCTGGGCTAAACCTTCTTAAGTGAATTGTAGTATATTGCAATGACAAGGCGCCAACAGTGCTCTTGTGTCGGGCTTTTCTCAGCTCTCTGGTTTTAACACGCTCTACGGTCTTAAAGTTGGTGCTACACCTTGTGATTCACCGGCCTCGCAGCTCCACTGGCAGTTCCTCTCTGCTTCAGACAGGTGGTAATTAGCTGCATCTCTGCGACAGCCAGCAGACAGTCAATGACCAGAGCCATTATTGTGAGCGCGGCTCTCTCTCAATGTCGGCTCCGCATTATGTTGTCTGGCAGACTATGAACTTATTTCCCCTGCAGGCTAGGTGAAATGAAGGACATCAGTTCAGAGAGCAACTCCCCTTGCTTTTTTGAGAGCCCACAAATACATCAAGCCTCCAGCCGTGGAATGAAGGACTCAAATAATCTGATTTCAAATGATTGAGTGTCCAAGAGTTTAAAGAACCCAGCGAATATTGAGCCCCCTCAGTAATATTGTGAAGTTCAAAGGGACTGCAAGGACATGCCCATGTCTCGCAAACTCCATAGTATTTTTCAAAGATATATTATAATACTGATAGTGTGAACTTTTAAAACTACTGTATAAGGGCCAGTATGGGCACATGTGAATTGTGAAAACACCTTGGTTGCATTCTGTGCCTGGTTACTATGTAGTTTTAAAAGACTAAATTTAGGCTAATAAACTATATTACAAAAATTTACCTTTTATATGCATTTAAATGAAAAGTTTGTGTTTGGTTTAGACCCATTGCCACAGGTGTATAAAATCAAGCACCTAGCCGTGTGATCAGTTTGTGAAATTCCATCCCTGCTAGATATTCCACAATCAATTTTAAGTGGTGTTATTAAAAGATCAGCACAAAAACTAAGAGCTTCATGGGGTGGGTTTCTTTGGGTTCCTTGGGGTTTCTTGCATTATGAAGTACAATGGTAAAAGTCGAATGGATTTGTGTAAGGCTGGTTTCAAACTGCCACCATGAGTTGCCTTTCTTGTTGTTTGTTTTTGGCCTGCATGTTAACAAATGAGTGTATACCAGGAAAAGGAGCACAAAAATGCACAGAATAAGCATGTATTTAACAAGAATTTGACTTGAAGAATTATAGAAGATTAACCCATTTAAACTTTGTTTTAAATTGTTCAGTTTGGATGAAAGTATGGTGCATTATATTGAATGGAAAAAATAAATATATATTAGTATATCAATGTATGTCTGAAATTACATGATCAGAGTTTTTTTTTTTTTTTTTTACCTGATTTGACTGCATTGTGCCCACTGCACAGGCTGCTTATTTCCATTGAAGGGAAATCAATGCGTCTGCAAGCCAAGACTTGGACAATGCATTGCTTCCAACTTTTTGGGAACAATTTGAGGAAGGCCCTTTTCTATTCCAGCATGACTGAGCCCCAGTGCATAAAGCAAGGCCCAAAAATATATGGTTAGATGCATTTGGTGTGGAAAAACTACAGTACAGGCCAAACGTTTGGACACACCTTCTCATTCAATGTGTTTTCTTTATTGTCATGATCATTTACATTGGTAGATTCTCACTGAAGGCATCAAAACTATGAATGAACACATGTGGAGTTAAGCACTTAACAAAAAAAGGTGAAATAACTGAAAACATCTTTTATATTCCAGTTTCTTCAGAATAGCCAACCTTTGCTCTGATTATTGCTTTGCACACTGTTGGCATTCTCTCAATGAGCTTCAAGAGGTAGTCACCTGAAATGGTTTTCACTTCACAGTGGGCCTTATCAGGGTTAATTAGTGAGATGCCTTCAGTGGGAATCTACCAATGTAAATGATCATGAAAATAAAGAAAATGCATTGAATAAGAAGGTGTCTCCAAACTTGTACTGTACTGTATATGAAACTCCTGGAATTGAGATTATGAGCCAAGCTTTCTTGCCCAACATCACCACACAAATGCTGTGGACGAGTGGTCAGTAATGCCTACATATCCCTCCATGGTCACATTAGGTGTTTGTATTGAACTTGCATGTATTGTCTTAACAGCTGGTGATGTTAAAGTTTTTTTTTTTTAAATATATAGCTGTTAATATCCTGTCAGCATCAGTTTGGTTAAACATAGCTTTGTTTGATTTCTTCTGTTAGCTGTCCATAAACTGTTATCTTCTTCTACAATTACCCGCTTACTGTTATAGACAGGCGTTTCATCAGGCGTACGCGCCTGGACCTAAGTTAACTTCCGTTGTGTGTTTGTTAATCGGTCTGGTTAGTGCCGTCACTGGTGCTACTGTATACAACCTCACTTTTTGTCATTGCTAGTGTCTGATAACAAACAATTAATACTTGTTCTTGCCAACTTTTGATCTGTATTGCTTTTGCTGCGTGTGTCTGACTTAATTTATTTTGTAGTCAAGCTTCTTACCTGACGTAATCTTTGTCTTTACAGATATACCTGCACCTAAGGTCGTACACTGTGCCAAACGAGCAGCGCTACATCATCCGCATCCTTTTCATCGTCCCCATCTATGCCTTCGACTCCTGGCTGAGCCTGCTGTTCATCAGTAACGACCAGTATTATGTGTATTTCGACTCTGTTCGTGACTGTTATGAAGGTACAGTAAATCTGAGCTGCTCTCTGCCCTTACATTCTCTCCTACCCTCGGGCATGATATTATTCTCTCCAAATATCACACTGATGGAGTGACGTTGGGCTGTTGTTTGTAACTGGCCTGCAGTGAGGGAGGAGAGCCTGCTTTACTGGCGCCGGGTGGCAGGTTTCACTGAAGGGAAACGGATACATGCTTATTGTAACTAGACAAACCAGTTTGTCGTGTTGCAGCCAGAGAGAAGGATGGCCAAAATCTTTTTAGGCCTGTCACACTATTTCTAGACAATGGCCATTTGAAACACAGTTTTTCCTGTGTTATTTAAGTTACATGGGAAGATTCCAGTGTGGAGATTTGTTTCACATAATTCGTCTTTGTACTGTATGAATTAATAATTGTGTATATAAATCAGTCTGTTATGAAGTTTAGAGTGATTGTGTTGTAGTCTGTAATACAGTACCATTTAAAAGTTTGGGGGTTGGCAAGATTTTTTGTCTTTTGAAAGAAATCACTAAAGGTTGCCTTTATTTGATTAATATGCAGTAATTTTGTGAAATATTACTGCTACCTAATTGAATATAAATATATATATTAGTATTACAAGTTAAAATCTTAGCATCATTACTCCAGTCTTCTCCATGGGCGTGTAGTTGGGTGAAAAGTGGGACTAATTTACCAGGGCCCCATGTGGCTTAAATATAATTTTAAGATCACAAATGTTGTTAACTAATGTAAATGCTAATATTTTGGGTAAATGCATCAGTTGGCTGATGTATTAAATGGTGTCGTAGGTAGTTATGAACCTAGAGCTTACGGGGGCCCATGGCCACTGCTTGTGTATAGGGCCCAGAATTTGGTGCTACGCCCCTGGGGCCTCATGTACAAAGACTTGCGTAGAATTAATACTAAAACATTGCGTACGGACAAACCTGAAAATGTGCGTACGCACAAAAATTCAGATGTTTGAAACACTGCGTATGTGGAAACCCAAGCTCCTTCTGTTTGTACATCCAAATCAACGTGAAATTCAGCGTACAAGCACGAGCGCAAAACCCCTCCCTGCCTCCTCCCCCGTATAAATATGGTAATGACTCCACTTCGGAAAAATCTAACGAAAAGCAATGGCAAAAACAAGCAAGCAAGAAGAGAAACTTCACAGATTGTGAATTGGAGGTGCCCCTATCGGTGTAGACCAGAGAAAAACTGTGTTATTTGCAAGTTTGTCCTCCAGAATTAATAACAAACGGAAAAATAAATAAATAATAGAGTGGGAGAGTTTAGCTGACACAGTTAACACAGTGGGGTCTGAACATCGCACTGTGAACGAATTAATAATAGTAATGAAAAGGTCAGATGAATTAGGGGGCATTTCTATTTCATAGGGGGCACACTTTATAATCTCAGAAAAAGACATTTACCAAAACAAAAACAACCTATAGTTATTGTTATTTAAATCAATCAAATTCTAGATTAAACCGATAGTCTGGGTTGATCTGTTGACTTTTGAGTGCCACATCCATTTAAAATTGAAATAGAAAAATTTGAAAAATGTAAAAGATTTTCTCTCAAAATTGCAACAAGTAGCCCTCAATGGATCGGACAAAAAATGTGTCAAAAATAATCTATGCATCAAGAATATGACTCGCAATTAAAGCTTTTTAAATTCCAACAACTAGGCTATATAAAACACAAATTATAGATTAATGGCATTCATTATAAAGATTATAAAAGTCTTGCCAAAACAAATTTATTTAAAAAGAAACTAAACGCACCATAAGTTCAGCACGAATAACAGATTTAGGTCTACACTCACAATAAAAACAAACAACTTTGCTTTAATGTGCCTAAAAGAAAGAAACATTTTAATTCAATCTATCGCTGGAATGTGTTATGACGAACGTTCACAGTTGTAAGTTGGCGTTTGTGCACAATGCTTCATACAGAGGATCAAGCGTTTTGTTCTGGTAAAAGCACAAAAACAAACACTCACACGAACTCTTGATATACAATCACTTAAATGAACAGCACTTTGTTTTTAATTAGAAAACAAGACCGTTACGAGAACCCGCATCCTCAAAACACTAAACCGTTATTGTACCGCTAGACCACTGCTTCACATTCCCTAATAATGTGTTGGTGCGATACTTTGAAGTGTGCAATGTAAAACAATTGCCTCTAGGAGTCGCCAATCACGTGATTATTCAGAAATCATTTTGATTTGCTGATTTTCTGCTGAAAAAACATTTCTTATCACTTTTAAAAACAGTTTTGCTGCATAATATTTTGTGAAAACCAATATAATTTGTAAGTACTCTTTTATATAGAAACTTTGAAAGAATAACATTTTTGATGTAAAAATAATTATAGACGTTTTAACTTTAGATCAATTAAATGCGTCGCTACTAAACAAAAAACTTAATTTCATTATATAATTGTATTAATTGTATTTATTTATTATAGGTTATGTAATAGTGTTAGTCATGGTGACCATCAGCAAAATCTTACTACAAGTAATAGTTGTACACACTGAGAGACAATGAGATCTAACATCTAATCTGTCTTTAAATAGACCTCTTAGGTTAAGATGGATTTCCTAGACTCAAACAACTCCTCAATGTCCCTCCTGTTTTTTTACACAAAGTCACAGGATATTTATTTGTTTGTTTGTTTATTGGTCATGTCATACATGTTCTGTCTCTTATTTAAAACTTTTACGTTTCCCTTTTTTGTCATTCTAGCATTTGTGATATACAATTTCCTGAGTCTGTCTTTTGAATACCTTGGAGGAGAAAGTGCCATCATGTCAGAAATAAGAGGAAAGCCTATTCAGTGAGTGTCATTTTTATTTAATCTTTTATGTTAAACAAGTGCTAGGCCAGTTAGTAGGTATAAGTGTGCTTCCTATGCTATGACATTTTAATGACGCTGCCAATTTAACAATTTAATATTTATGCTGCCACTCTGTACCTCATGTTGGCAAAGTTCTAAGACAGCATCACATATTTCCAGCATGGAGATGGAAGTCCTACAAAATACATAGAGTTTTGAGCAAAAGTAAATATTCAGTTATGTACAGAAGACACGATTAAACTAAGTAAGCTCCTCTGGAAGTGTGATAGCATGTTTTCATTACTCGTATGACCACCATATAACCACTAAGGCTCTGACAACCTTTTAAGTTTTTAGGCTTTTCTATTTTTATGCAGAACACCTTTGTGTCTGGCTATGTTTTTGCGTTTAACAGGTCTAGTTGCCTGTATGGGACGTGCTGTTTGGTAGGAATGAGTTACTCCATTGGCTTCCTGAGATTCTGCAAGCAGGTTTGCTCCCATCTTACTTTACTAAATCAGAATAATTTTCCTTCACAGCAACACTTTTCATAACACTTCTTTTGTTTTTAACTCTTTAAGGTCAAAAGTGTGAGACCAAATTTGAAATCGTTGGTGTAAATATTTTATGTTTTATATCCCATTCTGTTTTGAGTACAAATGGCTATGTGTAAATGGCATTAATATATGAATAAGAGGGTCTGAATGTCTGTGACTTTCTGTCTCCTCAACCTTTATCTACCCTTTCTACCTGAATTGTCATGAAGTGGCAGCTGTTATCTTTATACCGTTGTCTTTCCTGAGGAGCTCCAATGGTTAAAGCTGGATTAAAAACAGCAGGAAGCAGGTGCAAGTCACTCGATAATAAACGCAAAAAATTGCTTCTGCCGCCAGCCTGATGCTGTCTGCGCGGCAGCTGAGGAACCCGCTCGCACTTTGAGAAGAATACTGATGGAAATTGGATTTGAGTGCCCCGTCCCAAAAAAGACTAAAAAGAATGTGATTTGAACTTTTTTAATAGCAAGTAGAATTTCAAAACAAATAAATCTGTCTGACCAGACACCTACGTGTAAAAGTTTTCAAAGCATCACTTTGCGATATACCAGACTGTAGCGGAGACGCTCCGTGCTTTGATTATTTTGGGGCGGCTTTTCCCGCAGACAGCTTCGATTTAAAACTGGAAGTTTGATTTTCACGTTGATGTTTCAAGCAGTCGATTCCGACTTGCATGTAGCGAGATTGGGGGGAAATTCTCCTTTGTGTCATTCTCAATGAGTGGATTTGTCAGTCACGTCAAGCTTTGTGTTGATTATATAAGAAATAAGCGCTTCCTGTCAAAAATAAGCATGCAACATTACCATGCCTTTGAAAGTGATGAGGACTGGAAGTTTGCTATCACTCAAACTATATTACAGCCCCATGTTGACTAAATGAAACCGGCGTAAAAAACGAAACCATCACAGTTACTCATCTGCTTCTGTTTCATCATCTAGGCCACACTTCAGTTCTGTGTCGTGAAGCCCATCATGGCTGTCATCACCATTCTTCTGCAGGCTTTTGGCAAATATCACGATGGAGATTTTAAGTGAGCCACCCCATGATTCATTCCATCTCATATCAACATTCCATAATAACTCTTTAACGTTCTAAATGAACTGTTTTTTACTCCTTGTCGTGTGTCTTTTCATGTAGTGTAACGGGAGGTTACCTTTACATCACTATCATCTACAACATCTCTGTCAGTTTGGCTCTCTACGCCCTCTTCCTGTTCTACTTTGCCACCAGTGACCTTCTGAGACCTTTTGAGCCTGTGCTCAAATTCCTCACCATCAAATCCGTCATCTTTCTCTCCTTCTGGCAAGGTTGGTTAAATATGAAGAGTTTATATACAAAAACAGATAATATCATAATATTATAATAACATAATATTTTTGTTATAGTGTGTATTACGTATATAAAAACACACAT
Source organism: Enteromius afrohamiltoni (assembly GCA_034779775.1). Taxonomy (NCBI): domain Eukaryota; kingdom Metazoa; phylum Chordata; class Actinopteri; order Cypriniformes; family Cyprinidae; genus Enteromius; species Enteromius afrohamiltoni. The sequence goes on along the minus strand of JAUYWG010000033.1, from coordinate 8,412,463 downwards.
ACAGTATATGTTTTGAAAGTATACATGAAGAAAAATAAAAAGAGAAAATCATATATATATATATATATATATATATATATATCTTAAAATAAATATTTTAATATATATTTAATATATAAACATTGACATTTTTCTTAAATGTATTCATGCATTTTTTTTTTATTTGTACATAATAAATATAAACAGTACACCCATATATATTATTTGAGAAAAAACTTTTTTGTATGTGATTTTAATCATCATAAATAAAACAAAATAAAAACATTACATGATAA
>JAUYWG010000033.1:8380067-8412178 GCA_034779775.1 Enteromius afrohamiltoni | reverse complement strand
AAAAAAAAAAAAAAAAAAAAAAAAAGTGTTTTTTTTTCAAGTGAGCTCATCTCAGCTGTTCATTGACACATTAAACATTTTATTTGAATTGATGGTTGTGGACAAGCCAGGAACTTGCGGTCAAGTTTCTCACTGCTAATAATTTCGGTTTGTCTGTATTTAGGTATGGTGTTGGCCATTCTGGAGCGATGTGGTGTGATCCCAGAAGCTCTGTTCATCGATGGTTATGAAGTGGGGGCTGGCTCAGTGGCAGCTGGTTGGCAGAACTTCATCATCTGCATTGAAATGTTCTTCGCCTCCATCGCCCTCCGCTACGCCTTCACCTCCAGTGTGTACCGCGAGAAGAAGAGTGAAGCACCAGGTTAGATGCTTGCAAATCTGACACTTCAGAAAAACTAAGCAGCACTTTTCAACTTGTTGTTTAGAGGATCTTAGAAGCACGCCACAGCAGGCTTTTATGAGGCAACTGGAAGTTTTCTTCCTCAGGAGGTTTATGACTCGCAGTTCAGAGGACTGCTGGAAAGCTCCACTCGTGGAGACAGATCATCAGAGTAACTCCTGTGTTTGCTGAGAAACTCAAACCTGTGGCGGCTCGGATGATGCTGTTTCACTTGAAAAATTAAGAAACTAAATCTCTCTCTTTCCCCCGAAACGTTCTTTTGGAAATTTCAGTTGCAACATAATGAGGTCAATTTGACGACAATTTCAAGGGATAGTTCACTTAAAAATGACAATTCTGACATCTGCCCTTATGTTGAGTTTGCTCACAGAAGGGGTGTCATGATATTAGATTTTCACTACACATTTATTGTGGCTTAAAGAATTCATATCACCACAATATCTGTTGAAATTTAGGAGGGGAAAAATGCTATCAGTCAAATTTATTTTATGTTTAACTTTTAAAATCACTCAAAATCCTTAATTTTGAAAGAAACGCACTCATAAGCATTTATAACATCCTCTGACATGTACCAGGTTGCTTTTAACCAACCTGTTCAGACATTTAATGTTAGGTGGCAAACAGTGCCGAGGTGCAATAACACCACCTACTGTGTCAACCAGACAAACTGCTAGTTACTGCAACTGGAATATTTGCAATATTAATGTATGTGTAATCTTAACACCAAATCAATTTTTAATTTGAATAAATACTACTCCTATTAGTATGCTATTAGTATATCATTCTGATCATATCCTCAGGGCTACAAAAGCCTCTCAATGTGGATCAAAAGGGATTAGTCATATTCTGGCGCTCGTGCTTTTGAAGGTGGTGAAGAATAGTTCTGTTTCAATTTCCAGCAAATTAAGCTGTAATGTCAGTTCAGCCGCTGAATGTTAAAAGCTGCATTAGATATGTATTCTGACTTCAAGAGGCCTCCACGAAATATAACTGGACTGTCAGTCAGATATGCATGTTTCGAGCCTCGTGTCAGTTCGAAATGTTAATATTCTAAGCATGAAGTCTTTGTTCACCGAAAGCGAACTGAAGCACACTGCTTAACAGATGTTGGCATGGATGTGTGAGAGCACCTACAAATGTGTAAAGAACCCTTCACCTTACTGGCATATGAAGGCATGCTGGTATTTGCCATAGTTTAACACAGAGGGTGAAGTCACCGCTGGTTTCATAACCTTTTCACTGTCTTGAAGCCTGAGCAACCTTTTAGGATGGCCTTTTCTCCCAAACGGACCAGCTGTGAACTTCAGTTTTCTGAAGTTTTTCAGAAAAAAAATTTTTTTGGCATTTCCCAAAACATCCATCCGTTCACACACAGTACAGTTCTCAGGTCGGCAGCTCCAGTATTTCTCGAACCGGAGGTCAAAGTCTTGCACCTCTCTTGGAGCAGCCTGCCGTCACCTTTATCCAAGCGCTCATCCATCAGCCAGAAGGCAAGATGCAGTTAGCTGGAACTCATCATTTTGCAGTGTATCAGGCTGTACTCTGTAACCTCGTTTAATGCATCCACAACTGAGACAAATCTGGGAACTGTGGGATTGTGAATTTCTTTCCTAGCCTCTCTTCAGCCTGTAGTAGATAAATGAAGCAGAAGAGTGATTTGGCAACCACATCAGTGGAGCCGAACACCGCATTGCTAGTGTTCATCCCGGTTTCTATTTAGCGAACAGCTGGGTTGGACCTTGGCGGTGCCCGTGGTGATGTGCTCACAAGAGTGAGGATAATGGCAAGATTGCATTGTGTTGAAATGTCACCGGCTGTAAACAGATTGAGTAATCCCGACGAACAAAATACCTTAGAAATGTGAAATATGACTGTTATGCTTTGTCACTCTGGGCATGTTGTTTACTGTTTATCAAGGTTTTCTCAAGAGTCTTTCTGTTAAGTGCTTATAGTTCTTATTACTGAGATGGATCAGACTACCACACCTTTTATAGTTTGTTCTGCTCCAATCCTCAAAAGCTCATAGGTGGAGGTCTGTGCAGATTTTTAGTCCCTTTCATATAAGGCTATTCCGTCCTCCCTCAAAAAAAAAAAAAAATCATTCCTGCTCACAAAAAAATGTGAGTAAAGACCCATGTGCCCCTCTCTTGTTCTGACATCATTGGATATTTTTTCAATCCCCTCCTGCACTGAATATTGAAATATCCAATACCCATTTATTTTTGTTGTTGAATAAATGGATTCTGTGCCTTAAAAACTAAATACATTGGATTAAAGCCTTATTTAGCTACAGTTCTTATCACCTGCTGTCTGTATCGATTAATTTGATTAATTAATCTGTATCTTAATTTGAGAGATTTTTTTTTTTTTGCCTGGAGGCAAACATAAACATTGGAAATGCATGCAGTAAATGACAGAATTTAGATTTTTTTTTTGGTGGGGTAAACCTTTCCTTGTTAGATTGCCAATTATGTCAGTAAAAAAAATTTGACGCTCTGGAAAACTGGTCCCGTATAATTAGAGCTTTAGTTTAGAAGTCATCTAGAAGTCACTTTCTTTTGCTTTCTGCTCGCAATATTTTCCCTCCTGACTCAAAACTTGACCCGCACTGGCCAGGTCCCGCAGGACCTCAGACCTTTAAATTCAACAAGGGCTCGAATGTTGACCTCATTATACAGTTACGATGTCATGGGTTTGAATAATGAGGCTGCGTGTGAAACTGCCTCTTATTTCCTTTGTGTTTTGGTTACATCAATCTCAAGTTTCTTGCCTTTCCGAGTTCTGGTAGTGTAAAAAAACATTCGTATTTGCTCATTTGAGTCTCGGATGTCATGGGAAATACGTCATGTGATATTTGACGCTTTAATCTGCTGTTTGGTTTTGTTTTTGTAGAGAATGTAGCACCTATGCACAGCATATCCAGTGGCCTGAAGGAGACCATTAACCCTGGAGACATGGTTCAAGATGCAATCCACAACTTCTCTCCGGCTTACCAACAGTACACCCAGCAGTCCACCCAGGAAGTAGTGCAACCCAACATGAACGGCAAACCAGGGACCGGCACCTCCAAGTGTTCGAAGAAATCTGATAAAGTGACGCTGATCGACACTGATGATGAGTTTTAACACCCTGTCCTGATCTATTTATTTAATCCAAAACGAATTTGGCTTTTTAGAACTTTTAATGAGGACCCTAATCATGTAAATCAGCTCATGATTTTTTTTTTATTTTAAGCAAAGAGAGCTCAATAAAGGGATCTAAACCGTTTCCTGACAAGCAGACAACGTCACGTAGAGCTTTTGTTTTCCTCACAGTAGTCCTGAAGCTCATCCTTTCCTGATCCTCCATAGTAGCAGATGATCCAGCCTCGTAATGGAGAGTCCCCTTCTCTTCTCTGAACCGTTTCTGAGGCATGGCCGATAAACAGGAGGCACGAGGAGCTATTCAGATGAAATGACGCATTAGGGAGCCATTCTTGCATCTGGTTGTTTGAAGTATTTGCTCAGCAGCCCTCTGCTGGGTCTCAGGATGAATTGAACTGGCTCTCAGAGATGCCCATGGCACTTCAAACTGTTGTCTGCTGCTCTTTTGAAACCTTTGTATCAATCCTGCCTCTCTGAGCACTGCCCCCACTTGATTTGGAGGTTCATTAATTTTCACACCAGGGCTTCAAAGAGTGTGAGATCTGATGCAAAAAAACGCAAGTCTCAGCCATCATGGTGTATTTTAATTGTAAACTGTTTGTATTCAGCAGTTATTTGGTTGGTTAAAGCTTTAACCTGTGATAAATGTACAATGGCTCAGGTGTTCCCGGGACATGTTAATCTGTTCATGTTAAATTATGTTGTTGAGTTCTCCACTGTTGGCCATTCAAAGGCGGTTTGCCTAAATAGTTTGTAAACATTCCAACATAAAATGTATTTAGTTAATTATTAGACCAAGCTGTTGTGAAATGTTTATTTACTACAAAGTAAGTCTGGGTCAGTACTTTCTAAACTGAGTTTAGAAGAGTCCCGTTTTGTTTTGATGGAGAGTTGTTTTCAAGACATGTGTTGATGTATTTGTTAATCTTCTTCGGTAGTTTATTTAATCACGTTTTGCAAATACTATCATCAAAGAAACGGACTTCAAAATGAAACGACCTATGTTCTGTGATGCAGAGTTGCTCTCCTCTCTTTATAGACCAAATACGTTGACTTGTTTCGTCTGTAATGTAGCCACGTATGTCATCTTTGTTAAATGAATGTCAAGAGGCAGCATTATGCGAGTATGACTTGTGCCAATGATTGCTGCCTTAAAGCTGTGGATGATGAAGTGAGGTGTGTGTTGTGTGCATCGGAGTACGATACCGAATACTTAGAAATTTCGCTATACTTGTACAGTTGGTTTTGATGACAAAATCTGTTCTCATAGAAAATAAATGATGAAAGGGAGTGGATTTTTTTTTCCTTTCACAGCAATACTCATGATTCAAACAAGGTTACATGAGAAAAGCTTTATTTAAAAGTACAAAACAAACACTGCAGACTTTGTACAGGAATAATTTACCACCTCAAATTTAGCCAGAATGGAGAAAAAAAAAAGGATGATTTCATTTGTACATGAGGGTAGTTCATTTAAAAAGAAAACTGAAGAATGTAAATAAAATAATTTAGATGTTGAAAATAAAAAAAAGAACAAAAATAAATACCAAAGATCAATGTGATACAATCAGATTAATGAGAATCATGAATATGATCGATCTAAGCCTATTTTTGCTGCCTTTCATGGTGTCCGTATTTACAGTCGCTATTTTATATATAGCACAACAAATTACCCCTACGAGACCTATCAAACAGGCAAATCTGTTCAGCGTGGTTGCACATGGTAATAAGATTTTACAAACAACCACACCCATTCATACAGTACTTAAATTATGACAAGCTCAATGTTAAAGGCACTATATCTTAACTACAAATAACATGACTAACTTTCCCCAATACCTTACAGTTTCATCTTAACATTGACATAAATAAAGTAATAATTTGGAGCAGCATACTTTATATGTCATGGAGTTTCTCTAAGATTTTTTATAGGCAAGTGTGTTTTAAAGAGCATTGGTTAAAATTCCTATGTGCGTTCATGGTAAATAGCTTTTACGGACTGACTGAGCACATATAATATACTTTGAAAAATAGATATATTCGTATGTAAAATATAGAATAATTTATCCTATTCAGCCCAAAAGGCCACATACAGCATACACAGAATTTATAAAAAGAGAAGGAAAAAGTACCCACTTAGTTTAAAGACCAAAGACATGTTCACCGTCTAACTATGTTAGGAGGAACGTTTACTGCTCAAAACGGCTTCAGAATAGGGAAATGTCTACAGGCCTCAGTCACAAGATGACCTGTAATGCCTCTGTCAGTACTCTTTTTGTTTTTAATCTTATTAAATCTACACAAATAACTACAACAAACTGGCCAAAAACACTGGCATCCCTGTTAAATTACAAAATAGTTCTGTGAGGGCATGTTCGGTTCTTATTAGTCTGAAGTAGAGCATTACAGGCTAGTTACTAGAGGGTGTAGTTTTATTAAAACCCAATAAAAAATATTCATAAGAGAACAGAAGTGAACGTAACAAAAAAGAATGCACAGATGGGTTATGGCTTTGGTGGCAGCTGAAATTAACGCAAAGCAAACAGCAATGCCTCAAATAGTCCAAGAAATGATAGCTCTTGGTGTCATCAGCATTTGATCACAGCATTTTGAAAAAAAGAGACATACAGATCACCACCAGATGTCAGTGTAAAGCACAGAAAGAGCTGTTTTGTCAATTTCTCCAAAAAAAAACAAAAAAACCCATATTGAACTTCCTACCAAGGGAAGTAAATTCTAATATTATGTAATCTATTAAGTCTTAGAGGAACAATAAAAATTGGCCATAACATGATGAATGGAAAATTCCTGTTTTTTGCACTCTAAAAGGCTTTTGTGGCCTAAAGGGAAAGTATAGCCAGCAATTTAAAAACCCATAAGTCCAAAAAAAGAGGATCTGCCAACCAGAGCTGTGGTCACATTTAAAAGAACTGCACAAGACAAACAAGAGGTTTGAAATGCTGGCTGTAGGACCAAAAACAATGGAGTGATGAATACTGAAAACTCTGCACTCTTAAAATAAAGATCCTCAATATCATACGAACCATAAAACCAATAGTGTGTTGAGTTTATGTACTGACTTATAGGAATTGAGAGTGGGGCTTTCTTCTATTGGACATCTAAACTAAAATCAGTTAAATAAACCATTGTAATTTAAAAAAGGAGTACATCGATCGCACCACTCTTGAAGGTATTTCACGCCCTGGATACATATAAACTATAGAAACAATGGCAAACATCAGACCTAGATTATGTTTGGGGGATAAAAAAAAAAAAAAAAAAACATAAAACACTTGTGGAGATAATGCTAAGAGCACAACAGGACCCCAGAGATGTGGAGCAAACAGTGGGCTTCCCAGCAGCACAACACCCCTGTGGTGGAAGGGCTCACACAAACAGTCACTTAGCCACTTAGGTAAAAGACAATCCTGCTTTAGCCATTTTAAGAATTAGTTTTACCAAATACAGACGGTGTGTTTAGGGATGAGCATTTGAGCTGGTTTCAGGACACCAGGATTCTCCTTACTCAGAGTGTCTGTGTCGAAATTTCAATATATTTGCATTTATGTACATTTTTAATCAGGGTTACCAACACCGGCAGTGGCACCTTTTGTGACTTAGCAGTAGGAATGCTTTCTGAGCGGACGGAATTTTCTAAACGAAGTAGGGAGCTAAGCTCTGACTCTTCTGTTTTTTTGTTTTTTTTTTAACTCAGTTCTGTAATATACAGGTTATAACTGAACTGCATTATTTTTCTTTCTTTTTTTTTTGCCAAGACAGCTCCTGTTATCACAATATCCAATATGGATTACCTACCATTTTATGGTGTCGTATAGAGACAGGTCAGGAAAAACGGTATATCTTTGAGATAACTGACAGCACAGATGTGCCGCTTGGATGTTATCATCAACACGTTACACTTTGAGGATAATTAACTTTATACTAACTAACCTCTCATAAAACAAACACAACAATAATATAAAAACCCCCACAAAGTGCCCTTTTCTAGGAACTCAGTTACTCTGTAATTTTAGTCTTGAATATTCACATACGTCAGTCTGCTTTGCAAGTGCTTCATAGTATTATACTGTAATTCAACAGTTAAAGTAAGTGCCGTTTTCCCATTCGGGAATCCTATGTCTAAACTGCTGACTAAGAGAGGATTGGCTCATTTCCCATTGGATGATTTGATTGGTTTATCAGTAATGTAACGCTTCAGGATAAGGATTTGCCCTTGAGGTTGATAAGATCATTCTCAACTTTGGACTGTGCCGGTCACACCTGATTTTTGACCAGGATCGGAATCGCTCATCTTTTACAATGATTGGTAGTAATTGCGTATGAGTTTATGCCAACGTATTCCATGATGCAAGATGACATCATCACATAAACTGTGTCAAAAGTCCTGTTCAAAAGTTTGGGGTCAGAAATAACTGGTATGCTTTTGCTCACCAAGCCTATATGATCAAAAATACAGTAAAAGTTCAGTACTGTATTTATTCAAATTTTTACAAATAATTTTCTATTTTAATATCGTTGTGTTTTTTTATTCCTGAGATGCAAAGCTGAATTTTCAGGATCATTACTATTGTCTTCAGTGTCACATGATCCTTCAGAAATCTTTCAAATTTGCTGTCTTTACTGTGTTACGTGTGATCAGTTCTGACCCAGAAGCACAAAAGCAGTCTTAATTAGCAAATGTACCAAAAATACATTGTATGGGTCTTTTATGCCAAAACTCATTAGGATATTAATTAAAGATCATGTTCCATGAAGATAGTTTGTACATTTCCTACTGTAAATATATCATATATCAAAACGTAACCCCCACCCCCCCCAGATACAGATCTCAACCAAATATTATCCTATGCACTGACCCCAAACTTTTAAACGGTAGTGTATGTTTACCCTAATTATATGCATAATAATCACGTCCTATAATGAAACATTATATATTTTGGTTTCTGGCGCATATGCAATAAGTCACGGGCATCATTTGTCGAACCAGTGCTGCCATGGCAGGTTAAGTCAAGTACTGTCTCACACTTTAACTCAAGTGCTCATCTCTGCTAAGTCTCAGCGTGTGGTGAAGTTGAAAGAACGGTCAACGTGCCCTGCCGGTGCCGGAGGTTATAGCACAGTGCACAGACAATATAGATGTGTGTTTGTATGCATGTGTGTTTCGTGAGTGTGTAAAAGAGCGAGAAGTGAAAAAATAGATGCAGCCTGTTGTAGTCACGCAAGATGAAGGCCTACACCCTTCCCACGGGCCCGAGGGCCAGTCTAGGTTTAGAGCCGGATTGGACCAGAAGGAGCTGGGCAGGCGCTGTCAATCAGCACTACGAGGGCGTCGAAAACGGGGCGGAGCTGGGGCTGTGATTGGCAGACTTGACGATAGTGATGACGCTGGTGGCGGCCACCTTACCCGAAGGCCCACGGGTGACAGTCCGGGCGAAGCACTGCAGGGCCTCGTACTTAGCACGAAGCGCATCCAACTCCAGACGCATGCTGGCGTTTTCACGAGCCAGTTTATCCACTTCTTGTTGCAGCTCGATTTTTTGCCGCTCAAGCTCCTCTTTCTGCGTGACGCGCTTGATGCGACAGCTGGCAGCATAGCCGCGGTTCTTTAGTGTGCGCCGCCGCTGCTTCAGCCGGACCACATCTTCTTTTGTCAACCCACGCAGGTGCTGGTTGAGCTCCCGCACCGACATGGCCACCAGCTCGTCGTCGCTGAGCGCCGGGGCATTCTCACCCGCCTCCTTCTTGACCTGAAGCACACAACCATAATTTTTTACCTTGCAAAGAATAAGAAATGTTTCTCATGTTTCAAAATCAGGACATTCGAATGATTTCTCATGTGACTCTAAATACTTGAGTAATAATGCTAAAAATTTTGCTTTACAAAAACAAATTAATTACAATTTATTCAAATACATTACAATAGAAAACAGTTATTTTTTTTACCATAAAAGTATTTGACAATAATAATGTTTTACAGTATTAAAAAACAGCCTTGGTAAGCATAAGAGACTTTGAGAAACATTATAATTCTTACAACCCCTAACAGTAGAATGGCATAATAAAAAAAAGTAATAATAATAACAACAACAACAACACAGTAGACACCAATATAAATAAAAAATAACCATGCAGTATGGCGCAAAATTTGGGCAATACATAGGAGCATCCATATAAGGTGGATGGGAATACATTGTCTTAACTCTTAAAGGTTCAGATAATAAACAGCCCACATAATATATAATAAATAATATCACATCTATGAATCACAGTTAAAAGTTCTTACCTTTAAAGCTTTGCCCGCTTTAAAATGAGTCGTCATGCCCTGCATACAAGCAGCTAGTCAGAACTCCTCAAAAATCTGTCTTAAGGAAATAAAAGACAGGAATTAACATAGTATAAAGGTGTAAATGTATAAAACGTCTTACTGTTAACGAATTGTTGGTGGTTGCACGTGTCAGTCTCATTCAGAGAACCTGTACACTGCATTAAAACTGCTGAGTTACATGAAGTTACCGAGAGCCACCAGCAGAGGGCATTACAACTCTGCACAACATCAGCGAGACAAGGGTTGCCTGTTTACTTGCTGATCTCGCGTTCTCACGATGTAGCTCACTAGACCGTTGCAAGAGTGCAATAATAGAAGCAGGTCAGCTCTCGGCATGAGGCTTTGTCTGATCTCTCTGCTTAGCCGTTCATGCGAGGCTATTTTAGCCACTGCGCTATTTTAAAAAAAAAAAAATGCCACTCTGTGCGTTCGAGCTCAAGGCCTCGAGACACCCGCCACAACCAAATTAGAAAAAAACCCGCGATTCGCGGGGTCTATTTAAGGAGCGTCAGAATGCGTGGACTCGGTTCAAGATAGCTGCCATGGAGACACGCTGCTAATAGGTGTGGGAGTGCATGCCACGTGACTAGAAAAATGGTAAACAAGCTTCATTCATAAGCTTGCCACACAGGAGGACTACTCTCCAAACTACCAAAAACTCGAGTAGGCCCTCTACGAAACTAAATACGTTAACCATTGAAACAATACAGAGGGCGAACCAAAATAACAGAGTGATGATATACATTGTAGCTACTAAACTCTTAAAGTGATACCATATAGGCACCGATAGTGATAGATAGATAGCCATCTCTATGTTTCTGTCTGTCATTCTGCATGTCATCCATCCATCCATCTTTCCATTTAGTGATCCGTCTGTAGCCTGTTTGTATCCATCAAATTATTATGACCCTTTTGAATATAAATGGATTAGACCACACACGGAAACCTTTTTGAATGTAATGTCAAGTTTTAATGAAGTCAAGTCTGTCCTTTTCTGTTCAGTAAATGGAACATTCCAGGAGGCTGTCAGTCACATGGGAATAGTTTGCCTTATACAGTCACTGTTATATTTGTGCTTTTATACAATGTTCTTTATCAGGTTCAGAACTGAACAGATCCTGTTACACTAGGCTTTCCTGGCTCGTTTCATGTCCTTATTTAACTGTGCTTGTTATATTTAGCACAGCAAGCTGACACAAAACTCCAGTTGCCAGTGACACAATTTTGAGTGGAAATCATAATATAGGCAACTCATTAAGACTCACTTTCACCTGCAACTATTTCAGTATGATTATTCCTTTGGGCTCTTACTCTTTTATTCCAGTATCAAACAGATTCCATTCTGAAAGCCCATGTTCCACCTTCCGCAGTTTATTTCTCGGTCCAGTCATCTGGCCTTCAACCCTCTGCATACCTCAAGCATTTTAAGTGACTGCTTTGTCTTAGTAAGAATTCTTTAGTAATGGTTACATGAAGTATCTTTGACCAGTGACCAGATTCACTGCCTTTGGTATGTTTAGTAAATTCTGAGTCATTCTTTTGATTCTGTTTTAGTAAACCACACCGGACGTGCATCAGTTGCTGATTTAAATGTTTCGGCTATGACGGGACAAAAGAGAATAGATTGGGTACGAACTGAGCAGTTGAAACCAAATACCATCATGAAAGAGAAAAAAAAAAAAAAAAAAAAAATCACTTAACGCTTGATCCGTACCATCTGGCCCTTAATGTGAGGGCTACATTAAGGGCCCCTCAACTCATTTGGCTACAATCAAACTGGCAACCAGAAAACTATGCAATACCACCTTATATGTGAAAAACGAAAGCATGAGTGAAACTTATTGAAATAATGAATTGAAGATCAAATCTGCACTGTGCCATGCATGTTCATCTAAAGCTGTCGACAAACAACGCAAGACGAGCTCTGACCAGAAGAGTTTTCCTAGACAGCAAGTTGGCTCAGCATGGCTGATTTTAAAATGGCTGTGACAGGGGAGACCCTGCCTTTCATTCCAACTAGGACCATGGAATCACATAAAAACAAATGCTTCCCTCTCTATTCATGGGGCCTCTAGGCTTTCAGGTCTTTCTCACACAAACACACTTCCTTGAAATTCCTTCAGCACATGGTCCCCCTTTTCCATTTGCGCTGAGAACTGGGGTGAACTGACAGGGGGCCCCTCTTTCCTGCTCAGCCCTCACAGAGAGGAAAAGCCCAAATGTCCCAAGGCCAGAGTCAGGGTTTCATAGTTTCCTGGACATAAATTATAGGACTGAACGCCGCCTTTGATGCTGAACATTTGATAGTCCATATGAACACTAGTCTTCTTATCAAGGATTTTATGCCAGGAAACAAAAAAAAAAAAAAAAAGAATTCATGTTACAACACAAGGCCCTGTGAAGGAAGCCACAAAGAGTGTGTAAAGTGTGGATAACTGAGAGACATTCCACACACAGACATTGAGAAGGGGCCCCACTTTCATTCAGAGAACTGCATACTTAATACTACGCATAATAATTTTACTACATGACTACAATCATCTAAATATATCCAGATTCTCTCCACATTATATATTGTCATTAGTTTACTGTCTTTGAGTTATGAGCTAAAATGTAATATTACAAAATAATTATTTAATAATGTACACAATTTCATATTTAATGTGCAATGTATATTACAAATACTTGTTTTACAATACTTACATTTTCAGCACTAATTGCTAAACCACACGTTTAAACAATATTAAATGAAGAAAGTACACTACCAGAAAAATAAATGTTTATTTATTTATTTAATATCAGTACATAATGTGTACCCTTAAGCAATACTATGAAGCTTTTAGGTGTAAATACTGCAAGATAAACTTTTGTGGTTATTGTCCCAGCAGCAAGCCCACATTTTTGCACATGTGCACTAATATTGTATAAAACAAGTCTGTTCAAGTCACTTAATTTCACTACTATATACTTTCTAGATCAAGTTTCTGCAAGCACCGCACTTTGCTTGTGAAGACCATATTGTTAAAGTTGCTTGTTTATGCATTGTGGTAAAGCTACGATTACATCATCTGACGGATGTATGGAACAACAACAACAACAAAACTGCAGACCTCTCTGACAGGGACAGAGTACTGTGGTAGATTTCACATCAACCATATACTGGTTAGTCCAATTAATATGGCTGTGCTTACACAACAGCATGCCTGATCTGCGTTGCTGTAATATGTGGGCGCATGCAGAACCGAAAGTATTCAGTAAATCACAAGGTGAAGCTGTTCAGACATGTCACTGGCATCACATGGAGGTTGGTCACAGTATTAAGCCTATCGACAACCTTTCTGTAACACTTCAAGGGTCACTCTTTATTGTACAGTAGTGTTAACTCATGATTTGGCAGTTCCAGGTTACAATGGAAAGAACTGTCTACGTCAAGGTGCTCCGCAAACATTTTCCACGAACTACAAACCATGATGTAAACTGCTTTGGCGTCACATAACTTACGTTTCAAGTAATAACTTACATGACATCTGATCCCAATAAACCCAACGAGGCAGATTACTACTGACTAAACCTCTGGCCCGCACGGATAACGTCCGCTAAAGCACTGCATGCTTTGGCTGATGCAGGGATGACGTTCTTTCTAGGCTCCCTGAGCAATATGGCTGGGTAACTGCATATTTGAGTCTTGAGATTGTGAACTTTCTCAGAAACGGCCCTTAGAGGACCTCCCCTCTTATGGAATTTGACGCCAGTGTTGCCATGCTAACACATGTGAGAATGTGAGATTCTCTTGTTTTGACCACTTATGAAAGGTAGAGAGTTGAGACAAGGCCTTGGGCAAAGCCAAACACCACTTCAAAGCCATGTGTGCTTGCATTCCCATGATAAATAGAGGCCTGGCTTGTCTTTGCTGTTTGTTTTTCCCTCACTAGTTAGAGCAAATAGGCCGCTCCAGCTGCTACGTTCCTGCGTTAGCGAGCCACTCTCTGTTTTTCACAGGAAGGTGGAGAGCTACATCTCCTTCGGTCCCGGCCCACTCTTTTCCACAGCGGCACATTCGCAGGGATATTATGTAAAGGAAATGGAGAGCATAGCAGAGCCGTTAGTCATGCTGTTTACTGGTAAGAGCGAGGACGATCGGCAGGGAATCACACCCTCCCGAGCTGACGTTTCCTGGAAAATCCTGTTGTTTCACAGGGGCGGAAGGAAAAGTACGTGGAACCTTAGGAACTGTTGGCGGGGCCACCGGAACTTTCTGCGGATTGGGAGGAGAGGTAGCGAGAGCAAAGCTCCTTTCCAACTGGGGACACAGGGATTCAAAGGAATGTCAAGTATGCGCTAACCGAAGACAAACCCGCCCAGTATGTACGACAGGGAAGCCAGTGCAACGTGCTTAATAAGTGAAGAACAACAAGCATGGCTCTGCACTGAAAAATCGTGGCATGACCAACTTGGTTTTAACCAACAACACCCAACTCATCTAAACTCGTATTTGACGTAACATCGGTTCTCCACCCTCATGCCATTAAGCGTCTGTGCTTAACTAATGGTCTACAGCAAACAGGACAAGCTGGAGGATTGCGCAATGTGACATCACAAGCATATAAACATCCAGTTACTCAAGCTCTTGAAAAATAAGTACCAGACAGCTCTTCCACAGACCTGACCGCAGTGTGGTGAAGTCAGTCCTGTCCGATCCAGAAAAGGGCAGTGTGTTGCTTTTTGGTCTAGACACCAATAGGCATAAGTCTTATTCTGCAATACACTGATTAATAACATGGTTTGAAAAAAAAAAAAAAGTCAATTCATTTATTCAACAATACATTCAAAATGTAGTAGCCTTGTGGGCAACCATTGTTTCCCATTTATTTTCCTATTGTCTTATGCATACTTTATACAACTTCATACAACTAATGCATACTTAATACAAATTACTTTTTTGTTACATTTATGAAAAGGTAAATCAAATTGTTAGAATATGTCTAATTAAATAAGTGATAAAACAAACAAGAAAAGAAAATTGGAAGTGATATCACAGAGAGAACCCCTCATGGCTGTGTCACGAGGTCAACAAGTCTCTTAAAATGTCAGATAATGTGACCTTTTATGACATGGCAACACTTTTTAGAGTTTAAAGAAAAGTAATGTGGTTCAGACACTCCCAAAACTTAATGACATTTATGAATTCTAAAACATTTAAACATCTTTTTTTATATACAGACACTATATGTATACAGTGGGTATCATGGAAAGTATTCAGACCCCTTACATTTTTCACTCTTTGTTATATTGCAGCCATTTGCTAAAATCATTGTAAGTTTACACAGCACCCCATATTGACAGAAAAACACAGAATTGTTGACATTTTTGCAGATTTATTAAAAAAGAAAAACTGAAATGTCACATGGTCCTAAGTATTCAGACCCTTTGCTCATCTGTTTAACTCAGGTGCTGTCCATTTCTTCTGATCATCCTTGAGATGGTTCTACACCTTCATTTGAGTCCAGCTGTGTTTGATTATACTGATTGGACTTGATTAGGAAAGCCACAACCTGTCTACATAAGACCTTACAGCTCACAATGCATGTCAGAGCAAGATTGGCCTTAATTCTAAGCGGTATGTGTGGAGAAACCAGGCACTGCTCATCACCTGTCCAATACAGTCCCAACAGTGAAGCATGGTGGGGGCAGCATCATACCTTCTCCAGAGTGCTCAGGACCTCAGACTGGGCCGAAACTTTACCTTACAACAAGACAATGACCCTAAGCACACAGCTAAAATAATGAAGGAGTGGCTTCACAACAAGTCTGTGACTGTTCTTGAATGGCCCAGCCAGAACTCTGACTTAAACCCAATTGAGCATCTCTGGAGAGACCTAAAACTGGCTGTCAACCAACATTTATCATCCAAGCTGACAGAACTTGAGAGAGTCTGCAGGGAGGAATGGCAGAGGATCCCCAAAACCAGGTGTGAAAAACTTGTTGCATCTTTCCTAAAAAGACTCATGGCTGTATTCGATCAAATACTAAATAGTAGAGCAAAGGGTCTGAATACTTAGGACCATGTGATATTTCAGTTTTTCTTTTTTAATGAATCTGCAAAATTGTAAACAATTCTGTATTTTTCTGTTAATATGGGGTGTTGTGGCTCATTATTTACATGCGATATTTCAAGCGACAACACACTGACCTTGCAATTCTCGCAGAAACTCAATCAAATCGATAAAACTTTAATTCACAATGACTGTTGATAATGACGCAGCCTAGTTCAAGACATGGCACTCAGAGAAAGAGCGACTGCTGCGTCTGACATGAGAATTGGGTTTGGAGTTCCCCCGTGTTTCATTTTGACTCATTAATTCACCAACTACCACTGTCTCATTCACTTTCAAAACCCTCTGTCCTAACCACAAAGAGTACTGTAAGAGTTCCTGTTCTCCAAATGCACCATCTAAACCACAGGATTTATTTCTCCAGTGATTCTAGACCACGCTATCTTTAGAGTTGTAAGATACTCGATGCTACAACAATAATCTTGAACTACAATTGACAACATGTGATCGAAATAATACAGAAAGCGAACTGTTTACTCATAGAGCATCGCTTAGTGACAAGACACGAGTGCCTGCCCTTCTAGTGATCCCACGTGTGTGTCTCATGACAGTGCAGTGTGTGCAGTTCACTTCCCCTGGGTTTCTAAATGCAGCAAGTAGACAGCACGCAAAATGTGGGAGGCCATTACCACAGATACCTCAGCAACTCTGAGTCAGACTACCTCTCAGACGAGGTCACACAACCCCGCTTAAAGTATGAATAAGGAGACATGACAAGGTGGCCCTCCTCCATGATTTTCCACGTAGATCAAGATTGGACAAAAGTCACAACAGAAACCAATATTTGCTCTATTCTCTATGCCATCTTCCACAACACGCTCTTAAGCCAAATGTAATCTGACCCCAGCAACTGTTTCGGTGTAATGACAGGCACTCAATGCAGTTTCCCTCTCTGAACCCTTCCTGGGCAATGACCGGTGCTGATCTAGCAATCTAGCCCCAACAACTGATCTTCTGCTGACTCTGGAAAACCTACGCCAAATTATCAGATTGGAACACAGCAGCCCCTCACAAGTGGATGGTGGCCTTTATATATTCTCCAGGGTGTGAAATCAACACTCGTCACCAGCCAAAAGCGGATAGTGTTTTAAACAGCGGTGGGTATTTTTGCTCATCTACCAGTCGCTGTGGCGGCCGATGTGTACAATGTCTCCGAATGCTGTTACATACGAAAAGAGCCACGCACACATTCGATTATATTTTGAGGAACAGATGAAAGACATGCTTTCAGTGTGCATGCCTGATTTGCTGTTCGTCATGCATGCTGAGTGAGGGCTTTCCATACGCCACATGTGAATTTCCACACCTTACACCCGAAAGGTTTTGCCTTAAGATACGCTTCAGGTACAATTCACTTTAAATCTTTTACACATTTAGAAAATAAATAAATAAATAAATAAAAAATCATTACGTTTAACTTACAACTACTATAAGTATAACTAATTTGGTCTGCACAGTACGCTATCATTATGCCACAATATATAAAATATATAACAAATATCAACTGCTTGACCATTTATATCATCGTCATATGGAAACTATACTGTCATCTAGCTCTAAACTCTGGACAAAATGGACAGAGTTCTTGAAATAGAAACATTTTCAAATTCCAAATATTTGTGGCTACCCAACATAACACCTTTTTGGGTTAAAGGTGAATTACAACAAGTGGTATATCGTGCCATAAATGTATATTTTTGGTCCATTTAAAAGGTCTTCGCATGTATGTTGAAAATCAAGTACAGTTATTATACTTATTCAATGATCCACTATGAATAGTAGGCTAATAATTCATTTCCCTCCCTGACTGTCCTTAAATTGTGAAATTACACACCAAATGTCATCCAACACATACTCAGTTTGAGCACAGGACATACTTTTTTTTCTAATTGCAATGAACTTTGATGTGGTTTTATGGCATTAATTTGATTCAGAACTGCTATTTTATCATCCATTGTGGAAATGAATCACATTATCCAGTTATGACTCATTTTTCCTGTGAGGGCGTTGCTCTAATGCTAACCTGCCAGAATAGAGTGGACACAATCGTTCTTAAACAATGTGCTCGTAGATATTTCCAATCACCTACACAACACAAACACATATACATACCATTCTATACGTGCTCTTCATACAACACTGTGAGAGAATTCAATCACTAGCTTGTCATTAAGTCATAAAACGTGTCCTAAGTTTTAGTAGACGCGTTAAACGGTGAGACGTGCTACTTTATTCTTGCAGTTTATATTTTGAACTAGCACTTATTTTTTCACCGCGCAACGAAAAGTCGCCTCTTACAAAGACATAAGGGCAGGTAAGCCTTTTATAGAAGATACGGTGCATTCTTCAAATAATATTCATCACGCGGTGCGCGTGCACTGAGAATCTGACATAACGTCACCCGATTCTTGAACCCTCGTGTTGATTAAAGAGCGCGAGAAAACGGAATCTTTCCGCGCGGCGCGGATGACTCGGGATCGCTATAACAATCGTTCCATCGCTTCAAAACTTCCAACAGTGTTCCAGACAAAATATGCCCTTTGTCCCAGAATTCCTAAATGCCCACCACGTGTTATTTCCTTGTGTCGTAATATTAATTCTTTTGAAACATGCGCGCTGTGAAAAGCGACAAAAGTTGAAATCGCATCGCCAGATTGCTTTAAAAGTTACAAGACGCAGTTGTTTACCTACTTGACGATGCGATACAAATGACGTATCTCTTTTAAAACGTAGCAAACTTATAATTTACGCAACATTAAAGGTATCAGCGAGAGTAGTATTTCCTATAAAAGTGATCGTTCGTATAAAAGCATAAGTAGCAAAAAGTATTTGCAGGCTGAATTCCAAGTTGCAAACTAACACGTGTCCATACCAGACCGATACATTTTGCTTCTATAATCAAATATTTAAACTATTACATAAGTGCACTGTTTCATCTTTAAAGCAAATGTAATTCCTTAATGAACTTTATAACTTTAGAGAAGAATATATAACGCTACGCGCCGAACAAATACACAAATATTACGGATAGGCTGAATTCTTATCCGTCATCGTGAGAACATCAGCAATTTCGAGAGGAATTTCAAAACATCTCCCAGAAAAGCTCGCACACTGTACCTCGTGAACGGGGAGTCTGTGTCTGGGATGCGCAGAATGTCTGAGAAGTGTCCTGGAATCAACAGGTCGAGCCTTGCCTCGCGTCCTGCAACCGGAGCGAAATGTTTCCCTGCACTAAATTAACTACAAAACAACAACAATGTATCAACATTCCACTCTGTGCTTCCGCAAGCACTGACGTCACCGATTCCTCGTGACCGCCCCCTCCATTCATGAAAATAACTTTATGCTGACGTCAGTCAGGCGGGAAACCAGGGGAGGCCAGAAATAGACGCAACTGAATACTTTGGGAAGGTTTATTGTATCTGTCGCTAAAACTTTATCGCATTTGTGGGTCCAATTATGTGTATAAGAAACGAAAAGCTATTTTAGCACTTGATGGAATGAGACTCTGACACAGACATAGACACTGACGAAAGGTCATGGTTGTGGCTCGGTGCTCTAAAAATGCTCTAAAGCTGTGGTATGACATGACTGCTATGAGAACTCGTACACCCATTTATATCGTTGATGGTCTTTTTGTTGCGTCTATGTTTATCAAAATACTCTGTAATGCACGTCAATGAAGGGAATCCGAAGCGCACCCTGTCGGCGATTTAAAAAAATGTGTCAGCTATACACTACATGCAGCAGTGGCACCTTCTGTGCTCCCATCACATTTGCTTCCACGTGGAAGAGAACTGCTGTGTCGACGTGACAGTGAGATTGTAGATGCTTTGAATAATGGGTCATGGTTTATGAAGAAGTAGAACAATGTGGATCCAATATGCACAACATTGCATTGTCTGTGGGGCAGGGTTTTAGGAGTATTGGTTTACATTTTTAAAGTTTTCATTTTTATATTTTGTTTTCATTTTATTATTAGAGGTTCAGTAATTTTGTTGTGCATTTTTACACTTTTAATTATAATATTAAGCTAAACAATGAAGACATGGAATGTTAAAAAGTTAACGTTTTTGTTTGCTTGTAATGGAAAGCACATTGGTCAACTGTTGCTGTTATAAATGGTGCTATATAAATAAATTAACTTGAAACGTTATTTGAGCTTTATTTGATTTTTATGAATTTTTACAGATTTTCTGGTAACAGAAATCTTTTATGGTTTTAGCTTAAGTTTTAGTTAACTATAATCTATAATATTGATGGCTGTATATATATATATATATATATTTTTTTTTTTGTTTGTTTTGTTTGTTTGTTTGCATAAATTGTGTGGACCTGGCATTCTCTCACTTTCTCTACCAGAGAGTGACTCAACACAAACACATTTACTCTCTGAGAAAGCATATGGGTTTGATATCAGTGTTTAGGCTTCTGACGTCTTTATTTTTTTCATGTCCAGAATTCTGGGTGGCATTTAATTTATTCTATGATCTGTATCATCAGTGTTGAACTTTTAACGTAAGACAACTCAAAACATGCTTTTTGTTCACATTAAATCTTGAGTGTGTGTTATTCTATTTATTCTCACAACAAAGTAAACATAATTTCT
This sequence comes from Enteromius afrohamiltoni, assembly GCA_034779775.1. NCBI lineage: Eukaryota > Metazoa > Chordata > Actinopteri > Cypriniformes > Cyprinidae > Enteromius > Enteromius afrohamiltoni. The sequence continues at coordinate 8,391,567 of JAUYWG010000033.1, read as the reverse complement.
AAATATCATCAACAAGTCTTTAATATAATGTAAAATATCTTCAAGTTATTAAAAAACCTAATAATTATAGTTTGATGACAATCAGTATTATATTATAAATATTGACAGACAAGGTAAAAATATCACTTTACCAAAACCCCCACACCTGATATTTGGTGCATTCTTATGGCTGCAAAGCACACACCTCAAAAGAGAAAAAAGAAAAATGTAGCTCCAATAACATAAAAGAAGTGATGGACTGCCATTCTCCTTCCCGTGGGATTCCTGTGGGACTTGTGGGAAACCACCATGTGAATGTAAAAAAAAAAAGAAAAAGAGGATAAATCTCTAAAGTGGAAACACATCCTCAAGTTCTTAAGATCATGCCGGCTGAAGCCAAACATTAGATAGACCTGTGTTAATCTTCCAAGACTAAAAATATGGTTAACTTATGTTTAGTCTTAATAGCACTTTACCCATATATCATTACTATAAAGAATCTTGATGATTTCTTCAATTAAAAACTCCTGAAATACTTCTTTTAATACAGAAAAATGTTTTTGCAGGTTTCAAATTTCCCCTGTGACACTGGATTTTTATTTGGAATTGTGACTGGCGTGCCAATGACATCATAAAAATATGGTTAATATGAAAAACACTTTATATAACAAGTGGGCAGTTTGGTGTGGCAAACGGGTAAGTATTAGGTTTTGTATATTGGCTTAGTCAAACATTAATTTGAGAGACACATCTGAAATACTCAGCAAAATCTGCCTTGTAGTTTCGGTTCGAGAAACACATGGGATATTGTGTTCCACCTTTAGAAGTGGCATGCATATTTCGTGTCTGGAAGGCTTTCAGAAGTAGCCATTCATTCTTCCTGTCAGAGAAGTATGTTTTCAACAATACTTACAGCAACTGTAACCAGGCACATATGTGTATTTTCTGCGCAGAGGTCGGATTACAAGCACATGTTGTTTTTGCTGAGTACCTTACAGTGTGTGTTCTCTGTGGTGTTCTTTTCTGGGTGAAAGTTCTGTTTTCTTTTGTCTGGCAGGCGCAGCAATGTCTGTTTCCATGTCTGACATCATTTTCAAAGTGAAGATTCTTGGAAACATTGTTCCTCGCAGTCCCCGAATGCTTCATAGTAACAGTGCCACCCAGAGACATCTAATCGCCCAGAGTACAAGTGGTTTAAGCGGAAGATAATATGACTCGTGAAGATAAAAAATCTATGATGTTGCTCAAAAATGAAAGAAATAAAATGTTTTCATCAATAAGTTTAAGCATCTATTAACGCACAGATGACTAGGGTGTTATAAAAAAAAATCCTTATCTATGTATCATGAGTTACTGTAATGACTACTACTCTTATATGAATGTTTTTATTTTTCTGACGACTGCTCGTCTTTCGCGCATGCCGTGCGGCTCCAGTGCTGTAGATGGCGCTGTCGCTCTCTCAGGAAACTCTCTCACTGCAGCAGAAGTAGAAACAGTACACCGCAAATCATGTAGCAGCGCCTCTGACAAACGGTAGTTTATTAGCATTGCCTTCATATTATGTGCTTATTCTGTTAGTATATTAAATACATTTTATTGTTAGTACTAGGTGGTATTGCTTAAAAAGTACATTTTGGCTAATGTTCTGTGTTTTTTTTGCTAATACGGCAACGTCACCTACTTGTAAACAGTACAAAAACACTGAAATAAAAGCTGTTAAAAGCAATAAATGTCGCTTATTAACATCGCGCAGCACGATGAATTAGCGATTTTTCTTAGTATAACAATATCACTGCTATTTGCTAAATACGGTTAGGCCATATCAACAAACGGTGGAGCTTATATAGATTAACGTGAACCTTTGTTTGTTTGTAATATCTATATTATAATTTAAAGCTTGTGGTGTTTATGTCTTATGCAGTTAAAGTAAGCAGAACGGGTGGAAATTGTCAAAATGAACCGACCTAAGCCAACCAGCATTAGGCGACCTAGTAACACCAAACCATCAGGTAAGATTTTAGCTGAGGTTATGGCAAAGAAACAGATAAGTTAACCCTGTATACGCCTCAAACCCGTTTTGATCATCCTGTGATGTCCCTCAGGTCACCCACCTCCAGGAGATTTCATTGCTCTTGGAGCGAAGAGTCAGAGCAGTGAGCCGAAAGCAAACCCAACTCTCTTAAAGCCAGCTTCCACCAGTTTGCCCCCAGACCGCAAGAGAGAGGCGTCTTCATCTCTGCCCTCTTCCTCCAGCCTGTCCAGTCTTTCCAAACGGCCCAAGCACTCTTCTACTCCACCCAGTGCCCTCTCACGCCTCGCGGAGGTGGCTGCTGTCGACAAAAGATCAATATCCCCTTCCATTAAAGAGCCATCTGTCATTCCTATTGAAGGTGAGATTAGCAAGCGTTTAATCACAGGAATCGCACTTTTGTGCAATTTAAGGATTTATATTACCTGTATTTCAAAAATTCACATAACCAGCACTTGCAAGCTCATGTTCCCAATTCAACCTACGTTTTCAAAACATTGACTTACAGGTTATGTTTTATACCGAAACATACAGCCATACAAATAAACACTAATGTACAGCCAATATGTTAACTTATAGGCATGCTTACAGTCAACTGAAGAATTGCTCTTTATGCCAATGTATCACTGAAGCAACTCTAAATTAAGTGGGTCGAAAAAGCTCTTAAAGTTCAACTAATTGCATTTACTAGAAATAAAATTAAATTAAAAGTTTGAATTTAGTTTCCAATAGCATGCAGATATATTGCATTTAACTGTGTAATTTCAGAGTATATTATGTTTTTAAATAGTAAGTACTATTTTTTTTATTATTATTATTATTATTATTTTTTAAGTTCAAGTAAAAATCAACACATTGAACCCTATTGCATATATCAAAACTATATTAAACATTATCAGAACATATGTTTTTTTAGTTCTGTCTGTTTAGACACCTCAGGCAATTTAATTAAAAACTATTTACACAAAATGTTTCCAAGACTGGCGTTTTGTCCCATTTGAAGTGCATGAGTCCAATCCATTGTTCATATTTTCATAGACCTTGTTTGTTTTTTTTAGTGTCACCTGCTGTGCTTCTGGATGAGATTGAGGCAGCGGAGGCCGAGGGTAATGATGACCGCATCGAGGGTGTGCTCTGCGGAGCTGTCAAACAACTGAAGATGAACCGAGCCAAGCCTGACATGACGCTCTACCTCAGCCTCATGTTTCTCGCCAAAATCAAACCCAACGTCTTTGCCACAGAGGGTGTGATAGAGGTACACAGAGACACCTGCGCTGTAATATTTGAGTTGGTTGTTTCTGCTGGTGACAGCTTATTATATTAAATGTCTTTGTTCAGGCTCTCTGCAGTTTGCTCCGCCGTGATGCCTCAATCAACTTTAAGGCCAAGGGGAACAACCTGGTGTCTGTGCTCGCCTGTAACCTATTGATGGCTGCCTACGAGGAGGATGAAAACTGGCCTGAGATATTCGTCAAAGTAAAAGATCAAGCTGTCCAGCTTTCTGATCTCACAGTCGTCATGACACTGATACACAGTCATTGTGGTGTTTCTCAGGTCTACATTGAGGACTCTCTCGGTGAACGTATCTGGGTGGACAGCTCGCACTGTAAAACTTTTGTTGATAACATCCAGACTGCCTTCACAACCAAGATGCCACCCAAGAGTATGCTGCTCCAGACGGAAACTGGGCGATCAGGGGGAGACCTCAGTGCAGGTTGGTGGTCCGAAACTATTCTCAGTCATGGAGAGACATGTATGCGTTAGTAAAATATAGAAGAACTGACACAAGATGCTGTGTTTTAGGGAACAGCCCTCACCCTTCCACTCCAGATGAAGATGAAGGTCAGACTGAGCTTCTAATCGCTGAGGAGAAGTTGAGTCCAGAGGATGATGGACAGGTCATGCCCAGGTAAGGAAGCAGATATATTCCAAAAGATATACCAGTTTTTAATTCTATGAAATAAATAGAATTAAAAACTTGATGTAATATTTAAATAAATGAGAAATGCTTGCTTCGTTAAATAGTTTTTAACGTAATGTATTGATACCGGACACACATGCGGGGGCGTAGCACCAAATTCTGGGCCCCATGCACAAGCAGTGGCCATGGACCCCGTAAGCTCGAGGTTCACAACTACCTAAAGCTAACCTTACTACTAATCTAAGAACTCTTATATGTGTGTTCACAAGTTAGCTTTCCTACTAATGTGACAGCCTGTCCTCATGAACCTATATGACGTTGAGCCAACAAAGTTAGACTATTATAGTCCAATAACAAATATTAATTTAGTTTTCAAATTGGTGTGTTATTGAAATGGTGTAGGCTATGCAAACAAGGCATCATGTTAGGGCTGGGCAATTAATCGGAAAGTAATCGTAATCGACATTCAGAACCTATAATCCATCAAATTTTGACCCGCTCCGTTACGTTATCCTACGTGCACAACAGACGTGACTTGCACGAATAAATCACGCTATTCACGTGTAGTTGGACGCTTGAACATTTTGAGTTTACTCGCTTCATTCGCAAGTGAAATTCACTTCACAGCAAACGTGAAATTGTGCCATGGGAGGGGCTTCTGCCAGGCGCTTCCCGTCTCTGTTACGTTACATCACAAAGGATATGACTCCCTTGGCTACAGTGAAGCGAAGCAGGTTTAAACAACTCTTGATAGAAGATACATTGTGCCGTCGCGATCACATTTTTCCTGCGTTGCCAGACATGTACAAGACATAAACTGAAAAAGTTAACATGCTCGTGTTTCTTAGGAAGAAAATTCATGTTCATATAGTGACATGACAAGATCACTAAGATCACCTCATGCTACCGTGTTTAGGAGAGTTCTGTTTTCATTACAACAATCTGCTGTTTACATTGATACACTGCACATTAAAATATTTGTTTACAGAGGATGCAACAAATGCACTGTTTAAAATATTATTTACAGGATATACAAGAGTTATTTTATTTAGAAGAGGTACTGCTTATTTTCTACTTTTAATAAGAAAAACATTGAAAATAATTTATTTTGTTATTTATTTTAACTTTTTTTATAAGAACAAAGTGACTGTTCGTTTTAGGCAACGTGAGCTTTAATTTCAGTTGTTCAACACTGATGTTTAATAAATAATCATAGATAGAAGAGCGTGTTTCCTTCAATTGTTTTAAAATCAAGAAATTCATTCAACAATCTCTCACTTGTATTATGTGAGCAAATTTACTGTACAAGATTTGTCAGTGAACTATGAGGCCACAAAATAATCGTTGATTAATCGTAATCGAGTTAAAATGTTCAATGATTTTAATTTTAGGCCAAATCGCCCAGCCCTAAATCATGTCATTTGTAGTTTTGTGTTATGCCGTTGTGTTATTAGCACTGATAATCGCGGTGGTATCAAAGTGTTTTGTAACCACAGCAGGAGTTCATTTGTAGACTCAGAATTTTGGGCTCACCTTTCTTGGGAAAGAATTCTATTAGCAGTTGCTTTCCCTCATTCTTTTTTTTTTATCCCTTTCTTGCCTCTCTTTTATTTTCTGAGAACTGGATTTAGCTTTCTTAGACATCATCTTCCATAGCACAGTTATGCACTGCCATCTGCCGCTTCAGCAGAATGAGCGCTATTTTAAATGCACCTAGTCAAAAAGCCCGGTGAAGATAGACTAAACCATTTCGTGCAAGGGAGAGGGTGCCTGTCCTCAGACACTATATGTACTTGGACACCATTTAATACATCAACCAACTGATGCATTTACACAAAATGTTATCATTTACATTAGTTAGCAACATTTATTGTGATCTTAAAATTATATTTAAAGGAAAATAGAATTTCACTCTTCAGGGGCCCTCCCCCCACTTGGGGCCCTGGTAAATTAGTCCCACTTTTCACCCAACTATGATGCCCGTGCACACATGTCTGGTGTCTGATATATTTCTCGCTTTTTAAATGAGAATATCCAGGCTGTACTACTACTGTCAGCAATATGAGTAATTTTAATGAACTTGTTTTCTTAATGCCTGTTGAACATAACAGAGACATTTTATGATTATTACAATTAAATAAAACGGTAAAGACTTTTACATTGTTTTGCAAAAGTTTTCTATTTCAAATCATTGCTGTTCTTGTAAACTTTTTATTCATCAAAAAATGCTTAAAATACAAAGATGTCTTGGTTTCCACAACAAAATATCATGAAGCACATCTTTTTACAGCTTTGATAATGATAATCATAAGATTAATTTCTTGAGCATCCTATGATATTATCACAGGAGTAAATTACTTTTTAGAATATATGAACTTCATGATTCGTTATTTTAGATTATAATATTTCACAATATTATATTTTACTGTGTATTTGATCCAGTAAACACCTTTGTGAGCATATGAGACTTCTTTTAACAGATATTAAAATGACGTTTAAACAGTAGTGTATATGTAACAATGAATATTATTTTGAATTTGTATATATATATATAATGTCTTAGAGGAATAGTCCAGTCAGAAATGAAAATTAATTAATTAATTTATTCACCCTTGAGTGTTTATTTTTTTGTTCTACCGAACACAAAGGTATTTTGAAAAAAGTTTGTAATCAGGCTGTTTTGGGTCACCATTGATGACAGAATTTTCATTTTTGGGTGAACTACTCCTTTAAGTAGTCTGTTAGATTTTGCATGCGGTATTGAACTTGATGTTGAGAATACTAAAATGTCTTCGGCTTCAGGTACGACGAGCTGGCTGAAAGTGTGGAGGAGTATGTTTTAGACGTCTTGAGGGACCAGCTGAACCGTCGCCAGCCCATGGATAACGTGTCCAGGAACCTTCTGCGCCTTCTCACAGCCACCTGTGGTTACAAAGAGGTCCGGCTGATGGCTGTGCAGAGACTCGAGATGTGGTTACAGAATCCTAAGGTACAAAAATGTTGACAAAAGAGGGGAAGCGTCATTGTCTGAAAACATGAAACCACATACCTAAAGTTTTGTCTCTGTTTGGTGATTTTCCAGCTGACTCGGCCAGCACAGGATCTTCTGATGTCTTTGTGCATGAACTGTAATACACACGGCTCAGATGACATGGAGGTCATCTCAAACCTGATTAAGATCCGCCTCAAACCTAAGGTTCTCCTCAACCACTACATGCTGTGTGTCAGGTCAGCATTAGTCCTTCAGACCTGAGGTCTCAAATTATACTCGGCGATTAGTAAGTCAGCACCGTGAAAGCTGAAGCACTTTATTTTTTTCTTGTTTCTCATCTTCTGCAGGGAGCTTTTGAATGCTCACCGAGATAATTTGGGCACTATGGTGAAGTTTGTGATCTTTAACGAACTGTCAAATGCCAGAAATCCCAATAATATGCAAGTGCTCCATACAGTTCTGCAACATAGCCCAGAGCAGGCACCGAAGGTGATCCTTCATCCACATGTACAAATCACTGTGTCTTTTGCCGTTTACCCTGTGTATTATTTACATGAAGTAGAGGCTCGAGAATTTGAATAACATTTCTTTTGTTTCTGTTTCAGTTTCTGGCCATGGTTTTCCAGGACTTGCTGACCAATAAGGACGATTACCTGCGGGCCTCTCGCGCCTTGCTCAGGGAAATCATTAAACAGACCAAACACGAGATCAACTTCCAGTCTTTCTGTTTAGGCCTCATGCAGGAGAGGAAAGAGGCCAGTTATGTGGACATGGAGTTTAAAGTAAGGGCTATATAGCTGTGTTTATTATTATACTTGATGCTTTGCCTGTACGTAATTTGTTTCGTTTGTTTCTGTCTCAGGAGCGTTTTGTCATCCAAGTGACAGATCTCTTGACGGTGTCCATGATGCTTGGGATCACGGCTCAGGTCAAAGAGGCCGGCATTGCCTGGGACAAAGGAGAGAAGAAAAGTAAGAGGTTTTTCTTTTCTTTCTGTGCGTCATATGTCCAAAACTGTTTATGCTAATGAGAATGCATGTGCACTTCAGATCTGGAGGCGCTGAGGTCCTTTCAAAACCAGATTGCTGCCATCCAGAGAGATGCAGTGTGGTGGCTGCACTCTGTTGTTCCCACCATCAGTAAAGTTGGACCTAAGGACTATGTGCACTGGTATGAATCAGACCGATGTTATTATTGTCAACTAAAACTAATGAGATTAAATATTCTAAAGCTTAAAAAAAAACAAATGAAACATACCCAAATAGGTGAACAATATTAATAGACACTATGAGACCAGTTTAAAGAGGACAGTGTCGTAATTTCTAATAATATATTGAGCCAAAAACACAATTAATTTGATATTTACTGACCATTTAAAAGTCTTGTTGGACCCTCAAAAATGAATCTAGCACTTTCTGCTTGTAAGACTATGTGAACACCTTTACATATAGCAGATTGTTATTTCACTGATTATTTCATTATGTTTCAACAGTCTACACAAAGTGCTTTTTACAGAGCAGCCTGAGACATATTACAAATGGGACAACTGGCCGCCTGAGAGTGACAGAAAGTGAGAAATCAATCTCTGCTTAAACATCTTACGGAGAGAATTTTTTTCTACGTTCATTTAACAGATGCTAAAGCGTCTCTCTTGTTTGTTAGTTTCTTTCTTCGCCTGTGCTCAGAGGTTCCTCTACTGGAGGACACGCTGATGCGCATCTTGGTGATCGGTCTGTCCCGTGATCTTCCCTTGGGCCCAGCTGATGCCATGGAGCTGGCCGATCACCTGGTGAAGAGAGCTGCAGGAGTTCAGTCTGATGGTAAGGCAGTGCTCCTCCTTAGACACTTATTTTAATGATTCAAAATAGAAGTGGTCTGTTTTTAACATCTCATGAACTGCAGATTTGGAAGTGTTGCGAGTCGAGAGGATCCAACTGATTGATGCTGTGCTGAACCTGTGCACTTACCATCACCCGGAGAACATCCAGCTGCCTGCAGGGTACGACCTTTACCTTTCACCGAGTTTCATATCTGTTTTATTATTCAGCAGCTTTATATTGCCAAATAACTACTGGGTGTCATGGACTATTTGCATTGACATTTTAAGCCACATTATGGTCTGTCCACTCCTTGCATCTGGTACTCTATTTGTGGGCTGTTTATTCCTCAGAGAGGTGAACTTCTTTATTAAATGTTCCATTTCAGCTATCAGCCTCCGAATCTGGCCATATCCACTCTTTACTGGAAGGCCTGGCTGCTGCTGCTTGTGGTCGCAGCGTTCAACCCACAGAAAATTGGTGAGGCCAGATATGATGCAATACTTGCTTTTCATAATAACATCTTATTAGAATGGCATTATATCGCTGTTGCTGATGGTTTCAGGTTTGGCAGCATGGGACGGTTACCCCACTCTGAAAATGCTCATGGAGATGGTTATGACAAAGTAAGTGTTCTGCGTGTTGTTGAAATGTGGCTTTATGTATATATCAGCACCTGATGCGTTCTTTTGCCCTCTTCTTAGTAACTACTCCTACCCTCCGTGCACGGTGGCAGATGAGGAGACCAAAACTGAGATGATCAACCGAGAGCTGCAGATCTCTCAAAAGGAGAGGCAGGAGATCCTGGCCTTTGAGAGCCATCTGGCAGCTGCCTCCACCAAACAGACCATAACAGAGAGCAACAGTCTCCTGCTGTCCCAGCTCACCAGCCTAGACCCCAAGTATGACTTCCTGTGTGTTAGTGTAGTGATAATCCAGCATTTGCATTAATACAGAGTGTCTTCAAAAGAGGAGCAAAGCAAGTTATCGAAGTAGTAAAAGTCAATCTCCTTAATATATTCAATATGGGTTTATTAGACAGCTAGATTAGGATGTTTATAAAGATATACTGACCCAGTCTTTTATTCTGTGCTCAGGGGTCCCCCTCGTAGACCACCGCCTCATGTTCTGGATCAAGTAAAGAGTCTGAACCAGTCTCTGCGTCTGGGCCATCTTCTCTGTCGCAGCCGCAACCCTGACTTCTTGCTCAATATTATCCAGAGACAGGTACACACTCTCGTATACTAGCAGAGCTGTTTTTTTTTTTGTTTTAACGAAGAGCCATGTTTGAGACTTTCTAATTGTTTCCCCATCCAGGCTTCCTCTCAGTCTATGCCGTGGCTGGCTGATCTCGTCCAGTCTAGTGAGGGGTCCTTGGATGTGCTGCCCGTCCAGTGCCTGTGTGAATTCCTTCTCCACGACGCAGCTGATGACTCCTCCTCTGTTGATGATGAGGAGGAAGGAGAGAGCAAAGAGCAGCGAGTGAAGAAAAGACAGGTTACACATTGGTGTTGTCTTTGTTAAACATTTAGTTTCTCCTTAAGTCATCTTTTAATGTTAGTCAAGGAATCTTTAACCAAAGTTTTATATGACCATCTTTTTCAAATCCTTAGGTTGGTCCAAAATGCTATTATATATATATATATATCTATATATGTGATAAATAAAATACAGATTTCTATTAGAATAGAAATAATTTTATTGCAGTAAGGATGCATTACTAGTAAATACATTGCAAAACTGATATTACAAACTTTGTGAATTACAAACTGTAATTTTGAGAAAAAATTACAGTTTCTAAAAAAAAAAAAAATTAGCATTTTTTTTTTTTGCATTGATAACAATAGCGAATAATTATTGAGCAGCAATTTAGCATATTAGAGTAATTTCTGAAGGATCATGTGACACTGAAGACTTGAAAATTCAGCATTGATATCACAGGAATAAATTACTTAAAAAAATACATTGTAATAATATTTCACAGTATTACAGTTTTTTCACAGTATTGCAGTTTTTACTGTAGTTTTTGGTTTTCTTATCTTTCCCTGTCAGAGGCAGCAGAAACAGCGACAGCTTCTTGGACGCCTCCAGGACCTGCTTCTGGGTCCTAAGGCTGATGAACAGACCACATGTGAAGTCTTGGACTACTTTTTGCGGCGGCTCAGTTCTTCTCAGGTGGCCTCTAGAGTTCTGGCCATGAAGGTGCGGAGTTACTTAACCGTCCACGAGGGATTAATTCATTTAGAAAGTTTAATAAGATGGATGTTGTGATGTGTGTATCAGGGTTTGTCTCTGGTGCTGACTGAGGGAGCATTAAAAGATGGAGAGGAGAGGGATCAGCTCATGGAGGAGGACTCCAGGGATGCAGAGTTACTGCCAGGCTACCAATGGCTCCTTCAGGACCTCCCCAAACTGCCTCTGTTTGATAGTGTAAGAGGCTTGACGTCCAGCGCCTTGCAGCAGGTCGGTCCACTAACGCAAGTACTCGATTATCAATATCTGTAACTTCCTCAGCTAATTGTGTTTTTGTGGTTTTCCATTTCAGGCCATTCACATGGAGACTGATCCTCAGACCATCAGCGCATACCTGATTTACCTGTCCCAGCATGCACCGGTGGAGGAGCAGTCACTCCACAATGACCTGGCCTTGGTTAGTCTAAATCTACAGCCTGCTTTAAATAAGCTCTTCCCCTTCTCTCACGCCTTGTGTTTTGTGTCTTCTCAGGATGTGGCTCGTCTAATAGTGGAACGCTCCACTATAA
>JAUYWG010000033.1:8281556-8351112 GCA_034779775.1 Enteromius afrohamiltoni | reverse complement strand
TTAGTCGAAGATTTTATCTGTAAATTTTGATTTTCCTAATATTTTCTTAAGGAGTTATTTTTGTTTTGTTTCTATTACAAAATATTAAAATAAGATAAATCTACTTAAGGCACTGGAAAAAGAAGAATATGATTTTCTTAATGAGTTTTGATTTTCCTAATGATTGTATTATTTATCTTTATATAATTTCTACAAAAAAACTACTTAAGTAAAATCTTAAGATACAAAAAAATCTACTGAATAACGAGGCCAATGTCACTACTAACACTGTGAAAATTTGCTGAATTAAATCTAACACACAATAAAAAACCTAAATTAAAACATCTCCCTTTGTTCCTGTAGGTGTGGTTCCAAAACCGCAGAGCTAAAATGCGGCGGCAGATGAAGCTTCAGAGCCAGGCGGGAGAGCAGTGTGTCCGGCGTGACAGTGATGACGGACAGGTCGATTCGTCCAGCAGAAGCACAGCTCCCGAGCTCCACAGCAGCAGCAGCAGTCCAGGCTGGGATAACAAACACCAGAAAGGAAGCCCCACTTGGTCCAAACCGTCCTCATCAACTATCCACAGCCCTGTAAGCGACATGCTTCTGCTGGCAAGAGATCAGGAGGTGTCAGAGGAGCCCAGTCCAGAGGACTTCCGCTGCTGTAGCATTGCCAAACTGAGGGCGAAGGCCAGGGACTATGAGGCAGAGATCCACAGCACGGTGGCCAAGGCCAGCAGAGAGAGGCAGATGAAGACACGGGTGTCTGCCACAGGCCTGCATAGAGACTGAAACAGATGCAGCCATTATACAGTACCTCAGAATCATACAGGACACATTAGAAATAACATTCAAATGATTATTTATTATTATGCACAATTACCCAAGTGACCCATTTCTTCACTCTAAATTGTTTTCATTTCTTAGATCGTCACAATGTCATGCATCATCTGTGAAACCAATGAACCCTTTTCGAATTTCTGGGATTTTTTTCAGAAACAGAAGTCATAGTAGTTGGGTAAACTTCTATAGGGGATGAACAGAAACTGTCAAATATAAAAAAAAAATAAAATATAAAAAATATCTCTGAAACACATCATCTCAGTATTTGAAAAGGCTCCATGTCAACTCATAATTCTTTTTTTTCTATTATTATAGACAAATGTGAAGTAATATGTATCTACTCTTTTATTTTTTCCCTTTAATTATTATAAGCAGCAATTTATATATACAGCCTTAATAACACATTTTTACACCTTTTGAGGTTGCTTGCTTATCTTTATCCATTTACTATGGTAGTTTTCTCAAATGTTATTGGACTGACAGCTAGTGAACAACAAGAGCTCAAAAAGGAAGCTCCTGGTGATCTCATCGATGGCCAGCTCCTCTATCAGCTATCCTGTTACCCTGCGTGAAAACACAGGATGTCTGCAAGCTGCCACAAGCCCTCCACAAACACAATAGGGACGGACGGCTGAAAAATGACTGCCTTTTCTGACAAAATGTGCTTTTTAAAGATTGCCACACACTTCACATGTATCATCTCTTTCCCACAATAGATGATATTTGTGCTGAGCATTTGTTCGTATACTGTAATTATTGCATGCTTTTGGAAATCACTTTTTTTAATTCTGTGTGCCATGCTTAATGTTTACATGTTTTTCAAGAAAACCTGTTACCTAAAGGGATCATTCAACCATAAAATGAATATTCTGTCATCATCCCCTCATGTTGTTTCAAACCTGTATGACTGGAACACAGAGGAAGATATTTTGAAGAATGCTGGTAGGTCAAGGTCCCATTGACTTCTCTAGTATGGACATAAAATATGGGACCTGAAATGGTTTGATAAGTAAGTAAATGAAGCAGAATTAGTATTTTTGAGTGGACTGTCTGTGGATTATCCACTTCAGATAATCCTAAATTGTTTGTTCAGCACTGCAATCCTTTAGAAATTTTCAAATGCAGGACGGCTCTGGTATTTCTAAGAATATGAAGCACCTGCTTGAAGTCGAATTAGGTCTTTTTCTGTGGAATCAGCAGAAAAGTGCGCTTCATGCAATGTTTGTGTCACCAAAAATGATTTTGAAGAGCCTGGAATTGCATTTTCTTTAGGCCAGTGTGGAGTAAGAGTGCCCTCATCTGGGCAACGGGGTCCTCTTGAGTTTAAAGGGTGTCATGTCTTCTTGAGATGTCTTAAGCGGGTCTGTTTGATTAGAAGAGTCTATGAGAATATCATACAAGTGAAATCTGGAAGAGGATTTGATGTGTAACTTGTAGCTGAGATTGACACATCTTCATCATACTCAGGTTTCTGTCTTTCTGAAGTTGGGTGTCAAGCTATAAATAATACCATTGGTTGTGAACCCATCCACAACTTGAGATGCACATCGTGGGTTACCTAAGTCAAACTTAAAACCATCAGAGGAGGTGGATCATCTGAAATTACACTGAAAACAATCTCTCTCTGCCCTAGGACAGCTGAACGCTGATGGTATTTCCGTCTACCCTAGGGTTATATACATTCAGTACAGCAACACAAGAGACTTTAATTGGGTGAATGAAAGAAACTTTGTTTTTAATTGCAGATATTATGCTTATCAATTAAAGTTTAGAGAAATAGGTATCTGTTGTATTATTGTTAAAGTAAAACAGGCTGAATGTGAAAGGTTTTTTTTTTTATTTGGATATTTCCCAGGGTTCGTATGCGCTTATGCAAACGAGGTGGACAGTCTGACCTTGTTCAGAGGCCGTTGTAAACATTCATATTCATACAACAATAATTTGAACTGATTTATGCTGATGGCTGTAGACATCCTCTAAAGCCCCTCGTGGTTTCATCATAAACATATTACACGTTTACACAGCGCTTGCCATGAAAATATGGGTCGTTCTTGTAATGAAGCACCTTATAAACAATGTACTCGAACAAATAAATGTGCTTTTGTTGCCGTTTAAGGAAGTATTTCTATAAAGCATACACAGCTAGCTTTCATATATATAGTCTGAGGCATGGACACTGGATTGCTAACATCACAGAATACTGAGTCATTGCTCACTGAGTGGCAGTACATTTGTTTACATAGTGCTAACCTGAAATGAAATTCAGTTATGAAGTAACCTAGCTAAGCTCCCCACGTGACAGGAACCTGAAAATGCACCGCAAGACAGGAATGTTTTTGAAGTAGGCCTTAATTTCACAAGTTCCTTTTTAAAGGGCATGCTTGGCATGTAACGCTAATATAATAACAAGTGAAACGGACTCCTTAAAAAAGAAAGAAAAAAGCAATTAGCGTTTAATTATTAATGATGAGGCTCCTCCCCGGTCAATTCCTCTGCTCCACAGGTGTCGTAGTTGCTCAGCTGAAGTGATCAGCTCTGAGGAGACGCCAGTTACAGCTCATACATCCGCTTCAGCTCTTGTCACTCTTTCATTGGGACTTCCCGCCGTGTCTCCACAATTGTTTTCTCCCAAGCGCCATTATTTCGTCGAGCAAACGACTTCTGTTCTCTTTCTGTTACTTGATAGACTCGCATCTGCCGTGAGTTTTGGCTTTTGGAGAGGATGGCGGCTATCAAGGCGCTTCAGCAGTGGTGCAAGAACCAGAGCGAGGGGTACAGAGACGTGACCATCAGCAACATGAGCACCTCTTTCAGAGATGGACTGGCCTTCTGCGCCCTCATCCACAAGTTCAGACCGGACCTCATGTAAGAGTCGTCTTTCTCTAAACTGTCACTGATCGGCACGCACGAGGTGTGTTTGTTTAAGGTTTGTGTGCACTTACCATGCGAGTCCTGATGAGGATAACCTTGTGTAGCTCAAAGATGCGGGACAAATGTTTGATTTGACAAAAGTAGGATATGGAATATTTATGCATTTATTTATGTAGTGCTGTGCTCTAATACCTAGACATTTGTTTGACTTGATTGTGACCGGGTATAAATAAATTAGTATATGCACACATTGGACATGAAATGAATTGACTTTTAGTTGGTTAAATACATCCATTAAATAACAATCCTAGACAATGTCAAGAAAAAGTTAGTTCTGGCTGGGCTTTAGAAGTATGATTACATATAAGTGCGTAAAGCTGAGCGAGAATGTGTTTTTTTTTTTTAAATGTAGCATCAGTAATGTAACATCACATGCTCCTGCTTGATATACTAGTACCATTTAACAATATTCAAATGACTTTGTTGAGACTTCTTAAAATAATTGTATGAATGCCTTCGGGAAAAAAAGAGCGTCTAGTCATAGAACCCAGGATTTACACGTTCATTTATTAATTCATATGAGTTTACATTAGGCTGTATTTAGCCTAAAATCTTGACCACAGTCAATTGGCATATTGGGTCAGCCTTCCAATACAGTTTACACTCACCATTTATTAATTCTTTGCCTTAATTTTAGTTTTTTGGCTATATGTAAAATTTTTATGTTAAATTGTTAAATGTTCTTGTTGTTGTTAATAATAATAATAACAATAAAAATATTATTAGGGGTTCGAGCGCGTATCAGAACCAAACCACTGCAGAAATATTCTGTGCACCGTGAATATAATTATTTTTATTTTTTTTGAAAAAGTAGAAATTTCCACTCACTTTTACTAATCCCTGGTCCCTGCTAGTCCCCCTATCAAACTGCTGCAGTAATAAACTGTGGAGGCTCTAGATCAATAATTATGAAATATTTTGCATGTTGTCCTTTGTTTAGGTATAATTGGCTCATTTAAAAATGGGCCGTTACAGCATGAACCCAAAGGCCTATAAAACCTAACATAAAACTCAAATCTTGGTGAAAACATGTCACATGACTCTTGACAATTATCCAAAGTTTCATGGAGATCATGCCATAGGTGGCACTAAAACAGCTAAAACTGCCTCAAAAAAAACAGTATTTCTATAGAAAATTACCTCAAATTGTAGAACTTGTACATGTATTCACACAAACATTAAATCTTTAAATCATATGATGGATCTCTTCATTCTGAACAACTTTGCCTCTTGGACTAATGCTGTCAATCAAATGCATTAAATATTCTCAGTTATGTTAAAAACCTACTTTTGCAAACTCAGGCTTTTGGATTAATCTCGATCAAACCAATACAGAACAATTCTCTGGTCTCTCTATATGAATAATTATCAACACAATGTTGAATTTTGTCTTTAGGTTAGCTGCTACGGGTTCATTTAAAAAGAGTCGTGGTCACACATACTCAAAAGCCTATAAAACCTAAACGCATGGCAGATGAGTCTTAGCGAGCAAGCAAAGTTTCATAGACCTCAGACTGTATGTAGTGCTATAACCATTTAAAAAAAACCTCAAAAGCGCAATATTTCCAGAGTAAATGATCTTAAATGCTTGAAACGACTCACACATTTACTTATACACTATATCTTCATAAAATGTCATAATCACTTCATTCTGAACAACTTTGTCTCTGGCATTAATGATGTCAATCAAACTATTTTGGCAAAAAAATGCGCTATACTATTAATAAACAATAAATAATAAGAAATAAGAAATTGCTATTTATAACCACTAGACCACTAAGGGGTTAAACACTAAAACGGTGTAACGTATAAACTCTTTAAAAGAGAAGACTTGCAATAACTGTCACCTATCATTTATTTTAAATGTATAACACTGCAACGCAGTGTGTGAATGTATGTCTGTGTTTGTATTAATATACTAGTGTATCCGTTTCATTTCTGTGTGTGTGTGTTTGTCTGTGTGCCTATTGTCCATATTCGATGTGCTTCTCTTTCTGCCGTACATCCAGGTTGCCCAGTACAACCTTAAAATACTGCTGCTTGCAGTTATATTTAGTATTATTATTATTATTATTATTATTTATTACATTTTCATCAGCTTCTGTCTGTCTGGTGACTCATGTTCCTGTTTTCTTTCAGAAACTTTGAGTCTCTCTCCAAAGACAATGTGTATTACAACAACCACTTGGTAAGTTACTCCGTTTGGCCTTGATCATTGGAAATTACGACAGACCAGATGCAGGGTGACCCAAAGCTTGCATGCTTTGCAGCTATTTTTAGCTGTATCCTGAGCAGATATGAGTTTGCTACAGCCCCATGATAATTCACGTAATTGTTTTTTTGTTGTTGTTGTTTTTTTTGTTATTTATAAGTTGTTTCCCACGTATTGACATGAATAAGGGCACTTAAGACTCTTCTCACAGCTTGTGAAATGCATGTGATCTAATGTTTGCAGACTTTCTAAATGGATGAGACTTTTTGCTCATGTCAAGTCTTCCAGCCATAGCTTTTGGCACAAAGACATCCTTTAGTTCAAATATTTCCTTGCAGTAAAACATGTAAAGTTTTGAGCTTGTACTCTGTGAACTTGGGTAAGAGGGATGAATGCTGTCCTAAACCATCCAATTTAATTTTTCAGGGCTCAGAGTTAAGAACTAATACCACACAGTCTAGATCGATTTGTATCCATTTATAGAATTTTATAGATTCAATGCTTAAGTTTTTATTGTTTTATCTATTGTTGGTAGGTCACTTGTAATTTTCAGCTAATGTTATGAACTTTTCTACAGTGGTAAAATTCAGACAGAGAATAGAATATTTGGTACATTGGCATGTATAACTGTTAGTTTACTCAAAAATAAAAATGTGCTGTTTATCTGCAGTCTTCTAATTGTTTAAATTTTACATGCAAGTGAAAATGATTGGTTCAGTTTGCATTTGAGTGTATGGATGCTGTCCAAATAAGACCAGTGACCTAATTATTTTTCATATCCCGGTCAGGAAATGGTACTGTAAGACATGAACAAAAGGGAGTTTTTTTTCCCCTAATGATGAGCTCTTCCTCAGACTGTAGATTATAAACCACACACTCTGAGATCTATTACAAACCCTCACTACTTCTATAGACGGCACTCAGCTGTAGTTTGAACCCGAGCCGTGTGGATCCAGTCCAGTTAATGCATTATAAAGAAGGGTGACCGTCATCCACAGGGCACCTGATCCTTTGCATCAAGATTAACTTACCTCTGTTCTACTACTGTCAACACCGTTGCGTTTCAACACCAAAGAATATGGTGCATTTAAATGCCAATACGTCCACCAGTGTGTTTAAACCCTGCCAGTATTTGCTTTAAATTGTTTATTTCACACTATCCATGCTGTACCTCACAAGAGAAGCAGGAAGTTGCAGTAGCATTATGGAGGATATGCCACCCATCCTCAGCTATCCTGAAAAAATTAATGAGTATGTCCAGGTCGGGCCTAAACAATGCCCTGGTCTCCCCCTCTCCTGTCCCCGTTCCCAGGCTGCTGCGCGAACAGGAAATGTGCTATTCATTATGCGCTCCCTGACCAGGCCGTCTTGATGTGGTGCCAGATCGTGCTGCTTACTGGCCTATTCTATTTCTGACGTCTTCCCTTTCTTTCTTTTTTTGCCTTGTCTGTGTTTACAGTTAATTGGCCAAGCGCCTTTCCCCTAGAAAACCGTTTCCACAGTGTGATAACGATGGCCTGAAACAATCGTATGAGGTCATGTTGAACGAGCATGTTCAACAGTTGTTATAAACACAGGGTGCTTGTCTTTTCATTGTTGTGCTCGTCAGATTGTTGTTTTTGTGTGTGGATTCATCGTCCTATTATGTGGTGTTGTAGCTGTGAACTCGATGGCTGATTTGTGTCATGTGATGTGCTCCAGGCGTTCCGTGTGGCGGAAGATCATCTGGGAATCCCAGCTCTTCTGGATGCCGAGGACATGGTGGCTTTGCCTGTCCCAGACAGACTCAGCATCCTAACATATGTCTCACAATACTATAATTACTTCCACGGCCGCTCGCCAAGTAAGACTGTGTTTATCCACCATGACAGTGTTTTTAAAGGAAAAGGCATTTCTTGCATGGACATTGTCTTATTAGAATACTGTACTATGTTCAGCATGTTAAAGTACCATAACACACATTATTTATAGCGCAGTGTGCTGTGCAGTATATGAAGCATGTGTTAGCCTATGCCACAAACATTTCTAACAGAAGTATGCAACAGTCATAAGCCCTTACAACATTGCATGTTTAACTCTGGTAGTGGCACCCAATTATCCCTGATGATTTTGATTTTTTTTTTTATACTTTGTATGAACTTTGGGCCGTTGGATAAAATGAGTCGAGCTGTGTGTTGCGTTGTGGGATGCGGTATTTGTCTTAATGGGATCCGCTGTATATCACACATTTTGTCTGTGTATTCTACAGCATAGAAACAAAAAACTTCCTGTTTTTGCAAGGGAGGAAAACTGGCAGCTGTGGTTGCTAAAATTATATATTTTTTTTTGTAGAATGTATTTTATCAAAATGCATACGTTTCGCAAATTAAATCTTAAAGTTAAAGATTTTAGTAGCAGGACGTAGTGTACAAATGTAGTGGAACTTTACAGGATAATTCACCCAAAAAATTTACTAATTGCATCATTCCAAACGTGTTTTTGTTCTTCTTTTGAGCACATGAGACACTTTAAAAATGTTGGTAACCACACAGTTGATGGTAGCCATTGACCTCGATTGTGTGTGTGTATATGTGTATATATATAATTTTTTTTTTTTCCTGTACTATGGAAGTCAATAGCTACTGTCAACTTTGTAGTGTGCACAAGCCGTACTCTAGCTAAATCAGACATATATCAACATTATTTCTGCAATGTATTTGTATATCTTGGTCTTTCTTCTCAATGGCTTTTTCCTCAGTCGGGGGAGTAGGAGGTATCAAGCGGCACGCTGAGGACTCTAAGGAGGTGCCATCAGAGAAGAAGAATCTGCCTGTGGTTGCCAAAAACCACAATCTTAAAACAAATACAGAGAACCGTCGTCCTCAAATTGAAATGCCAAAAAATATCAGAGACAACCATCCTCCATCTATTTGCATCCAGAAAAGTGCTCCAGAGAAGCACATTGTAGCCACTCCAGCTCGGCAGACTGGCACGGACTGGCAGAAATCTCCAGGGCAGAAATGTGTGCCGGCGCCCATCACACCACTCGGAGCGAGATCTCCACAACCACACAGAGATGCTGAGAAGGTGTCAGTTCGGCTTTCCCTTGATTATTCAGCTTCAGAGTGATTTGGTCTAACACTAGTTATAAAAATGACTGATTCAGTTATGATTTGGGAACTGATTTTTTTTCTTAGCTTGCAGAGAGCTTTGTCTTTGCTTATTCTTTTGTTTATTTGTATCTTATTATTTTTTTTTTTTCTTCCATTTATTTTTTATTCTTCTGTAGAAAACTGTTTTGGTGGAGAGTTCAAATAAAACCGGCACATTGAAAGGTGACTGTGCAGTATGTGGAAATCATGTCCATCTGGTTCAGAGACATCTGGTGGATGGAAAACTCTACCACCGGAGCTGTTTTAAGTGAGTATGCTTGGGAGCCATCGCTATAACTTTGCATAACTATTTAAGCATTAATTTTTTTTTTTTTTTTTTTTTTTTTGCAGTATAATAACTACTGTATTGCAACTCTATAAATATATATTTTTTTAAACAGGTGTAGCATATGCTATGGCACACTGAAATCCGGGGCGTATAAACTGGGAGCAGATGCTGGCTCACTGGTCTGTACTATTCACCAACATGGGCAAAATGGCTTCAAGCCTACTGTTAAGCCTTTTAAGAGCAGTGGCTTTACGCTTGCTGATTTGGTGCCCAAATCTGACAGTGGAGATCAACCATCTTCCCAACGCTACACCTCTGTCTTATCTACCCCCATCAAAGCTGCACCCAGAGCGATGGAGCTCAGTCCTGCTCTGCAGTCGTGGACTGCCTCTGCTCAGAGGACTCAGGAAGCCAGGCAGAAGTTCTTTCAGTCCAGTAATCCAGTAGCAGGGCATCAGCCCACCACAAGACGACAGTCGGGCCCCTCAGAATCTTGCACCAATCAGAGCACAAGACTGAAAATGGAGGAGAAAGACGGAACCAGTGCCCTGAAAAATGGAAAACTACTTGAAGCAAACACAAACAACAACAATGCGCTTAATTCTGACCCAGGAGCGCAGAGGCTGTGAGTGATTACTGTCATGGTTTACACGCTTTTGGATTTCCTCAGGTGCCCAAGTTGCAAGACCTTTGTGCTAGTCTATGTTTGGTTATCTATTGATGTGGCGTTCTAGCTTGACATTTCCAATATTAACACTTAGGGTGGGGTGGGAGGGCTATAGCTATTTATTACACGTATTTATGCTGCTTTAGTAGTTTTGGGATACTAAACTGGTATACTTTAAATCTGCTAGAGGAACAACTAATGTTTTTCTTAATGTACTTTAATACTTAATTCAAAGAATACTGTAAAAAGCTTTATTCAGTGCTTGTAGATAAATGTTTAGGAAGCAAATGTCATTCTTCACTGCTATTCATTAACTAGGAACACGGTACAAAACTATAAACAAAGTTAACAAATGCTATTTTAAAACAATCTTCTGGAATATATTTTAAAGTAGTTTATTCCTGTGGTGGCAAAGCTGAATTTTCAGCATAATTACTGTCGTCTTCAGTGTCACATGACCCACATGATGAAACATTTGTTTTCAATATTGAAAACCGTTGTGCTGCTTCATATTTGACTTGTTTGAGGATTCACATTCAAAAGGACAGTATTTAATTGTTTTGCAGTCTCTTTAATGTGTCTTTGCTGATTTAGTGACCCCAAACTTTTAAACAGTCGTCTACATCAGTAAAGCTGTTGCATCTACCATTTATGTATAATCATGGTGTGAATGCTAAATGTATAAGTGACACTTGTTACCATCTCTTCCAGCCTAAAAATCAGATGCACTTCTGCTGAAGTCTCTAGCTGGAGGCAGGAGTTACACAGACGAGATGCTACAGGAAGGAGCTCATATCAGGCAACTTCAACCAGCTCTGCTATCAGCAGCAGCAGCAGCGTCATGAACTCCAGAGAATCCCTCTACCTCAGTGCCATCAGCAAGGAGCGCCTCAGACCTCCATCCCAGCTGCTTTCTACTGCCAAAGGTGGTGTTCACTCGCAGATGACCTTTGCCTGTATGGATTGTGTTCTTTTTTTTAAAATGCTTTCTAAAGGTCGCATGGGGAAACATTACCATAAACATGCGCAATAAGTAGGAGACGAGAAAACGGGCAGGAAAGAGGTTAATTTAAGCCACAGGCCTGCATCCATTGTTTTCATGTAGCTCACAGGAATAAGATTGAATCTTAAAACCGGTTTCCGCTGTAGTATTTCTGTCTGTTCAGTTTGACAGCGTGGCTCCAAATGGCATAATTTGATATTGTGCGGCTTGTGCTTTTTGTTTGGTGTAATTTTTCTTCTCTTCTCTCGGCTTCAGCCAAAGATGTTCAGAGCTGCGAAGCCCCAACTGACTGGAGATCAAAGCCAAAGACGGCTCCAAATGGACCAGGACTCAAGTAAGTTCGATCAGCCTAGTTATCCCTAATGCTTTCTAATCCACACGAGGGGAAGCAGGCAGAGTCACTCGGGTGTGAGCTGCAATGACACTTCAGAGCTGGAGCACTGACAGTGGGGCCTTTCATGTATCCGTCCTCTAGCCGCCGGATGCCTCCTGCCTCCTCCATAGTGTTTGACTGCCTCAGAGTGCGTCCGCTCGCTCTATCCCCAGTCCTCACCAGTCCCAAGGAGTGCTGCGCCTAAACCAACCTCCCCTGAAATGCTATGCTCTTAGTTTGACTTGCTCAGATGATCGTTCTTTTAGCTTTGCTTGCACCTACTGTAGATAAGGTGAGGCCCTGCTTGCTTGGTTTTATGTCTTTTGAAGGTTGTAAATGTAACGTGTACTATTTTGCAACAAAATGCAGTGTTCAAAATATAAAGTTTAATTCAGTGTTATTTGCCATTTACGTTAAGTTTAGTAAGGTTAGTTTGCTTTTGATAGATCTCCAGATAATGCTAAGGATATTCCGTTGACTTCTGGAAAGAACAAAAGTGGCCATTGTTTGGGAGCCCAAAATGCTACATCCTCTTCCATATCGAACAACTCTTGTGCCACGAATCCCAGAGGGGAACAGAAGCAGGGTACCTGCGGTAAGTTGGTGTCATCACTAATAAAAGCAATCTTGTGTCTCAAATATCAAATGCTGACAGAAGTTTACCCGCTCAGTTCAAAATGGACCTTGTACATCGCAAGGTTCCTCTGCCGCTCTCCAGCCGTTCAGTCCTGCTGTCTCATGTTTGGGAGAGACCTGTGCTGTGCAGGGTAAGTCCATGCCACATCATCAGTTATAGCATGGGAAAATCTGCGTTTATGATAACCTTATTCCTCCGTCTATAGGTTCTAAATCTGACTATTCCTTGTCCTCGTGTATCTTGTCGTCTCAGTCGTATAATAAACCTTCATCTCCAAAACAACCTCGCCGCGGGTCGGCGCCGTCATGTAAGCATGTTCTAAAATTATGCAAACATTATTTCTTTGTAGAAATACAGAATTGGTCGTCTGATACTAAAAAAAAAAAACTTATTTTTAACTGTACTTTAATGCAACTTTTTTTTTTTTTTTCTTCTAAAAAAACCCCTTAACTACTTTTGCTTGTATGTATTTTAGCCTTCAGCTTTTTCATATACACTAAAAAGCAGTTTTTATCACTTTAGGTTACAACAATGGAAATATTTTGTCTACAAATGGCTTGCTGCATGAAGCAAAGTTGCCTACTGTAAGTCATTGCTGAAGTTGTAAGATCATCTCAGGAATTTCTTTTATAAATTAGAGATGTCTTACCCATGGTTACCTTATTTGTCTTCTCAGATGAAGCCTTGCTACATTACACCAGATCAGATCTCAAAAGAGTTGCAGGACATTGAGAACAAGCTGTATGATCTGGAGAACGATGGGGTGGCGCTGGAGTGGAGGCTTCGCATTTATGAAGAAGGTTTGAGATTAGATGTTAACGCAAAAGCAGCGTTACGAAGTCTGAATTGAATTTTAAAGTTCCTAAATTATTCTGTCCAAGGTTGTTTAGGACAAAAGCTTGTTGGGACATCAGATGTTCCTTTCATTGCTATTCCAGATCCAATTGGAGTGTTTTAGATGGCATGTAGCAGCCTCGTGTGTATGTGTGTGTGGTTCATTGAGTTCTGCGAGTCGTGCACTCATTCCAAACCTGTTAGCTGAGCCTGTCCACCTGGGAGTCAGAATTCAGATGTAGCCTTTAGGGGAAGGCTGTGGCCAATAAAGGACTCTCAATTCCAGCTGCCAGGGCCAAATGAGGCGAGGCGCAGGGGAAGCTCCCTCTCCTCCTGAGGGATGCTGGGATGGAAATGGAGAAGCGGCGGTGGGCTGCAATGAGAGGCTGCTAGCTGAATGGGGCAAGGGCACTTGATTGGCTCTTTTCAAGGTCACCATGGCACAGTAATATCATCTCCAGATTCGCTGCTCCAGTCACCTGTCCTGCTGCTAGCAGCCGGCGGGATTTCATAGAACCTGAATGCCTCTCGGTCCCACCAAAGCCGAAACCTCCTCTTGATCAAATTAAGTTTGTGTGTGTGCACGTGATTTGTACTTGTATGTGTTTTTTTTTTTTTTTTTTTTTGTACTACCACCTCAAGGCAATGTCAGTGGAAAACATGCTTTTTAGACCGCATTACAGTGCTCTATTAGGAGACCAATAGAATTCAATCATGGCTCATATAGAAGTTGAAAGTGAGTATTTGGGGATGCCCGTCTCCAGAGCACTTTAAATTGTGGCTCGAGGTGGAGTGTCTCTTATGGATGAAGCAGTTAGGACCTCGTTGTCCTTAGTGACATTGGACTGTTTTACAGAGGGTCATGGGGACCTGCTGATGGATCCCTTGATGGTGGACTGGTTTAACCTGATTCGGAAAAAACAAAGCTACATACGGAGGGAGTCAGAGTTGATGTACATGTAAGTGATCCCTGTACTCAGCAACTACTGTTTCTCTCTTATCTAGCTGCTGTTTCTAGATGCAAACATTTCCAGAAAGCTTAATATTGAGACAAAATGCGTAAATGGAGAAAAATAGTCATTGTACTTGTTCATTGTACATTGTACGATGTTCCCTCTTAAACTAGTCCTTACACCAATTTTTTTTTCTCTCTCTCTCTCTCTCCAGAGCAAGAACGCAAGATCTGGAGGAGCAGCAGCCTGGAGTTGAAGGAGAGCTCAGGAGGTTGATCAATAAACCAGGTGAAAATTAGCCAGGGTAACTACAGTAGTTTAGTAATATTGGTCAACTCTTATGCTAACAGAAATAAAAAAGGTGCTCAAATATCTTCCTCCTAAAAAATCAGTTTATTTTTTTTTATTTTTAAGTGGCAATTTTGCTCTCTTTGACTTGAATTTAAATGGTGCTTAGTCATGAATGTTTCAGTTTTACACAGAAGTTACATTTGTGACATTGCATGGGAACCCAGCTAATGTCTCCAAATTTAATTTGTTCAAGAATCTTCTAGTGTTCGTGTTGGATTAATTTCCAGCTGGAAGTATTGTTTTTTCTAAATGGCAAAAGTTTCTGAAGTGAAATTGTAAGGCATGATTTGTTTAAAGATGTTTTTTTTTTTCCTCTCTAAAGTAAGACTTTAATTTCTTCTTTTTGCCTTATGGGGTATATTTTTACTCTTTTTGGTTGCTATGATAAATGTGCATTTAGAACTTGACACCAATATGTCACAAGACACCCAAGGAAAAGCTTGACTTATAATTGAAGTAATGATTTTAGTAAATACACATTGTGATTAGACGGGATGTGGAAAGTTACACAAAGTGAAATTGAAAGTCGACTACGAATCCTATTCTATAATAAAGGATCAATGTAAGAGCGGTATTAGTTCATTTTGCACTTGCAGCTGAGGAGAAACCTTAAAATGTGTGTTTGCATATTAGAACATGTCAAGACTTTGGATGAGAAGAGGAGGGAAACGGAGCTATTGAACAGACTGATGAAGATAGTGAACGACAGGAACGCTATTGTTGAGGGGCTGGAGGAGGACAGGATAAGGTAAGTCCAGATGAAACCTCTCCACGTCAAATACCATGCTTTTAAAATGTGTGGTTTAAAATGTGGTTTCACTTGCATGCAAAAGTTGTGAAAACACATTTGTGAATGTAATATGTCACATTTTAAGGGAGGAGGAGGAAGATCAACAGTTGAATGAGATGATGCAAAGACTGGGTGAGTCTTACTCTGTTCTCTGTTGCTTCAAGCTGAGAGCAGACTTGACGTTTTTAATTTAACGTTTGGTTTTTGTTATCTTGCTGCAGGTCTCCAGAAGTTTAAAAACAAACGCAAGTCATCCTTCTCAAGGCTATTTAGATGGAGAAGTAAAAAAGCTTCAATGGGATAGTAAGCTTGAGAGCTGCAGGAGTGAAGAGAAGAGATCCAGACTTTCCGCTGTAGCCTGGTGAAGTCCAGGTTTATCCAGGTGACACAGATGGTTTAAAATGAAGTGGGATAAGTATAACAATTCTGTCAGGTGACTCAGTGAGTTGGAGTTCTTGGATGAAAATAATGTTTTGTTTAAACTCTTTTATTGTATTGTTGTTTTCACTTCTGATTTATTTTAAGATAATACTAGTTCTATTCATTTGCTTTAAGTTTTCAACATATTGGTCCTATATGCTTCATTTGCCTTTGCTTTAAATGCGTGGGCTAGTTTTGAGTAATTATTGTTCAAAAACATTTCTTTTATTATTTTCCTGTCTTCTTCCACCCCCTCACTTGTTCAGACATAAACCGTAACTTATATTAGCAGATAAACAAACAGATGCCCAAGGCTGGCTGAAACGCGCTACTTGACTGTGATCCAAAAATCTGTGCAGAGTCTTAATTTAACCCTAACCCCCTAAAAAATAATAATAATTGAACCGCTGAATCTAGAGGTCTTGAAGGTGCAGTGCTTGCGGTGACCTGAAGGGGGCAGTATGAGCTCACATGCATGTGCACAGGCAGTTTTCCCATTTCTTATTTTATATTCCTGAGAATGCTAAATCAAGCTGGAGATTAGACGGCAGAGGAGCTTGTGTGCTGGAAAGGCATGGATTATTGGTTTTACTCTCTCTCCTTTTTTTTTTTTTTTTTTTTAGTCCTTCTAACCTAGTTCAATTAAAAGTGTACATCTTTTAACTTATCTACCAAATATAGTCATGTCCAAAGATGTCTTTTACATGGTGTTGAAATATAACTACAGAATGATTGTTTTAAAAAGTTTCAAAAAGTTATCTTAAGAGATGCTTCTAAATGAATGTGCTTATTTATTGTATATTTGACTTTTAAAATGAGTTCTTTAATAAATCTTAATTAATCTTAACGTTTCTTATATGTACCCTAAACTATTCCAGAGCTTTATTTTAGATGCATTTACTTCAGCTGTCTTCATGCCCGACTCCCTCTGTGCGTGTGAATCGCAAAGCCCAAAAACGTTAAATGGAAAAGCCCATTTATTTCCGAAACGGCCTCAATGCCCGGTTTAGCCCAAACTTCCAGTCGGTTTCCTTCTTGTCCTGAATTTAAAAAACGACTCCAAGCTCATCGCAGCCACCGTAATTGTTGTCCTTATCATCGCTCGCGCTGTAAAACGTCCGTTTATACAGCCATCATTTAATATGGGTTTTAGTAAAATGCGTTAAGATAATTTACTCACATTTAATATCACGCCACTGCTTACAGGCCATCCATCCCCAATTTAAGATGCATGAAATTGTGATCATGAACTTGGAACAGCATCTCTCTCTAGCTGAGAGGAGCCGAGGAGGATATTGGTGCAGAACGCCACGCGTGATGCGGGTGACAGTCGAGACTGAATACGTGTGATATTAGAGTTAATTAAAGCTTTGCGCCCCATCTCCTGCAAATGCTCGCACTCCTGCAATTAAGAATCAAAGGCGAGGGCTTAGTGTCAGGGGGGTGTCTAATACATGGTTTTAACAGGAATGGGACCTGATTTGCCAGGCTCCTAGCGACAAGCATTAACAACAGCCTCAAATTAGGCGGACATTAATATTCATAAGTAAAACAATTCGTCCTGCGAATGGCTGATGAAATGAAATTCTCTGGCGTCCACGCTGCCCGTGTCCATCAAAAGATGCCATTACTGATCAAGTGCTTAATGTATATGAGCCGTCTGGTGAAATTGGAGGGATAAAGGACGCCGGGGTTCGACTTGTTTGGTATTTCGAAACTCAAATGCACCCTCGCTAACCTCACGCATGCGCCAGCGCTCGTCTCTCTTTCGGTACATAACTGAATGGCATTTACATATTTGCTTGATCAAGGCCAGGTCACTAACACAAAATGGATTTGAAAATGGAGTGTACTTAAGCCTTTTTTGTGTGTTTTCGGTGGAAAGTGCCTTAATGCGACGCGCATGGGTGGATTCGCAAGCTTTCAGTGTAATGCAACGCAGTTTAATTGTTTAATTAAAAGCATACATTACACACTTATCTGACGTGCGGTTTATTATAAAGGTCAAACTCTGCTTGTCCAGCGGCGGCCACTGCGCTGAGCTGTTTGTTCTCTTCCTGTAGGTGTGTGTGTGTGTGTGCGTGAGTGTTGCAGATATGGTGCTAGCGCTTCTGCCACTAGCCTGTAATTATGATCCTCAAGGTAATTTTATCAGCCTCATTAGCTCTGATGAGTAAACGAGAAGCGTGCTTCTAATTTATTAGCCATCCAGTCTGGAGCCCTGGCTCTCATCAGACGGATCATAATATTTGTATAGGGGAGCTGATATATTCAGTGTATCATCCGGCCTCGGGAAAGATTTGGAATTAGTAATTGCATTCTAAATGCTAGCCCTGCTTGGATGGCTCCGTCTGGTATAGAGCAGTGGTTCTCAACCTTTTTGGCTTGAAGGCCCTCTTTAAGGAAATGTATTTATTTTTTTCGTCAGAAGTGCTACTTCTGTATTGATAAAGCTGCTTTTTGTCAAACTTTTTGTTTGACCAAAAAAAAAAAAAAAAATTGGTCGTGGTTTTTTTTTTTTTTTTTTTTTTTTTTTTTTTTTTGGGGGGGGTAATAAATCCTGTAGTTCCAGAGGTTATAATGCCCTTCGTATTTTACAAAGATTTCTCGTTTTTTGCATTTTTGCACAAATAGCACACATTTTGCCCAACCAAATATGACCCTGGGCCACTTGAGCTGCTGGGGTATATTTGTAGCAGTAGCCAAAAATACATTGCATCACATTGTGTGTACTCCATTTTTTTATTTATTTATTTATTTTTTTATTATGCATGGCTAAGAGCTTCATGGGAGTTTAAAGACCATTCCTCGGTTTTCTTTTTTTAATTACCTATTAATAAATATATCCAGATTCCAATCCTTCCAAATCATATACCAATGGAAAGCTTATTAATTCGGCTAAAAATTGCCCCTCACTTTGTTGGACCAGGGTCACAATTAGAAGAATTGGTTTATTAAAGCATTTTCGATTAAATATACAAGAACAGACAGTTAGGTAGGGTTTTACTATGTTGATTTCAGTATTTAATACATTGAAATCAAGCTGTATCAGATTTATTTAATACCCCTAAACTGACAAACAATAAATGGTTGTAAGTTTTTATTAAGCAAGGATAAAGGAATACTGCAACGAATGTTAATTTAATTTTAATGTAATTATATTCAAATTGAACCTCATTGTAGAGTTACTGAAAAATATTCACATACACACACAGACAGACAAATGGATGGATGATAGGTACAGTATCTATATATTCAAATGTGTGCCAAAAAAAACAAAACTGCATTTGTTTTCATTACTTTCCTGGTATAATTATTATTTTCAATATTCATTCCTTTTTATGTCCCAGTGTTCAGAACATAAATTTTCATAAATTAGCAATAACAGTTAAGTGAATGAATTAAAACACTAATTACATGAGCTTACATGCTGATTTATAGCTTATTTTAATTGTTAGGTAGTACTTTAAGCCATTTTGCCCCCTAGTGGATCCCGGACCATCATTGAAAACTAAACTGATTTCTGTTGATGTACTTGTGCCCGACCCTATCCTCCCAATTTGAGGTTTACTTCTCGAAAATGTGTATATAAAAAGCCACTCTTCTGATCACACGGTAAACTCCAATTACCCACCCCGAAATTATTTTTCGGAGGGAAAAATTCATTTAGTGGCTGTGTCATTGGGTGTGTTTAAAGAGAGGGGGGTAATGTGCTCACAATTTCACTGTGCGAACATTTGCATTGAGGGGAAAATATGCACGCTGGCTACCGGGAATGAGATGGAAAGTGCATGACTAGGAGACTTGACAAGTGCAGCTTTTCATCCATCTCAAATGAATAATTTTCCCTTCCCTTAAACATCCCTAATCCAAGCATGTTATCAGCGCCAATGCAGGATTCTGCCTGACTCTGCTCAGCGGCAAGGCAACTTTTCCTTCTTTACACGTTCGCGAAAGCTCCTGCTCCTTACACTGGCACAGAGACTTGCCGCTTTATCCTTTCGGCTGGTTTTGTGGATCAGTGGAACGGGCCCCACAACAGAAGTGATACATATGGAAACTCTTCACAAATGCCAAAGTCTCTTTTCACCTACAATCTGAGCTGGCTCACGTGATGTCCTGCATTGGCACACAGCTCCTGACAGAGATATCACGGCACTGCGCTGAACAGAAAAAGTGTCATTTCATCTTGTATCGCATGTTCTGCAAATGCCGGAGCATGTTCGGCGTCTGTTTTGATGCGTGTCTGTTAAGGGCCTGATGCTTTTTTTTTTTTTTTTTCCTCAGAATTTCAAATAAATATTTTTAGCTTTCCGGTAAGCAGCTGAAATCCGTTGAAGTTCTCAGCATGGGTGCTCTTTCCTGTGATGCATTGGGGAGAACAAATGCTTTGATGCTATACAATTGAATTGCTGTTGAGATCTCATGGCAAGATCTGTGATGGCTAATGAGACGGTTGCCTTTTTTTAATGACCACAACGCTCACTGCACGTTAACCTCATTTCCAGGTAACTTTGGGATGCCACAACATCTCATCTTAAAACGCTAGAGGAAGCTTCTAATTTGTCATTTAGTGACATTTTAAGCCTTTTAACTGAACCCAGACAGGGATTTACAGTTCCCTCCCAAGAAAAAATAATTTAGTCCTCTTGGTAGGAAAATGAGGGGAGAGATTAATGGTGAACATGCTGTGTTGGAAGTAAGAGAATTTTATGCACACTTCAATGCTTTACTAGAATTTTTTTTTTTTACCAAAATAACACCTAGTGTCTGGATAATATTTGATTTTGCTTCCAAATGGCTTTTTATTACTGCAGAAATTGTGTAAGCTTAGTTTTATTTTATTTATTTTAAACCACCGTTGTTGTTTTTTTTTTTTTTTGTTTGTTTTGTTTTGGCAATTTTATTATTTCCAAAATAGGCAGTACTGTAGAAGTCTTTGGCACAAGTGTATTCTATAGTTAAACTGTGTATGTATTCTGTAGATCAATTTTTTTTTTTAACTATGCATTGTTTATAATAACTAAAAGGGATATACTGTATAATAAAAAAATAAATGGTCCTGGTTCTCTGAAGTCATTTCCTGGGTTTTCACATGTCTATGTCAACTGGTAACTGCTTTTCCTCTCTCCGGTGCATTGGAAGTTTGTCTATGAAACTAGTTGCTTAACCATTGTCTTTCAGATGAATTGATCTTTTGAATCATGAGAAATATTCATTCAGTCAGCTTTGTTCAGATGTGTCCCTGGTGCCGTATTAAAATGATCTATTAAGTGTACATCTGTAACAAAATAGTAATTTTCAAGACATCGGTTTAGGAGACAATTCTGCATTTTAATGAATTACTTTACATACCTGCAGACTATTCTTTTAATAAGCTGTAGTCTCAGACTTGTGTGGAGGTTGTTGAACGAATTTTATTTGTGCGAACAATTAAAGTAATTGATTTGATGGCCCTATTTTTATTGCATGCAAAATAAGTATTTTTATATGATTGGTAAACAGTTTGTGCGTTTAAGAGAGATGTATATATTTATTTTATGTATGGTTTATTATTTAAATTTTCTAAATGTATAACCGTTTGTGTTCATTTAAATATATACGATTCCTTTCCCAATAAATTTTAGGGGCATTAATTCACAAAATGGAGTGGTCTGTACATAAATGCATACACACACACTCCACAAATTCATCTTGATCTCAAAACTATGAAGAAATATCTTATTTTTCTATTGTATTTGAATAATTGGACCCTATTCACAAT
This sequence comes from Enteromius afrohamiltoni, assembly GCA_034779775.1. Taxonomy (NCBI): domain Eukaryota; kingdom Metazoa; phylum Chordata; class Actinopteri; order Cypriniformes; family Cyprinidae; genus Enteromius; species Enteromius afrohamiltoni. The sequence goes on along the minus strand of JAUYWG010000033.1, from coordinate 8,329,935 downwards.
GTATTCTGGGGTTAACATTTCACGGAGAAGCATGTGTCTCTCTTCTGGTGCTAATAATGATAGACTCGCAAGCAGCGCTGATATGCTAAAGAGAGCCCATTGAGTGTTTTGCATGGGATACTGTGTGTGTGGTCATGCTTCTGTCTGTCTGATGGCCGCTGTGCGCTGGAGACTGTGCGGTCTTTTCTCTCTGTTGGCTGGCTGCTTTTGATGCTCTACCTCTCTTATCTTGAGCCTGGCAAGGTTAATGAAGTGCTAGCACTCTTGGAGGAAGTAAAAATGAACTGACTAGCAGAGACCAGAGGAAGCTTGGAGATGAAACGCACATCTTGGAGCGACTCTAAGTGGCAATTTTGGTGAATTACTGAGACAATGAGAGGGGGAACGTCATCTTCTTAGACACAACGACACTGGGTATCAGGAATGGTCGATTGGATCTCTTTAAACCTGGCTCATGTGGAATTACATTAGCATTTTAGCCTTGCTTGTAATATGATCTGTCACACCTCTCCAGCAGCCAGTGGTGGCGGGGCGAATGCTGTTTTTCTGGCATAGACAACCCACTCCTTCATTTTCTGGATTTTAGGCTGTGTACGTTGCTTAATTGATTGTGTGGGCTGAGATGTTCTGGAGTAAACACAGTGGCATGCTTTTGTGTTTTGACTGATTGACTTGTGATCTTACAGGGCTGGATGAAATGTTATCAATGTTTTGATTGGCCTTAAAATGTTTTAACAAAATGAGTTCATATGAACTTGGAGTGAACCATACTTCTACAGCATTTAATCATCTTATTGGTAATTTTAACTCAAATTTGAAGTATTTAACATTAGTTGATGTACTAAACCGATTCAACGAGGATTAAATAACATTGAATGTAAAAATAAATATTGCTCCCTGTTAGGGAACGCAATGTTAACAAATCAGTTACCACTAAAACCATTGAAACCAAAGCACTTAAATTACTAAATAAAAATATTTGAAGAAAATTGATAATATAAAAATGTGCATTAAATGTAAAATCAAATGAAAATAAACTATAAAAATAAAAGCTAATTCAACATTTTTTATTTTTTAAAAAATTATTATATATATATATGAAAAAAAAAAAAAAAAAATCTGGAAATCAATATGGGGGAAAAAAAAAACTTGTTATAGGCTATACTTATTTTAAGCTAAAATGGTATGTAGGAGGTCATGTGATTTCAACATGGCAGCTCCCATTAGATTACCCACTCATGTAAAACTATGGCTCGCTTTAGGGCTGTGTGTGTATGTGTATATATATATATATATATTTCCTTTTAAACTGTATAAAGCAGTTAAAGCATTTTCTTGTTCGCGTTGCACATTTTTGACTTCGCCACCTCCTCAAAGTGTTCCTCAAAGTCACTTCAGGAAAATGGTCATTTACCACACGCCTCTGAGCTTGGCTCTTGGGTGCTGCTTAAATAAAACAGAAATGGCTCATAATATGAGATTAATAGAAGGAAACAGTGTGCTAATACTTTGTTGCCCACAGCTCCCCCCTCCTCCCCGTCCTTTCCATTTCCAATATTCTAATGTCCCTCCGCATCTATATGCACTAATAGGTAAACATGAATCTGGAAGGTCTACATTCCAATGAATTAGCATATAAATGACTTCATCTTATACAAATAGAGCTCTTTTGCCCATAAGTCCCAGTGCTAAGCAAAAGATTGTGTATGTAAAATATGTCAGGGGAAAATGTAAATTAATCTGTCCCACTCATCGTTCAGTCTAATGAGAAAATGGTTTTACCTTTAACCCGACTTTTCTATTTCCAACAGCTCGCTGACATCACTTCCACCGATACGCTCTGTAATTGTTTCAAGCAAGCTGTCAATAATAAGCAGGTACAAAGCCCGAACGGAAGAAACAAACAAAAGCTTTCGGTTTTTTTTCGGAGCCAATAAGTCTGTCACAGTCGTGCCATTCTTCTGCTTATAAATATATGGATGTTAATAGTCTCCGCCACAATAACGTTCATACCGTGCCGGCCGTCTCATTTAGCTTTTCACACTCACGGTTGTAATTAAACCCGCACTTTTTACACAAATTCGAGCTATTTGTTACATAGCTAGAGTTAATATGTTAAAAGAGGCTTATCAAATTGGGTCAGCTAATTAAGCAATTAGCTTATTTCAGCTCAGTACTGACACTTTGCTAATCTAGGCCATTGTGTTCAGTGATATGCCAACACCGAGGCAGCGTTAGTCTCTACCGCAGCAGGGCTCTCTCTACCCTCTCGCTGGGAAGGGCTTTTGAAAGCCTTCCCTCCGCCATCAGCTCGCACTTTGAATGACTGCACACATCCTTCCGCTCTAATACTCCCATTTCTCATGCAAATCCCTGGAATTGAATAGGTTGTTTATTGTGCGGTTAATATATTGAGACATTCACGCGGTGTTGTTGGAGTGTTTGCTTTCTACGTTTTTAGCTGTGTTAACACACGTGGAATCCCAGACAGATTACAGTGCGATAGTATTAAAGCCCAGATGAACGTCTTGCTAGCGTTTGTGCCCTCTCGCGTGGCGACCTCCGGCTTCGTCGCGCTCCGAAGTGTCGAGCTTTTAATGATAAAAACCTCTAATTAGAAGTGCATCTCAGTGGAAGTCACTTGTTTTTTGCTATCTGTGGCTTCAGGAGAGCAAACAAACAGTCGGGATGTGTGTGTTGAGGGTCGCCGTCCAAATAGTTTGATGGGAACATGCTACGCGGCGCGCACTGTTGTCGTACATTAACTATAATTGGCCATGGCTCCCTGAAAAATGTTTTCTGTTCAGATGTCTATCATGGAGAGAGTTCTGTGAAGCTGTGTTTGTTTAATGAATGAAAAGATTTGCAATTAGGGCCTATAGGCTAAAGAATTCAAGTCAAAGCTTGGAGTGCCTGTAATTATATCGCAATAAGCATCTCCTAGCTGCGTGCTTGTGTGAATGCGCAAAAGTGTGTTTGATATGAAAAATAATTGCGCTTTCAAGTTCAAAGCACACTATTACACCTTTATCAGTTGGGTTTATTTATTGCACGTAGCGCACCTTGTGAAGTCTCGTGCGTTCTTCGTATTTTCTCTGTGTTGTTCTTTGTGTAAACACATAAAGGCAGGTTCAGCTCATTTTTAGTGTTGAAAATACCTTGCTGAAGAGGCCAAGCAGCCTGTCTTGTTCAGCAAGGCCATTAATTCGTAGCATGTATTAGTGTGTGTGCGCTAATTACAAAAGAGCTTAACCTCTCTATAGAGGAGGATAATGTTTGTATGGAAAATGTTCTTGAGCATTTGCATTTATTGGGTTTGGAAAAAGTGAAAAGTTATAAATATACACTGGAAAATGGTTTTTCTCTGAGTTTATATATATATATATATATATATATATATATATGCGCTGTTTTAATTAGTTTGATGCAAGCAAATATATGAGTGTTTTGACGTCCTTTTTCCATTTCCACTGGAGAAGTGGATTCAAACCTTTTATCAAAGGTGTCCTAAAACCAAAACAATACCCATTCTTGCCTTAAGACAACTTTGATCTTTTTTTGATCCACTACTGAAGTTGAGATTTTAAATGCTGTTCAAAAAAGTCAATAAGCGAACTTAAAGCCACAAAGGTTGAGTGTCTTTTCAACATTCAAATTATAAAAAAGAAATGTTTTAGCTGAACCTTCGCAAAGATCTAATGTTGCTGTGTGCGATGAGCCATGGTGCTCTCATGCCACACGCCACATGTTCTCGCGGTGAACAATGCATTGCAGAGCAAAGATAGCACTGAAAGAGCAGCTTACTTTTGGTATGGTCTCAGTTTTCAAGTTTCAAGAGATTTAATTTAGAGAGCAACAAAACAGTATTTATTGTTTGAATGCGTCATCACGGATCACAAAGTCTGCACGTTGCGATTGGTCCGATCTCACGTGACTCCTTGTGAATGGTCAATTCAGTATAGTATACGTTTTGAAGGATTGTGGCACTGTAATGCTGAAAATGTATTGATTTTAATAATTTTTTAATTAGTAATAATATTTCACAACATTACCATTTACTTTGTTTGATCAAATAAATAACTTCATCAAAGTTCTTTGTTTTCAAAAACTTGCATTGCACTCATCCCAAACAGTTGTCAGTATGTTTTCCATTTTCAGATGCAAGATGAGTCGTCATAACAAACTTAACATTTAAAGCCCTTTTGACACTGGAAACACACAAATATCTCTAAACAAATGAACAAACACCCAGAAGCCTTTTCAAATGGAGCTCGAAGACAAGCATGTGGAACTTTTTCTTCTTCGCAAAAGACATACTTGTGCGTATTCAAACAGGCTTGCGATTGCTGGTCATCAAATATGACGTTGCATCTTTCTTTCTGGTACAACTATAGTGAAGAGGAAGGAAAAGAATCAGCATGAGGGGGAGTCAATTATGACTTTCATTTATATTCAGGGAAATATTATTTGAAAATGTGTTTATGATGCTGGAAATTTCAGCAGTTTGGTTGCTTGTCCTACCAAAAGATATTAAAATACCCAACATCCTAGAAGATGAAATGCACACCAGTCCTCCCTTGTATTTTTTTTTTTCCTCAGTGTCAGGGGTTTGATTTTCCATATAGACCGTCAGAGACAGCCTACGTGGGGGGTAAGTAGCCACAGCTGATCACAGAGGTGCAGGAGGACGCCTGCAGCAGGGGTAATACATAATGCGGGTCATTGCTCTGAGGTGACATTTATCACATGCTGTGCAATGATCTCCTTTTTGAATATGAGAGAGCGAGCGCCTCAATATGGTAATGCGTCCAATATGATCCACTTATTTCCCAAAGCAGAACCGAATCCAACATGGCTGACTCGTGCTCCCCTTGAAAGCATTGATTTGACATGGCAGAGCGGCGCAAAGCCCGGTGAATGGATCATGCTTAAACACACGTCTGGCAGCTCTGTTTGGCTATGCAGAAAAACGAGCGTACAGCGTTTTCTTTTGTGCGAGTCAGGGGAACGCTTGTTTCTGTACCGTACGAGGCCCAGAGCGCCGTCTCTGTTCTCTCTTAAACCTCTCGGAGATTTCCACACGGAAGCAACCAGATTTTCCAAAGTTTCCAAATCGGTTGTGATGGATTAAGTGGTTCCAGGCGGATCCGACACCATTTAGCGCTCAGCAACGCGTAACGGTCATTTTGATGATTAACGGTGGGTTTTACCTCCCAGGGGACTGCGAATGCAGAGATATTCTGCTACTGACCCTCTGACGGATCACGCTTTCTGCACCATTATCATCAAAAAGCCTCTCTTTTCCTGCACCTCGGCCTGCATTGTTAATATTATAATGCCAAAAATGATCCATTCTGGTATATATGTAGGCCACTGTACCCCGAAGCCTAAGTGATAATAAGATTTTACCGACTAACCTGTGCGTTGTAGATATGAGATGTTCAATCATCTTGAAGTTGCTCTATTTAATAATCCATCTGCCAATTAAGCCAGTCAGTGGTGTTCAGGCCCACAAAAGGTTAATAAGCCTCAGCTGCAGTGTGGTTATCCTGGGTAAATGTCACTTAGATGAGGGCCACGCGGGGTCAAGATCTCCCTCCAGATCTAAATTTAATCACACCGCGTGTCCACTGGCCTCCTCTTCACCCTAATTAGTGGCTGGCCTGAGCCGAAGCGTGCGATCGGGTTCTCCTCACCCCCCCCCCCCACAAGCCACGCACACGTGACCGGCTAACAAACGAACACTCAAAGTCAAGCGCAAAGCCACCGGTGCCTTAATTGCCTGTTCGGGCCGAGGGTGTCGGTATCCTCGGCGGTTGTGAGATCATCAGTGGGATTTAGAGCCATATGAGGTGGTAAATCTTGTAAGTCGTTGTGTTAGAGGTTTGTTTAGTTTGAAATTCGTGGTCGGACTCGCTCGGCTAACTTCATTAAAGACTTTGTCAGAGTAGTTAACGCGGGGAGCAAGGGTTAATGCTGGCATATTGTTTGTTTGCTAAGGAGATGATGCCGCAGCCGCCGAGTGTATTTTTCTTTTCTTTTTTTTTTTTTTTTTTTTTACAGTACTTTCTATACGCGAAACAGATGGACCGTATTGCTGAAGTATTTAATTTTGAATATTAATATAAATTAGACGCAAAATGGGTAATCATTCTCCTGCCCTACAGAAATGATTAACATAATTCGGATAAATAACCAGATGGCAGAATCACAGAATTGAGGTAGATTTATCTTAATTAATATCTCAAATCTACTTGGAGAAAGGTAAATGACTCCACCGGGGCCCGAGTCATGTGTGTTTATCTGTGAACCGCTCTTAAAGCGGGCCGCATAGTGGCTGCTGGGAGAAATGAACACGCTTTTACTCTTGGTACGCGTGAAACTGACACAAACACTCACACAGATTTCCTCGTTCCCCATCTCCGCCTCCATCCGTGCTTTTATAAGCCACACAAACAGTGTCTGTTAAATCATTTCAGCCTAATGGAAAGGAGATTTAGTGTAAGAATAGTGCCGTGGAAACTTGCCCAGTAATCGCTGGATTGTGCATACAGGTATATTAGAAGGCAAATCGCTTCTCTGCGCTTCAGATCGCGCAGGGGTCTTTATCCTATCGCTTATTCTCTTCCAACTCGTGTATGGCAAGTTTCTACACTTCCAGGCGGAAAAGAAATTCCTTTATTCCATCTCATTGAAGCTCGTTATTTAAAATGTTAATCATCTTATGTTAGACCCGCACAATAGAGCCTAAATAAATTGATGTATTGGCGTATTTTAAAATTAATTCATTTGGTTTCCTACGGTGTTGCATAATTATACTTAAGTGCTTAATTACATATTTAAATGGTGCCTTCAATTACTCTGGCTTAATAAAATATCATTAGCGCGTCTCCCAAGTTATAAGCTTCAGAGACATATATTAGTCTAGCAGCCTAAAAAATATTTGATTATGGACAGACAGGGGCTTGGCAATAACCCAGGCCCAATCTACAATGAATCTCTGTTAACATAGAAGCCACTGCTCACATCAGAAATTGACGTCGGAGTTAACAAACAATGTGAAATTTACATATTAATTAGCACCGGGCACTGTGGGCTGAATTTGAATATGTGCTCTCTGTGAAGTATCTGTGTGCAGTCACACTGCCGCCGTGTGGAGGTGAGTTCTGGATTTAATGGAGACAATAGCCCGGATTCACCTCTACTGTCATTATCCAAAATCTGCATTCAAAATCACCCACTTCACCCACTTCTATGTAAATAAATATTGCCCACAGCTAAAACAGCCACCACTTCGGTTTTAAACTCTTAAAAATAAAGGTTTTAATTTTTTCTGCAAAGTTCCACAGAAACCTTTGCAAAAATTTATTTAAAAAAACCTGAAAAACTAAACCGATAATTTCTGACAAATCTGTAATTAATATTATAACTTGGTCTTGATTATAACTCTGTAAATAGCAGCAAGTTGTCATTAGCCTACCGACCACTTGTGATAAAGATGAAAAGTTAGGTCTTAAATCACATGCTGTTAGGGTATGTGTGTTTGAGTCAATTTACTGTACGTTCTACAAGTGCAGAATGTGTTGGGTGAATACTGTCTGGACATACTACACCTGTTATGTTGGAGTTGGAGTCATATGCCCTTCAGTGCCAGCTGTGACGCTGTTCAGCACCATTCACAAATATAACATGCCACAAATATAGCCGCATGGTCGGTCCATCCAAGAAGCGGTTTGCATAATCACTGCAGATGTAGTAGGTCATCTGGGCATCTTTTTGCCTACACCTTGTTGCAAAAGATGGTGTAATGTTCATTTCACTGCAATTTGATCCTATAGGCTGAAGCAGTGGTTCCCAACCATTTTCCTGGAGGCCCCCTAACACTGCACATTTTGCATCTCTCCTTTGTCTGATGCCTATTTCAGCTCTTGGAGTCTCTGCTGATGAGCTGAATCAGATGTGTTTGATTGAGGAGACATGGAAAACATACAGTTTTGGTGGGCCTCCAGGAACGTGGTTGGAAACCACTGGGATAAGGAATGAGCTTTACAAGTATAGTGCAGAGATAAAGTTATATAGTATTAGTTTAGTCATTAAGTTCTGACCCAGGGATAGTCTTTTGTTTTTACAATGTTGCTTCGAAAACAACAATCCGCTATGATGTAGTTGTAGATGTTGCTATATAGTGGATAGTTATTGACCAGATAAACACTTGTTTTCAGTTGTCTAACTGAACAGTTGTTTAACTATGCTGTGTAGCAACAAATGGCTGAAACTACACTTTGGGGTCTGAAAATGTATGTATTATGCTTATGTTCTACAAGGATGCATTCAATTGCTTGGACAATAAGACTTTGTATTTTCAATAGAAGTATTTAGTAACAATGTCAATGTAGATACCCTTGTACTTTTGTTTTAAAGAATCCTTAAAAAAACACAAGCACACAACTATTTTATTATTTTTAAAATGATGATGATAACATTTTATGAGTTGCGAATTAGTATACAATTTTAAAATATACAGATAAAAACGATTATTTATAATCAAAGTAAATGCTGCATTGTTAAACATAAGACACTTATTCAAAAGCATTAAATATCTTTAAGACCTCAAATTTTAGAGTAGTGTAAAGTGCTGTTTGAAAAAAATCGTTTTAATGATTGTGTTTTTAATTTGACTTTGGTGGCAATCCAAGATGCTCTGAAAAATCAAGATTATTGATTTAAGCTCCCACTCAAGCAATGATTCATCATGGTTTCATGCCGTTAGAGGTTGGTTGACGTAGAAAAATGTAGGTGTTGTCATTCAGGCTGTATTGTGATCACAAAATCTCACGCCAGCATGTGGGCAGGGAGACCTTGCCCTCTGCTCTCCTAATATTCACTAATATTCATTTAATTTATCGCCCTCAAAGGTGCACAGGACTGTTGATTAATTTCCTCCAGTTATGGTGCGGAATGCTTATTAAACTGATTACAGCAGTTCCCACATATCTACACGTCTCTGCGTATGTTTAACATCTACTCGGAGTAGACAGTGAGGTTCTAGCAATGGCTCCTGGGCAAATTGTTATAATTAGAATGCAGATCAATTGAGAAGCAGGTAATTTACCTTTAGGGAGGAAAGTCTAATTATTGCCTTTGAAAACCTAATTTAGCGTCAAACACTTCAGGTGTCTCTTCTCCCCTCTTCAGAAGAGGGGGAAATCTGTCCCGGAGCATCGCGGGAGATCTCCGCTCTCCTTTGTCTCCAGTCGCTCTGGTGTGAAGTTTACACCGATCGAGGAAATCCAAGAGAACGAGTTCTACCTCATCTCCGCCTAGCTGCGAACGAGATCTGAAATGGGAAAAGGACTCGTCACCTCTCAGTTAAATACTAGCAGGTAAGGCCGTATCTGACAGATGGTGTTTGTGAGTGATGCCCGTTCCCAGTTGATCGGGGGCCCCCAGGTAACACCAGAGGAACCGTCTCCACAGAGTGGCCCGATGGCATATGCTCTGCAGTGGCCTACACCTGCTGAAGAATGGCGCTCACACCCATGTCCCAGGGCGGCCCAGCCAAACCGGGGTGTTAATCACAGCTCAGACTGGTAAATAAAGCGGCATACATCGCTGCGGGAGCGGCCGCCACCTGGACTCTGCGTTCAGGAAACATCTGCCCAGAGTTTGCTCTTATCTTGCACGGACTCGGGGCCCTCGACAAGTCCTTAAATCCACCAGCCTTCGTATTGGAAGGTCACCAAGATGTCCTCAGCTGAAACGGTGAAGAGCGCTCCAACTGTCTGCGGTTGGCCATGTCCAACTGGAAAGCGTTGAGGTGACAACACAGAAAGTGGCGATTAGGCCCCACTCGCCTGAGTCCGAGCCAATTCGGCAGTCTATGAACCTCAGGCTAGGGAGTGCGATCTGGCGCTCTGTCACAGACTGAGTCGTGCCGTTTCCAGCTCCAGACCCACTCCACATTCCAAACCTTCTCCATCTCAGCAGATCTTGGCCGTCTTCGGTCCCCGCGGGCCACTGGAAATATAATATGCTTTGTCTGGGTGTGTGCGCGCGTGTTTTGCGCCTCTCCCGAAGACAAATACGGCCTGCCTTCATGCTATAACAGCCATTACTTAATTGTGCCGGATTTTCCGAGCAGAGTGTTGCTTTAATTAAGCAGCTAATTGCAATGTAGTTCTTGATTAGCTTTGGGGGATGGGAACGTTCAGGCAGGCTGATATGTTGTGCACACTTCAGAATCATTTACAGAAATTGAAGCTAATTTCGCTCTCTGTGTCTATTGCTGCATTAATTTAATTTGGGTTGCTTTTAGCTCATTAACACTTCTAATTAATACGTTGACATCACCATTAAGATGTCTCTTTGAAATTGGCGTCTCCAGATAATCAGGATGGAGGAGGCTGACGGATGGCACCAGAGACTGAGAGGAGGAGAGGTTGGAGAAGGACAGGGACTCCCCCGTGCTCGTTTGTAAATCAGCAGCAGCGTACGATCATGGACTCTAATAGGGCTTTGTGGCAGGCGGCGAAATTGGAAATGAAAGGCAAGTTGATTGTTTTAGATTTGACGGAGGCTACGGCATGCAGAGGTGGGTTGCCGGTACGGGCCAGATGCTGTACACAGCTGAATCTCACGCTTGACTGGCTTTGTGTTTGGGTTTGTCACTTTAATGAGCAGAATTTAGTGACTGTGGGAGTATAATCCTCAGGGTGAGGCTGCTATCCAGTTCATCACACTGTCATCACTTCCTGCTCTCTCCACACTCCACGCTCATTTCCACAGCCTCGGATCAAATAAATTTAGCTATGTATTTGTATTTAATTTTCAATGCTCAAATATCTGTAAATGTTTGCTCGGTAAAGAAGCCCCTTTAGCGGCGAGGAAACCCATTCGTTCTCTGGCTCCCACGGAGGCCTGGCCTTCAGAGGAATTATAGAAGTTCGCCAATGACTATTTAATTAAAATCTGCTGGAGATTATATTATAAAAAAGTGAACTTGTCACCCTCAACCCTCAGATGTGAAATTAAGTAGCTGGCAAACGCCTGGGTTGAGTGCCAGGCGGTCGTCTTATAAACACAGAGCGCGGTAAAAGTTTTGCGCCGTCCGTTTCTTTAAGGCCGTGTTGTGCGTTTTAATGCATTAACAGCTTGAATGTTAGTCTTGTTCTACGGATCAATGCACTTTTAGCTGCTAACAGATGTGCATCAACACACTTGGTGGTCATGTGCATGCATTAAACGGCATCGGCAGCTTAGATGTTGTATTTTAAAATGCAAAATGTTTTCTAACGTGCACGTAGTAATTGTACGTAAAACAATGACTTTCTGTTGCCTCCAGTGCACCCTTTAGGAGCTTCAAATCAACAATCCAACAAATTGGTGAAAAAGCTATTTAACGCGTAAATCAATGGCCATCTGCGGAGCTTTTCCCTAAAAGCTATTCTTTAGGTTTGTTTTGAAGCATTCTCCGAGATACAAGTCTACTGTAAAAAGCCTTCTGTCTAACACTTCATTAAAAAGTGCCTTGGAATAAGAGTCACAGGGGAGATGAACCCTGCGTCATGTGTAAAAGCTATCAACAGCTGCATCAATTAACCTCCCGGCCCCTCGGGGCCCATTAGCAGGAGAAACACCCTTTAAAATTGCATATGCTTCAGATTACACAGGAGCAACTAGCCCCATAAATGGCCTTATTTGCTTTTCCTATAGAGTTTGGTTTGTTAAACAATTTCGTTCTAAGAAGACATCTTTATTACCAGTATCTGTGTGGGTGTGTGTGCGTATATATGTTGGATGTGTAAATTTATCATGTCTTGCTTATTGCTTGTTATGGAGAAAAGGGAAATGTTTCACCAAGAGACAAAAGGACCCCAAAGAAACGTGCACTTTGGCTATAACTGACCTCTGACTCCTTTGTGCCGTCAGCGCTATTAAGACTTTTCTCAGCGCTTGTGTAACAAGCCATATTATTGTATTTCTACTTTTAGTTAACGTGTAATTGGTTTTTGATGTTTCATAGAAGACTTATTTGGTTGTAGCTTTATGATTTAGAAGATGTAGTATTTCTATATTAATATATACTTATACTCAAGTGAATATAAAGCGTAACTCATCCCGCGTTGTTTATTCTACGAACATAAATATGTATCACGCAGCTTTAGAGAAGATGTTTGTAAGTATCGAGTTTACAGCTTCTTGCTTGGTGGATGATTTCACGGGCAAACCTGTGCTAGTAAACAATCACCCTGAACACTCACTATAATGAGGTGCTAAAAACCACTCAGAACACCGGACAACCCTACAGTTACTCTGTACACTCTTAAAAAATAACGAAGGGGGGTGTTACAATACAATAGAAGACACTTTTTGAAGAATAGTCTTAAGAACCACTTTTAAGAACCTTGTGTGCAGTGAAAGGTTCTGTAGATGTTCTTCACGGAATCTTTAATTCCAAAATTACTTTTATGTTTAAAAGAGTAGTATAACAGTGGTGAATTTTTCACAGGCTGGCACCACTAATAATTTAAATCTAGTTGTTATTGTTCTCTGATGTGAGTTAACCAATCATAAAAATCTTTGAAAGCGGTGTCGGCGATGAAGTGTTTTGTCATCGGCTGTAAGACCTAAGAGAGGCTTTATTTAAGAGTTATAACAGCCCTAATCCAGCGATTGGCCAATCTTTCAGCATGTTATTGAAATAGTAAATACTACAGAGCAGTGTGTCAGCTCTACGGGGAGTATGAGAATTTACTCGACTGTTTGCGCTTCCTGCTTCTCAGCTTTCACAGAACGATTCTGGGTGGAAAATTAGCATTCTACAACTTGATTGTGTCTAATATCTGACTATTTTTTTAAGTGCTTGGTGTTTTTGACCTAAAAACGCTGAATAAATGACTATATATATATATATATATATATATAAAGATCCATGGTATGAATACTGGCAGATGTCCCTTTGATCCTTGAGCTAAAATATTCTTGATATTTTGGATGTAATTAATAGTCAGTTATTCGTTTTAATCCAAGGTGAAGCTCATTAATTCAACTTTTTTTTTATTTTTTGCCTCGTAAAGTGATTTCTAAAGAAGAGGTATTTTGAATGTTAATACTGTGACTTGCTCTAATGCAACAAGACGTTTTGAGGACACCTTGGCGTTTCTAGGGTGGGGTAGAAACTCAAAAACCTCAGACCATTTTAGATGAGGCATTAAAATGACACGCCTCCATCTCAGCCGTTTCTGCTTAATCCTGACTATTTTGTTTCTGCTGCATATTCGCGGCGTAATTCAGGCAAGTTTTTAATGATTTCTGAGCTAAATCCACAGCTATCATCCGCGCTATTCTCCACCGGCTCTAGTGCTGCTCAATTACAGTGTATTTTTAGAGGTGAGCTGCACATATTTGTCTTTTTTGTTTGAATATTCCCGTTATGTACAAACAAACCCTCAGCAGTTGTCGACGCAGTGCATCCGGCGGTGATGTTTATCCCTCAATTCGCGCCGACGACACAACCCAGATGCATTAGCAAACCCCAGACCAAATCAAGAGTAATAAAATCATTCATTTTGGTTAATGAGGATATTAACAGCAGCAGTTGTGTTTAAGCACAAACAAGAACAACAACATTAATAATTGCAACTCTCTAGCGCTTGGCTGATGTAAGCGTTTAATAATTAACAACTCTGTGTCTTATCCCCCAAAGGTTTGCCTCTTATTATCCAACTGAGTTACGAACGGGTAATTACTCTGCCACTGGATGGTCAAAACACTCATCTCGAACGCGTTCAGGTCTGCGCCATCAAACCCCTCGTTCACTCAATTCTCCGTTCATCTTGCGTTTGTTATAAAGTAGGGAACGTGCCATTTTGATTTATTTATCTCCTGTTTTTTTGCTTTCACTGGAGGATTACTCTTTTACCTCCTGTGTTTACATATTAGTGCTAATCCAATTGAGTCAACAAGGGCACTTAGCTTTGACTGAGGAACTGAAGGGCGGAGGGGTGGTTATTAATTTAAGACGTATTCCAGATTTTAAGCTTTCGGGGAAATAGTTCTGAAACATCTGTTCTGACAATCCCAGCAAATGGTGTGTTTTCTGGGTTAATGACTCAGCTGCGTGTGTCAGGGCCGGGTGGCGTTCAGGCACGCTTCCGCAGACGGCCTGCAGAGGGCGCAGCGGAGCCCCCCTCTCCCCTGGAGAAATAACATCAACTGTTGTTTTGACATTAGCACTGGGGGCATCGGGAATAAAGAACGGACAAACAAGCAGCGATGAAAGAGAAGATCTCTGGGAAAGGCTCTGTGTGTATGACAAACACGGGGCTGTGGGAGACACAGTGGATGTCTGCACTCCGTTGCCAGGTTGATTTAAGGGCAAACAGATCGCTGTAATGAGGATTGTGATCCCTGAGCTCTGCCACGACCCTTCCACTCACCATCATCCCCCTACAACCGGTCCTGACCTTTGACCTGAAGGACACACCCTGTCAGCTGAAACTAATTAGAGTTTGATGACGTGTGACCGCAACCCTGTCTAATGGCAAAATGGGGCACTTGAGCGAGAGAAAGAGAGAGAGTGAGGGAGGGAGAAAAAAGAGGTAAATGAAAATAAGGGAAGTGTCAAATGCTGTGAAGTAAAATGGACAGCACTTATCTATTCTTGAGGAGGGGATACAGGTAAAATGGGATGCCTAATGCTTATGTTCTCTTTTTTTGGTCTCTGAGACCCCAAGACCATTTTGAAGAACAATCTTATGGTCTTGTAACAACTGATTTGAAAATGCTGTGACATCCTTCATGAAAAATGACATAGGCTACTTTATGTTCAGAGATCCCGTGAAACCACCATAAACAATTTTCATAATGAGTTTTCTCAATAATAACAGGTATTTTGTACTTCAATTTTCTTCTATTGTACTTTGTTTACATAGATAGTAAAACCTATTATTAACATGTTGACGGCATCTAAGTATTAAAAACAGAGTAATTTAAGGTTTATACAATCTCTTTAGGTTTATTGAAAAGTTACAAAATAAATTGTAACTATCTCACCACTGTGTTCATTATGATTCAGTATTTCTAAAGTGGTCAGTTTTTTTATCTATCTATCTATCTATCTATATATACTACTATTATATATATATTACTATTAATATATATACAATATTAATAGTAAAAAGTAATGTACAATATATTTGTGATGTAGTGGAATTGTAAAGATTTTTGGTGTTGACATGTAAGGGGGGATACTTATTTCAAGTGTACATATACATACATACACACACACACACACACACACACATATATAACGTTATAATGACTATTGTTTTTTATATATATATATATATATTATTTTATTTATTTTTTAATTATTTATTGGTGAACCACTGTTCAAAAGTTTGGTAAAGCCAATTATTTTGTGAATGTCACAAATAGTTTCAGCTATTTTTAACTTTAATTTCAGAATGCTGAAGAAAATGTGTCACACTTTCCACACAAATATTAAGCTGTAAACCATTTTTCACACTGATTAGATATTTTGTGACTGATGTAATGTTGATGCTGAAGTTTCAGCTTTGCAATAAAAGAATAAAGTGTTTTGAAATGGTAATTAATTATAAAACTATGTTTTATTTCCCTATACACAAACATAATAGATTATGCTTTTCCATTCCCCAATTTACCTGTAATCACCTGCTTCATGCTGATACAAGCCCTTCTATACAATTGTAGCAATCACGATATGCAGTGTATCGATGGATCTCAAATGAACGGACCCAATCAAATAGACTAGTATAGAAATCTCATTTTGCTACAGCATATAAATCTCTCTTATGTGAGGTTCCAGAAGATCAAGTAAATTGTCAATGAGAGCATTTCGCTGACAGATGCCCTCATACAGCGTTTCATTTAGTTTAGTGCAGGCACTAACAAGTCTTGAAACGCCTGTCTGACACCTCTCCATCTATCCTTGAATTTATGCCCCCTGCAGTCTATTGGCTCATCAGCGGACCGATATTTGTGTACTTCAACCATTTATCCTGCCCTAATTAGTCGTGGATCAATAGACCAATTGATTTAGCAATACACTTAGAGGTTTCGAAGAGGTGTCATATAGCAGAGCCACCATTAGAAGCTTAATACACTAAAACAGGAAGCACCACTAAAGTGGAGTAATCCTCGCCGTATTGCACGTGGACGTACACGCTGAGCACCCCGTGACATGTTGTGTTGTGTCAGCGGGTGTACTCAAATGGAGTTTTATCACTAATCATTGGTCTTTCTCTCTGGTTGTCCAACAGGGCCGGGCTGATTCTGGCTAATTAAGCAGTAGTGGGTGTTAGCGAGGCTGTGAAGCCATCCGAGCAAACATGGCCATGAACAGAGGGGCTTTTATCGCGTCTCTGTCTGCACAGGTCCGTGCTGGGACACCACAACATGCAATGATGCTCCAACAACACCCATCAAAGCCATGGACCGCCACCGATATAGCTGAGGCACTCCTACAGTCGCTAGATTCTTCACGGAGCAGGTTTGTTGAAAAAAAAAAAGGTCAAAATTCAATCGTTTTCTCGTCTTATCGGAGGAAGAAAATGTCTGACTGTCAGAAAACACACTGGTCAAGCTCAGGCCTTGAGCTCAACCTAATAATCTTGACCAAATAGTGCAAAAATATGCATCCCAGTAGTGTTTTAAGGTAACTAAGACCATTACTAGCTAATAATGAGCACCGTGTCGAGTATGAATTGGGTGGACGTATTAAATTTTGGGTTATCGATTAAACTCATCAGCATTTAAATTTTTAGAAGATTTTAAGTTTTAAGACTTCAACATTGTTCTTGCAGTTGCTTCAAGGAAATGATGTCACTTATAGCTAGTCATGTGATTTAGGGCATATACTTAAGATTTTAAGACATGTAGCACCAACAGGTAACCGGGTGGACTGGCATTAAATGGTTTTAAACTAGTGCTGTCAAACTGATAATCACCATCAAAATAAAAGTTTTTGTTTACATAATATGTGTGTATGCTGTGTATATTTCTTATCGTATTATTTATATATAAACACGAACACATGCAGGTATATATTTACAGAAAATGTTATGTTTGTATATTAAATATTTTTATAAACAAAAAAAAAAATCATTTTTATAAATCAAAATAATGTAAATGAGTATACACACACGTGTGTGTGTATATATATATGTATATATATGTGTGTGTGTGTGTGTAAACATAAGTTTTATTTTTGATGCGATTTTAATAATTTTACAGCACTATTTTAAATTAATTTTATTTTTTTAACATAAAATATGTATTACAATAAATTATGCCAAAAGTGTAATTATTATTTAATGCAATGCTGTTTCATGACAACATAAAATCTACCAAAAGGCCTTTTATTTCTTGATAGTGAAAAATAATAAGAAAATAATCACAATAAAATATATTTTGTATATACTAATCCACAATTGCTCAGGAAATTAAGTTAACTAATTATTATGATCTTTTTTATTAATGGGGTACTTCTATGCATGGAAAGTCATGATAGTTGGATAACATTTTATGTAAAATAAGCAGTAGGCCTATTGTAAACGTTACGTAAAATCCACTGAATTGTAGAAATTAGCCAGTTATTCCAAGATGGCTCAAATTAAAAACCTAATCACAGAAAATTGTATTTTGAGCCAAATTTATATTCCAATACTCAAAATTGCTGTTTTAGAAATATATACGTGCACGTTGTTTCAGTGTGAAGTTAAGAAAACATGACCGGGGACTGGGAATTTGTCAAGCCCCTCAAAAAAGTTATTCTTACATACTCATCATTATAATTTCTTTCAAACGGGGTACTTCTGTGCATGGAAAATCGTGAAAGCTGATTAACGTTTCATGTAAAATATGCAGTATTGTTTCAAATCCTTAACTCCTTAATTTGCATGGAAAACTGACTCATTGCTAGTTAAGAACAGTTCTTGCATTGCAGTGTAAAGCAATCCAAAATCTTTTGGGAGAATATAGGCCACATCTTTTGGAAAGACCAAATAGGTGATCTTATTCCAGTGAGTGCAGCAGTGACCTTGTTTAGCACTTTACTGGAGTGCCGGTGTGATTGCAACCCACAATTACTTACTCAACTGAAATTGGGAGGGTGGCTTCGGCCTGTAAAACGCCTTTTGTGCGAGGTAGGACCGCACTAGAAGAGTAACACCCATTAAAAGCTAATTTGCACGGGTAGGCAGTTCATTAATGCTAAGGATAGTGAAATCACACCAATAGAGCCAAGTGTAACCCCAGGGCACTGGCAGAGGCTGAGGTTCGGTGTGCCAGCACACTCACCATCATACCTCATTTACACTGGGAATCACAACTAGCTGGGCTATTTGTTTTTACTTTTTACTCACATGTGAGCAGCTTCGGTCTGAGGCATTAGTCATTATTTTTCACACACAATTTGCATGATAACTTTGTTGACGTTCTGACAGTTTTGTGGTGGGCGAGTGAAACCACATGAGATTTTCCACTATTTAGCCTACAGGATTTATGAGGATATTTAATTCGTTTTAACACATTTTTATAAAACGCACATACAGTGTATATATATATATACAACCAACATAGGTTTTTAAATGAGTTTTTGTTTAAAGAAATTATAAAAAATGCAATGTCTTGTTTTAGTTAGAATTTATACAATTTTTTAAATAATTTTAAATGTAATAATATTAATAGTGTAATTATTGTATGTTAAATGTATATAACAGTATATTATTATTATTATTATTATTATTGAAAATACTATTTTTATTTCAATGTTTTTCACATTTCATCAAAAACAGTGTAATATGTTTTTCAAATTATTTAAAATAATTTATTATTGTTATATCAAAATGTTTTGTATTGTTATTAAAATTGTTTATTTTTAATATCAAAACTCACTAGTATATGATTATATTAACTCACAAAATATAATAACATTTTTATTATTATTTTTATTATTGTAGGTGTTGTTACCATTTATTTTAATGACTTTTTTTCTAAATATGTCAAACTTATTTTGGACATCATTGTTGCTGCTATTATGATAGACATATATTATTATTTCCATAACACTTTACACAAAGGTTCATTAGTTAACATAAAATTAACAGTACTGTAATGCATGTGTTGTTTATTTTGTTCATGTTAGTTAAATTCACATTACACACACACACACACAAACAAAAGAGATTACATTCATGAAAAGTAACAACAACAAAAAATTCTTGAAACACTTTTTTTTTTTGATGACATAACACAGCGTCCCTCCTGAAGACTCCTTCAGGCCAGGCTGCAGTTCGGTTATCGTCCAGCAGATGCCAGATTCTCTCTCCGAGGCCCCTCTCTCCCCAGCGGACCGTTCTGTCTCGGGTCTCAATGAATTTCCCTTTCTTTTCATCACTCGCTGATGTCCAGCTGCTCCTGTCAACACCTTCTTACAGCAGGCAATTCATCGCTACACACTGGCAGCTGAGACCCCCGTGATGAACTTCAATCTGCTATCCGCAGAGGGGGCTGCACCCCGAGTTGGGCTAATCAAGGGAAACACCCCTTCAAGAGGGAGGGGGATGGGGCACGCAGACAGATTGAGCCCAAGTTACCCCCGTAATTATCTTCTCATTGCCCCCGTGCCGCAAGCTGGTGCCTGTGAATGTGGCGAACATTTACCCGACACCCCGCGCCGTTGTTGTGCTCCCGTCCCGTCCGCTCCGAGTTCATGTGTTTCGAGCAGCTTTAGTATGATGCGGCCATGCGGCAATTTTATTTATATTTTTAAAGGGCTCTGATATGGTGAGGCATTTACTATGCTCTCTGCGATAACATGCCGCAAATGTCTCTTGCCGCGGGTTTTGATTATTTTCAAGTTGGTAGAAAACACCCCCTGGGGCCAGTTCTCGGGCCCTCCGAATTTTATTAAACCCTTTCTACAGCTGATTACTTGCAGCGAGGCGCACAGGTTGGCGCATTTTAGGAGTGGAGTGCAGGCCTGACAGGGTCATGTTTAACATGTCCACAGGCAATCAATTCACCTTAACCCCTCGTGGTACTTCAGCCTTCTCCACCTAAGCTGTCCTTAATAACCAGGCAATGGTGAATTTCTGATAAGGCGTTAGGGTCTCTGACCTATATATCCGTCCTTCTATATATTGGAAAAATCCATCCAAGGGAGAAATGTACCTTTTTAAATGCATATCCTGAAATTAAATAATTTTACACAATGAAAATGGAGGGGAGGAAAGCATGTGATGTCACACTGTTACGCTGTAAAAAAAAACTGGTTTCCCTGAAGTTGTAAATAGAACAAGTCCGTTTCATTTAATGTTTAATTCATTGCATTACTTGTCACGTGAGTGAAAATAGTTTTAATTTTTCAGTTTACTTAGGATATTTTTTTTTTTTTAAATGCCACTTCTGTAAGGTTTTTGTTTTAAATGTATATTAAAACTGGCCTTAATTTATGCTAAATGCAATTCAACAGTTTCGATAGAGATTATAGCTCACTCATAACAAAAAAGAGAGATAAAAATCACTTGTGTGAATGAGCGCTTGGTGGGGTGTCTGATACCGAAATGTAGGTTCTCTGTAGGTAATTGAAAAATCTATATTTCAAAGTGAGCAAAGCTGCATTGCAAAAGGCGGTGACATTTATTTTGGACTGGTGTACTGGTGAAGTGTTTGATTTCCAGAACAGACGCAAGGCGAAGGCTTTATAAGTGCCTGTTCTTAAAGGGTCATAATGATGAACTATATTAAATGTGAGATGTAGATAATTTGTAAGGCGCCGCATCGCACCGTCGCCTTTGTAGAACAAAACCAAAAAGATAGCCAAGCGATCTTTCAAAATGCAATATCTCGCCCAGTTTAAAATACTTTTCTTGGCTGCGAAAGCATCAATATTGAGGTGAAGTATTCGTTTTAATTATTTCAGAATGCCCTTTCGCCATTCTTCCCACGATTCCAGAGGGATGTAATCTATGAGATTTCTGAGCTACATTTCTACATTCACTCTCAATAATAATTGGCACTGACAGTTCCGTGAAGAACTTTTACCTTCCATGGAACCTTAAAAAAGGTTCTTAAAATTAGAGTAAAAGGGTTCTTCTAGATGACTAAAACGTTCTTAAGTCTAAAAAAGACGTCTTTTACTGAAAGGTTATTTGTAGAAGCTAAACAAATCTTATTCACTATTAACTTTTTTCCTCAATAAATTTAAATTTGCTGCTTTTTAATAATTGGTAAGGTAATTTAGGTGTTAGGTAGGATTAGAGAGATGGCATAGATATGTGCTTAATTACTACTAATAAATGGCTAATATTCTAGGAACATGCATGCTAGTAAGCAACTAGTTAAGAGTCCCTAAAATAAAGTGTTACCAAAAATTCTATGCCTTTTTGAACCTTTATTCTTAAGAGTGTTGCTTATTTTACCGTAAGAGAAAACCAAAGCCTTTTGGCTTCAAGAAATAGTATTGTTCCCCCAGTGAATCGGTGGGTAACGCTGCATTTTCCTTGGTGTCACTGACCTCTGTGTAGATTTTTACCTAACAAGCATGTAGAGAGTGCTACATTTGCCCCTATTTGACAGTGACTAATTGCTCAAAGAGTGCGTAGTGCTTGTTAGGCCGCTGGAAGTTTCACAGACTCCGCAGCCAAGCTAAATTCATTATCCTCTCTTCGCTATTCACTGCACCCCGTCAACCTACAGCAACCAAACCGGGCTAATTTGAATAAGCCTACGAACTCCTTTACGGCAAAAACCAAGTTCCTGGTTGGCCTCGAGAGAAAAAAAAAAAAAAAACATCGGATGCTGCATGTGTTGGCTCGCTTTTTGTGATTCAATTATAATTATGATAGTATGTTACTTTTTCAAGCTGTTGGCTTTCCGCCCCTCTATATAGTTTTTACCTGCGCGGCTGTCAAATTCAGGAGCAAACGCTCGACCGAGTCGGGTCATAGAGGAAATTCCCCGCATCAATCTAGTCTTCCGTCCTGCCCTCTTATTACCTGCCTGCTGTTTGCTTATTTACGTCCTCTGTTTAGCCAAAACACACATAGGGGGTACACCAATTAAATCAGGGTGGGATCCAAGCTGTGGATGGTCGCTAGTGAGTTTAGCAGCGATGCTACGCGGTTTGACCCAGAAAGCGTCAATGAGGTGACGTCGCAGACAGATGGCAGGCTCCGAGAGGGTGGGAACGCAGTCTCTGCCAGACTGTACCTGACAGGAGCGTCATAATGTGTGATGGGTGCCAACACGCACCCTCGGCAAGACAAAAGCCGTCTTTCTTCTGTATTTCGTCGTGAACGTTTCCGCGCTCACTCGCTCAATGCCGTCTTTCCTCCCCCCCGCTACGAACCCCAGTGCGTCCCTGGACAGGTTTCAGCGTTTAAATTTGAAAATGATTTGTCCTGCCCTCTTAATAATAGATGAGAGCACATAGTTGGGGTCCCTTCAATAAACTCCCTCCTCGCTTTAATTAGTGAACAAAAAGCCCAGCCTGCTGAGGACTCGGGCTCGGGCGCTGTGTTGGTAATTAAAACTGAAACCACCAAAAGGAGAGGAGGGGAAAGGCTCTATTTTTATCGCACAGGCTGTTTGGTGCTGAGTGCCCATGGAAGGTTTTGCAATAAAGAGTGATAATGAAGGTGTGAGACCTCTGGGGGCCAGCCGGGCGCTCGCTACAATGGTTGCTCTCACACCAGACTGAAATACAGGGAGCAATTAGTGAAGGCAGCACACAGACTGGTCACTGGAGATTAGTTAACACCTCAGGAGCTGCGCTTCAGGACGGGCACATGCTTGTTTTGCTTTTAAAGAATAAACTAAGGGCGTAATGAAGAGAGACTCTTTTTTTTTGCTCTGAAACAGTGTTTGGTGTGAGGTCAGTGACGCCGGCGCTGTTATACCGCGCTAGCGCACGTCTCCTCGTACTGCCGAGATTTCTATCTGGAGTGGTCAAGTTTGCAATCGCTCTTTCAGGATTACGGTCTCGAGGAACGTTTCTCAAGCCCTCGCGCACTGGGTGCTCCTAAAATCTATGAGGAGCTGCAGCTCAGTGCCAGAAACCTTAAGCCCAGTCGCTAATCCAAAAGACATTGTTAATAGAGGCCACATACGAGCTGCTAAGCCTGTATGTTCATAATGTTATATAATTGAAGTCATAAAAAGCCAATTAACTTCACCTCCTCTCGCGCACACACATTTGCAAACATGCTTAAGGGAGGAAAAAAGCGTATATATGTAGCCGTTGAAAGTTGCTGGGTCCGCATCGCTGAGCTTTAGCCTTCAGATGCCGTCTGTGTGATGGACGGCCACGTGTGAGAGTGTGCTCAAGAGAACCGCTGCTATTTGTGTTTGTCGTATAAACATTTCTAGCAGATGATTTAAGCATTGAAAAGCTGATGCAGATTGTTTTTTTTTGTTTTTTTTATATATATGATGTGCAATATTTTTCTTTGTTTTTATGTAACACTTAATTACTGAAAATTATGCACATAATCTAAAACCAAACTCTAAAATGTACCCTAACCCAAAAGTCAGTGTAATAAATATATAAATATACAAAGATCAGTAGAATACATTTTACAAGAAATATTCCAATCTTTCAACTTGATGACACGTGTTGCTTGCCATTTTTCATAATTTATTTGTGAAATATACTAGAAACTTCAAAGTAACAATTTTTTTTTTTTTTTTATTGTACATTATTTTTTTGAGTACTTATTTATATATGTAGTTATACGATAACACCTTAAAATACAAAACCTTTTATTTTCATGTTTTGTAATCTGTTCTGAGCTCAATACTTCCAGTGATTTTTACTCTCTTAGATCATATGCAATAATGAATCCAACGACTCCGGCATTTAAAACTATAGTGTGTAATTTATTATTATTCTTATTATTGATGTTGTTATTTATTATTATTATTATTATTATTGCATACAGTCGGTACGGAAAGTATTCAGTCCCCCCTAAATGTTTCACTCTTTGTTATATTGCAGCATTTGCTAAAATCATTTAAGTTCATTTTGTTCCTCATTAATGTACACACAGCACCCCATATTGACAGAAAAACACAGAATTATTGAATTTTTTGCAGATTTATTAAAAAAGAAAAAGCAAAATATAAAGACCTACATAATGACATCATTATCCTTCCCAACCTCTTATATTCTTTTTATAAGGATAAACAAATTATTATTATATAACTGTCATTTTAGTTACATTTTCATGTCTTTATTTTTGTCTTAAAATGTCAAACAACTGCTTTGGAAATTGTTGATTATACACTGCTCAAAACAAATAAAGGGAACACTTAAACAACACGATGTAACTCCTAGTCAATCCCACTTCTGTGAAATCAAACTGCCCACTTAGGAAACAACACTGATTGACAATCAATTTCCCATGCTGTTGTGCAAATTAGCAAGACACCCCCAATAAAGGAGTGGTTCTGCAGGTGGTGACCACAGACCATCTCTCAGTTTCTATGCTTTCTGGCTGATGTTTTGGTCACTCTTGAATGCTGGCGATGCTTTCACTCTAGTGGTAACATGAGAGGAAGTCTACAACCCACACAAGTGGCTCAGGTAGTGATGTGAGCTGTGGCAAGAATGTGGCTCATCAGGAGCATGCCCAGGCATTGTAGGGAGGTCATACAGCCACACAGACTACTGAGCCTTATTCTGACTTAAGGGAAATTATATCAAAGTTGGATCAGCCTGTAGTGTGTTTTTCCACTTCAATTTTGAGTGTGACTCCAAATCCAGACATCCACGGGTTAATAAATTTGATTTCCATGGATAATTTTTGTGTGATTTTTAATGTGTCAACACATTCAACTATGTAAAGAACAACGTATTTAATAAGAATATTTAATTCATTCAGATCTAGGATGTTATTTTAGTGTTCCCTTTATTTTTTCAGTGTCGTAGCCTTACATTCTCTTTCTGTTAAAAAGACAAAATGCTTGTAATGAAATCAGACTGTAAAATGGTCAGTGCTGTTAGTCATCTTTTTAAAAGCGTAATTACGCACATCATTGATAGAACATTTAAATCCTTTCAAATTTAGCTAAACCACTTTATCAAACCTATATAAAGCCATCGTTTGGCAGAATGACCCAGAGGACATGTGTTGCTGTGTCACCCAGATGCCAGTGGAAGAAAATGAATAAATCAACAAAAATGCACACAAAAAGACACATGCTTTCTCTCTCTCATCCTCATCTTCCCCCCGCCACCCCGTAATTTTCTCACAAGAAAGGAATTTTGCCAAAATATTTGCTTTAAGGAAAATAACAACAGTCAAACGCAATATTGGATCAGTCAAATTCAAGCCATTTAAATTTGAATGCGAGTGAAGTGGAGGAGGCAGCCGTTGTTAAATATGATGCTTGAATGAAAATCTAAACCTTCCAATACCTCTAAGCAATGTACCTCAATGAGATGAATTAACTGTAAATGGCTCCCTCTCTGTGTGAGTGTCTTCCAATTTAAAATCTCATTATTCGTAGAAGATCCAGAACAAGGTGACTCTTAGGATAGATCGAATAAGTGAAGATAATCTTACCGGCCAGTTTTATGCAAATAGGCCATGTATTGAATCAACTAAAAGAAGAATGGTGAATCAAATAAGCTAATAAAGCAAGGTTAGGTTAAAAACTCGGCATGAATTGCGCTTCTGACGGCGAGCACCTCGGCTCTCGTCTTTGTGCCATTGTGTGCCGAGTTGCGAAGTGTATTACGTCTGTCGTAGAAGTTAGACTTCCGCTATAGTCCTGCATTTCAAGTATTAGGGAAATCTCTTGGGTGGATTTGAGTAAGTTTTGGCGAGACAATCGGATCCCTCTGGGTGGTTCAAACATTCATTGGACATGTTTGGGACAGAAAGGTACATAACGTTGCCTGCAATATCCCAGTTCAATAACTACGTTAACGAACTTGCAAGGAAGCCTCATTGCTCAGTCATGTGAGGGTTCAAGTATATCCACCATTCACGCCATTAATAATGTAAGATTCATTACACAGAAATGTGAAGCTGCGTTTTTTTTCCCACCCATGCCTGAATATAAAGCTAAAATATTAAGTGATGCAATTTGTTCTTGACCCAAAGCATGAACTGAAGTTACGTCATAACCTTCACATATGTATACCCTGCAGAGAAGAAGAATCATACACGCCCACATGTTATGAAGTAAGGCAGTTGTTGTATTTATTAACTTTTTTTTATAGATTAACCTTGTCTCCTAAGCATATCCTGTGAATGGGATACTCTGTCTCATGACCAATTTGTACATATTTTATGAGGTGGCCAATAGAGTAGGTTTAGGGGTGGGGTTAGGTGTACAGTAGGTCATTAATGCAAATTCATATGATTTACGTAATATGTACAATTTAACAAAAATCACCAGAATTTGTATGAGTGAGGTCGTATGAATTTTTAGGATTTAGCCACATCGTAAAATATGTATGAATTGCAGTGCGAATATGTTTGGTTTAATACAAGATGCTCAGATGAAATAATAGTGACTCATCCCTTGTTTCTAAAAATAAAAAATATGGTTATTGTGAGACACTTATGGAGGTAAATGGAGTACATTTTTGGAGCATTTAAAAGCACAAAGGGGAAGCTTATAATTTGCTAAAAGCACTTACATGAACTCTTGTTGAAACATCTCTTTTATTGTTTTTATTTACTTTTTCGGGGCTGTAATTTACTTAAGGTTAACAAGCTGTTTATCTCACAATCTTATGATAACATTATTTTTTGCAAACATCATGCAACATAAGATTTTTTTTTTCAACCCGGGATATTGATCTTGTTCTTTGTTTTTCTCAGTTTATTTACTGCTTGGATCTTGTGGATGTAGCTTTGTTTATAAGGTCACTTGGATTTTCATTTTTTTTTTAGCAGTCAGTTGACAGCAACTTACATAGTCTAATTCAAACTAATTATTAATTTACATCCACAGAGGGCTGAGATTTGCCAGCAAGTAAAGTTGAAGTCTTACAGCATTTTTCACATTTCATCTAGCTGTTCAGAGCTTTGGTAAAACTACACAAAGAAGCCTCTGGAGAGATTTTTTTTTCTTTCTGTCTTTTTTTTTTTTTTTGTACTGTGGATTTACAAGATTTATTGCAAAGACAGCTGTGTGTCAACCACTTTGAGCTCCTGCAGGCCCCCCATCATTCCGTATTACAACTCCTTTGAACATTAGTGTACTTCACTCTGAGCTGCTGACATGCCGTGTGAATCTGAGGATGTAAAATTATACACATTTAAGCACAACTGCTCGGCATTAGGCGAGAGATGAGAGGCTGTAAAGATGCATTGTGGAGTTTGCTGAATATCAAGAGCCGTGTGATTCACCACGGTGTTGAAGGTGCTATGCCAGTGTTTCCTCCTCGCTGATGTGCCTGAAACTTATGATCTCTTTCCACGCAAACTCATGTCACTGACAAAGAATGATATTCTTTGTTAAAGTGAACTATGCAGTATTTCAACACAGGATCATATAAGGATAGTCTTATATTAAGATTATATAATTCATTCTTAAATCTAAAGGTTACAAGATGATTTTACAGCCATCATTTTTAAAGCTCCTGGAGAACACTGGTTGCAAAGCATTCTCAGGCTCCTATGATGTCATAAGAGAATGCTTTCAAGCTTCCGTGATGTCATAGAACATTTTAGGCTTCATAGGTGAATATTTTTAAACTATTATGATCTTATATTCAATTCAATTCAATTGTTTAATTGGAGTTTATGGAAATTTAACACACAAATGGTATGCAAAATGATTCCGTTATATATTTTATTACACAGTTGTGAATCACACAACACGAAAGTTCGGTATAAAAAAAACCCCCCAAAAATTCTGTATTTTTTTTTAAATGCCTGTTTTTCTCTACAGAGGACATAGACATAATTTTATAAATGTAAAAAAAACAACATTTTATATTATTTATATATTTTTTCTTATGCTCTAATCAATGTAATGACATTGGGGATAAAAAGCTAAATTCCCAGGATGACATCATAGGACGATGTTTTAAGATGACATGGGAAAACATCTTAAACAACTCCTAATGCCATCATAGGAGTACATTTGTTAGCTTGATGTCATAGGAAGAACAACGCCTCTTTTGGTGCCATTTGGGAATATTTTAGACTATTAGTCTTTAAAGAACACAGAAGTTCAAAATGCTCTACTATGTCGGATTGAGATTGTAAGAGAACATGTTTAAAACCTGCAGTGCTATAGTAGATCAGGAGGACATTTAGTTCTTATGATGTCAAAGATGACAACTGTAAGTCCATGTACTGGTGCTTCATAAAACCTGTTAGGTTGTAAATAATAATTCTTTAAATCTATACACTGATATGAAGGATCTTCAATGGATCAAAAAGTCAAGACTCTTATATACAGTAGCAAGAACTTATTTTTGACACTAAAAGGGTTGATTTCTGAACTTAAGATGCTGCAAAGACCTATTCTAAAAACGGAGGTGCCGAGAAAGGAAGAACCAGTAACATGATTGATTCTTCAAGCCTGTCAGCACATTAGTAGGGGATGAAAACAAATCCAGGGTCAGGGTTGTACAGCAGGCCGTGAAGAATCTTCTCTTCCTCTTCCTCCTGCAGTTCCTGCCAGCAAGCCGATCAAAGCGGCAGCGGCGGCTCCATGACTGCGCTCTCCTCCGTCAGCTGAGCGAATATGTCAGCCGTGATGAAAAGTCATGATTTTATGGGTGAAAATGAGATTTATGGATGTGTTCATTGCGAAACACGTTCTAGTGTCTTTGTGAGTTACAGTAGCTGGGAATTTGGCAGAGCGTTTGGGATCTGTGAGGAGAAGCCAAAAACAATGACAGTAACATGGAAGGAATTTGGTTAGAATAATCCTCTCTCTTTTTTTATCTGGCTGCTGCATCCTAAAAAACTGAAACCGATTACAAAATATACAGCGTACGAGCACAACGCTCTGCCTCTCTGACTGGGTATCCTGTTTGATTTGGCAGGATATTAATCATTTGTGTCAATAAAAAGCGTAGTGAATGCAAATATCCGGGCTAGCCGTCAATAAGTAACCATGAAACCAGTGCAAATTAACCTCTAAATGTCATGGGAAAACCCAATACCAAATCCATTATCCACTGATAGGTAGAAAATGCTCTTATTACTGTTGCTCCACAGACTGAAGAGGAAAAAAAGACCCCTTAGAGAAGATGCTTGGTCTGATGTGTCTCCATGCCACTGCAGCCTTATAATCACCACTGGAAGCGGCTGCTTTCGTTACTTACGTCAACATGATGAAACTATGAGCAAGTGCAAAAACCAGCAGCACAAATATCACTTCAGTCAGTGCGTCGCCGATGATTTGTTCTATGTGAGCCTTTATCATCTGCTGCACTGAAAAATAAAAGCATTTTCCTAATCAGTTGTCTTAAAGGGATAGTTCACTCTGAAAATAAAATGTACAAACTATAAATGCTAATAAGCTCTTCTGACCCGCCCCTCTCTTCTGTGGAGTGACAAGCCATTCTCATGTGACTGTTTACTGTGGCATTTGCTAACAAGCATATTGCAAAGATTCATAAGAACCCTTAAACTTACTTCTTCTGTAGATGAAGCTGAATCAAAAATAATTTGTGCAAGCATAAATGCCTTTATGTAGATCGGGATTGGTGCATTCCCTTCAAAACGAAGGGAACGGCAATTTTCAGATGTTAGGAGTAAATGACAACTGCTATTTTCATTACACCCAACAACAAATGCCTCAATAGCTTAATAGAATTCAATGGCGTACTGATAACAGCACACTCAGGACGAGTCTAAAGTAAGAAGGTCTTGTCAATCAAGTATGGTGGGAGGGGCCTGTGCAGAACTATGTACCTCATCCTGCCAGGAATCTCAGAACAGCCTGATTTGAGAAAGAGGATTTTAAAATAGGGATTTGGGATTTTTAGCATTATAGATTGATGTCTACACAAACAAATTTATGTTCAAACAACTTGTAAGGTGAATTTTGCATCCAATGACCCCTTTAATTGATATTAAGTTTTACTAACACCTTACATTTTATGGTCAAAGCAATTGTATGGTTCAAGAAAACTTTTAATATATGATCAAAAATAGCATTGCGAATAGCTATTTGCACAAAATGCACTGTTTTGCATTTAAAAATGAAAGCTGCAGGCCAAGCTCTCGAGACGAGATAACTGTACTTTAAGAGAAGAGGGATGTCCACCCCACAACCATTATAATAGACAAGGAGTCTGACAACAGCCAGTGCTCCACACAGAAATCCGATCTGATCATCATCAGTCTGTCTGGAATGACATGAAGTAACAGAACAAACTGAGACATACCCAATCCAGAGGAACTGTGGTGAACAACATCTCCAAGATGTAGAAAAAACCTACCTGGAAGTCTACCTGAAAATCTATGGGCAAGTGTTACTCGGAACAGAACATATATGTTTGATTTAGTTAACAGAAGGTAATTGATAAATAATTGGCATTATTTTCTAATTTTACAGAATTTTCACACCAGTGTCTAAAACTGAACAGTGCTGTAGCTTTCCAGGTAAGTTTTCTTCATCTTGGAGATGTTGTTCTCCACAGTTCCTCTGGATTGAGTGTGTCTCAGTTTGTTCTGTTTCTTCATGTGACTCCAGACAGACTGGATGATGATCAGATCAGATCTCTGTGTGGAGCACCGGCTGTTGTCAGACAATAATCTGTTCTAATGTAAACTGATATTTCACACTACCACGCTATCGCAAAAGATAGAAATAACCCACTTAAAACCATTTTTTGTTTTTGGTATTTGGAAATACTAGTGACTTGCACAGTACTGTGTATATATATATATATATATATATAATATTATATTGACAGCCAATCAAAAGCCATCCTGCTTTAGAGAACTCAAGCATTTGAAGAAGCAAACAACATGTGCAGTGTGCGCTTATAATAAACAGAACATATTTGGTGTGGATGTATATAATCACAGTTCTTGATTTTGGGTGTGAATGGGTCTTCTTTTTAGAGTGCTGTGTCATGCACTAGATGCAAAAAAAAAAAAAGCAATAAGTTAAGCAAATTAGTGATGTATAAAGCTCTGTATAAACAAACTTGACTTGACAATAACTCTATGAGCTTCTTGAATGATACTTCAATGGTGCTTTTGTGTCTTGTTTGGCGCCCGGTTCATTGTAATTTGCATGGCAATGTGCGGCCAACACAATCTTCAGAATATCTCCTTTTGTGAAGAAAGACAGTCGTTCAGGTTTGGACTGGCACTGAGCGTGAGCAAATGATGACACAATTTACATTTCTAGATATACTATCCATTTAATATGTTGTGCAGTTATGCAATCCTTCTTATCAAGACTAAAGTACTTGCTGCTGATGATTGCTTCCTGCCATGGACACATACCAGGAGAGTTTTTCCACTGAAACGTGTGCAAAGTTTTGCTGTTATCCTCGACTTTCAGCCCGTTACTCTGGCAGACACCTCTCTAACGTGCAGTCTATTTACGAGCGCACTCTCTAATCCATTAAAAGGGATTCATGCGCAAACTAATGTTTCTCTGCATAATTTTAATGGCACAAAGCTCTTCAGTGTTAACCTTACTAGCCAAGCTTTATTATAAAGCAGGTTAGAGCTTTATCCCATCAAGAACATTTTATGGAAATTGTGTAATTTAGAAATCCAGCTAATATTAAAAGTAATGTCACACACCGAGGTCCTAATATTCATAAGCGCTTGTTTCATGCGTCTCATTAAGTGTTTATGTTGTGTTGCGTCAGTGAACTGAATGACTCCAAAGTCTTTGATAAGGTCACTC
This sequence comes from Enteromius afrohamiltoni, assembly GCA_034779775.1. Lineage (NCBI taxonomy): Eukaryota > Metazoa > Chordata > Actinopteri > Cypriniformes > Cyprinidae > Enteromius > Enteromius afrohamiltoni. The sequence continues at coordinate 8,298,036 of JAUYWG010000033.1, read as the reverse complement.
AGCTTTAACTCTGTTTGGAAAACCGACTCTGAATGTTTTTGGTAAGATGCGGCGAGGCAGCCAATGACGGGCCATCTTAAAAAAACCATTGAAATGTTGATGATGAGCCTTGGGAGAAAAAAAAAAAAATACACAAATCCATGTCATCACTGTTCTCTACAATGACAATATCAACACAAATGTCAACACTGAGGCACAAGGGTGGCCCGGGATGACTGAGTAAAATGTGACATGGGCGGTCTTGCGTTTGCTGAGCCGCTCAGCTTTATTATTATCCGGCTGGGTTTCTAGAAAGCCCTCCACCGGCCGCTCTGACTGTAGAGGGCTCGCATGTACATATATGCTTTGTTTAGATGCATAATGCTCAATATATTCATTGCTGTTTTTCGCCAGTGCGTCTTTGCTGCAGGGCTGCTCCAAACTTCCAAATTTATTTCTCTGTGACATTTAAGATTGATCCCTTGTTTCTTCTCTATATGTCTCCTCCCGAGTTATTAAAGACATATGAGTCTCTATTTAAAATGAAGAGGCTGCGTTATGCTCTTTGGAATTATATTTCATTATAGTCCATATGAGAAATTCAGTGTTTGTTTGCAGAGACGGTGAAGCTCTTGAGCAATACAGAATTCTTTTGCATATATTACTCAAGGGTATTACCCAGCAAGCCAAAATATACCTCCTCACCATTCAAACCGGCTTACTCTCCCTCAGCCACTTAAAAGAATTATGATAGATGAGCTGTTCCAGAACAACGTAATTTGTGTGTTTATGTGTGCATTGTCTAAGACATGCAAATTGTTTGCTTCCCATTGGTTTGGTCTGTGTGGTGTAAAAGGCTTCCAGCTCATGTGCTTTAAAAGCCTGGATGGCGTCTTTGGCTCACGCGTATACAGTTTTTTTTCCTTGTGTGGGTAATATTGACGAACTTGTTTGCCTTCTCGTGATAAGATTCTCTTTTGAGTATTTGGCAAATAAAGAAAATATATACTTGATGTTTTCGAAGCAAGCGAATGGTGTGTCAGCATCTCGGTGGCAAGCTTTTCATATTACTCGCTAACGCTTGAGTAAAGAGTATATTATTAGAGCAGATCCATTAATTCCTGCATGTAGACACAGGGCTTGTGTTGAAAACATTGCCAGGCTCATTTGTGCTCTTTCTCCAGTTTCACATTCAGCTCTCTCTGCACAAGTGTCTGCGGAGCTGCAGTGAAATGCATCCTGACATTTTACAAATCTATTTGTTATGAGAAAGGTTATTTAGTTTCCTTGTTGTTCGGCTCATTGAACTGCACGAGGGGCCACACGCTCAAACCAGAAGAGTGTTGTCTAACCACCTCACAAGCTTTTCATATTCCCATTGGCTGCACTTTGAGATGGCTGATTGATATGTTCAAACCAGGCGCTGACCATTTATTGTACTCTTGGCTTATAGCTCAGCTTCTCTGGTGCTCTATCAAGAAATTCAGCTGCCCTGCAATGCATAAACGAACAATAATTAAATAAAAATCAGGGTAAACAAAACATGTAGATTAAGATAAAAATGTAATGATATAAAATAACGTCACTGATAAAAAACATTCAAATTTACCTCACTAAAATTAAAAAATTTGGGGTCAAAAAATAGATCTAATGCAACATGAATGATATTTATAATGTTTATAATAAAAAAATATATATTTTATTTGAATGCTGTTCTTTTGTTCTTTTTTTCCTCTCCTCAGACAATCCTAAAAAAAGTATCATAGGTTTCCATAAAATATTTAAGCAGCACAACTACTTTCAACATCGGTGATAATAAATGTTTATTGAGCATCAAATAAGTGTATTAGGATCATTTTAGGATTAGGATCCTAGGATCAATTTAATTCGTTAAAATGTTAAACTGTTATTATAAACTATAATAGTATGTCACCAGATTACAGATTTTACTGTATTTGTGTTTAAATAAATGTATGCTTGGTGAGGTGTATATAAATGTTATTTACATAAAGCACCAATGCTGATATTGAGCTGACTAATTCATCAGTTTTTTTTTTTAACAAACGTGTAATTTCTAAAATAGTGAGTGGTTTGTTAATGTAGGTTAATTTGCGGAAAGAAAAAAATCACAGAAATTGGTTCATTCCATAAATAAGCATTATTTAACATTAAACAAGACGGCGGTTTTGCATGATTATGTATCAGCAGTTTTAATGACAGTTGTGGAGTTAAGTGGTCCGACCTTTAATTTTAATGCTGAAGTGGGCCGCACCTGAAAAACTTTGAGCAGCTATGCAGTAAAGTAAGTTTTCAGTGGCTGGATAATACAGGATTTATCATGGAGCCCCTGCGGTGGGACCGGTCAGAGGTGGGAATATTTAACACAGGGAGGGATTTCTCCCTTTGAGAGTGCTAATTACTAACTGAGGACAACTCTGTCCCCATCACTCACTCTGTCACTCAATATTAATACGGCCGCTCATTGATGTCTGGCAAGCTGTCTAGACATCACCTGAGCCATTAATCAGAGTTGTGTTACAGCAAAGACGAATCTAGCGACACGGGCTACTGGTAGATAACCAGAACAAGTCTCCATAGCACAACCAATGACTGACTAATACAGCCCCGCATAAAGTCCTGTGTTAACATTTTAAATCTACGGGGCTCATAAAAGGTGAGTGCAAGGAAACGTCGTACTAGCATTTCCCCAAATCACACACTCCTTGATTTGCAATTCCAAAAAATCTGGTACATAAATAGAGCTTCACGGCCACGGCGTGAAACCAACTAAAAAACCTTGAATAGATTGTGAATTTTAAAGTCAAGATCAAATGAAAATCGCACAAAGGAGGCAGCAAGTGGAATTGAAAGTGTGATACAGAAGAGGGGGGTGTGGATAAATACAGGATTAGACTCCGCAGGCCTGGTTCCCACAGATTGCCTGAAACGGGGGTTACAGATTTAAAGCAGGTAGCGGCTGTTGACAGGTTCAGTTGTGTGCACGCAACCACCCCCCCCCCCATTTTCTGCATGTCTTACACATTAAAGAAGACCCATGTCAAAACCTGTTTACATGTAATCAAAAGGACTGTAACATGTACTAGGGATGATTTGTTTCTGGATGGGCTGCAGTGAGGAGGACTGACATCGCTGACGGAGCTCATTTTGTTTTCATTTTATCAGGCTCGTCTTTACAAACGTGAGCTCCTGTTTTCCGTTTTCATGCTTTTTCTTGAACTCTTTGCTTTAATTTCTTTTACATACAGTACTAACAGGTTAGGGCTTGCCTGTTAGGGCTTTCCTGTGCGTCAGCAAGTTTAGCAGCTCCGTGTTTAATGGGATAAGGAGGGACATGTGGCTTACTTCAATCCCAGGCCAATTGAGTGTTTTAATGCAATTTGTGGACTAGCCTCTGCTAGTAGGATTTGTTCCATACTGTTAGATGTGGAGTCAATTACACTGTATCTCCGGAGTGAATTTGGAGGAATTGCTCATCTAGCTATAAAGATACTTATGACTAGTATTGAATATGTGAGCTGGGCTTGGCAGTTTGAAGTCTCTACTTCAAACTATGTGTAGTAGTAGTAGGGGAGACCAGGGACTGTTGTAAACATTTCACATCTCTTAAATGACAGAAAAAATTTTGATTTACTTTGATATAATATTTGCCTGATAGAAATAAAAGTAGAAATGTACCACATATATCTAATATAATATATGACCCTGGACCACAAAACTGGTCTTAGGGGTCAATTTTTGGAAATTGAGATATATATCATATATCATCAGAAAACTGAATGAATAAGCGTTTCCTTTGATGTATGGTTTGTTAGGATAGGACAATATTTAGCCAAGATACAACTATTAGAAAATTAGCAATGTGAGGGTGCATAAAATCTCTAAATGTTAATGCGGTTAATGTTGCCTATTAAGTTATTAGCAATGCATATTACTAATCAAAAAATTAGTTTTGATTTATTTACAGTAGAAAATTTACAAAAGATCGTCAGGAACATGATCTTTACATAATTTCTTAATAATTTTTAACATGAAATAATTCTGTCTAATTTGATCCAAACAATGTATTATTGGCTATTGCTACCCATGCGATTTAAGACTGGTTTAAGACAAGACTTTTTTTCTCCCACCCCCCATACCAAAGCCTCAGAACTTTGCAACACTAATATTAACTAGCTATTAACTAAACCTCTTGTAAACGATTAACGGTTACCCTAAAAAAAAACTGGCTCAGTGACTCACTCAAAAAATCGAAAAACAAAGCTTGTTTTCTAGCTACTAAATAAATCCTATTATTTAGTGATTGATTCAGTGATACGGTGAAATGACCCTTGTTTCTTCCCTGAATGAATCTGAATTTTGAACGAATTGGTTGAGTAAATGATTCACAATTCTCAAAATCTGCTTAAAAGCTAATTTCTTGTTAGTATGACACATTGCCATAGATTATGCTCTTGATCACTATAAGCAATCAAATATGCAGTACGGTCTATATTTATCATTCCATTTAAATATATACATTTTAATCATGCATGACATAAGAGGGAACCTGCAATGTATCACACATCAGATGAAGGAAAATAACAGGGAATAAAAAAACGTTCAGTAATTGGATTAATTACAAGTTGCTGTAGGACAATTGCACATAGGTTGCTATATGTTGTTGCTATAAATTTAGCCCAGTAAAATGTGATGGTGTTACTTTGTGTTTTGGCTTTTTGATTGTGCTGTTTATCTTTTCAGCAAGTGCATGCCCTGTAAAACGTTCTGCTTGTGTGTTTGTGATGTGGAGAAGAGGATCCCTAGTGCCCTAAGTGTTATATCACACACATCTCACACCCCCAGCTGGAGCTCCATACATTAATGTATAAACTGCTTGTGCAGACTCAGCTATTGTTTGTAAGCTAGAGGCCATATCAGTGGGGAGCACTACAAGCATGCAGGCCCACATTCAGATGGAGGTGTATTCGTGCATTATGCGACATCAAATCATCCTTGTTGTGTCCATATTTTCATTAAAATTAGTGTGTAATGCTGTTCCATGCATCAGGTTTTATGCAGTATTTTATGCATTCTGTTAAAATGCAAATGCATTTAGAATGTAAATATGTTTGTTTTTTATGGATTATTCAATTTCCCAAAACAAACGGGAAAAGAGCCGTAAAAACCACGCGTTTGAGCTCCATCCAGAGAGTAAATGAGCCTGAGGAATGTGCATGAATCACCATCTGAATCAAGGCACTTATTCGCTAAACGAGGGTCTACTTTGTTTAGACCCAGCAGTAAATAGAAAGCCTTCACTCCATAATATCGTTATTATTGAAAATGTTCTATATGATTAATCATAGATTTGAAGCACCCCCAATGACTTACCGGATAATGTTAACAAATAATTCTCCCTCGAGGGGTTCTATTAATAATTTTCATATTCTTTCCAAATATTATTCCACCCACCTGCTGGGTGAGATTCTTTTTTTTTTTTTTTCGTTTTGTGATCATACATTATTTAGTCCCGTGCCACATCTAATAAATGATGTTGACATATGCTCTAGGAGGGAGCAGAGCCTGGAAATGTTGGATGATAAGCTTCTTTGCATTCACACTGGATCCAATTTTGTCCTATCAGTGCGTGTGTGTAGGGCTGCAGACATAGTCCACTAGGCCCTGAGATGTCCTGGGGCTTGTGATTAGTGAAAGCAGTGCAGAGAGAAAAAAAAAAACGTGAGGAATCAGCAAGGGACTTGAAAAACAGAGCCCACGAAACTGTCCTATCACAACTGCTATCAGCTGTCACAGTAATGTTCCCCCATTGCTGCCGAGTGCTTGATTTCCAATTTCCTTTCAATATCGGTGTATATTTTTGTATTTCATCAGGCCGTCTGCTTCTCGTGTTTCTGTTTTTATTTACCCGTGGGAGGTTATTGCATTGATCTGCTATTTCTGCTGTTTGTGTTCGATCGATTCACACTCGCTAAGAAATAATCATTATTTATGTATGTAATTAGTCTCTTAGTCTCTTTTGTAATACAATTATACTCTAAAAGATATAGATCATATTCTGAAATATCCTGATAAACTTGAAATCTTATTTGTAACATTAACATTTAGTTACAGTGTGTGTGTTTGTGTGTGTATATACAGTACTTATATATATATATATATATATATATATGATAACATTCAACCATTGCAGGAATAAATGCATCCATTTTAAAATATATGACATTAATATTAAAAGCAGTTATTTTATCATTTCATAACTTAGCCGTTTTTTCGTTATCTTGAACACATAAAATGCATGTGAATTGAAAGCGTGCATGTGTGTTAAAAATGAACTTAATGGTTAATAAACCTTTAGTGCTTTCAGTTTAAAGTTTTTTTGAAAAGAAACGGAGCTGTGTGTTTTCCTTGAATGTGCAAATGTTTTCAAAGACGTTTAGGGAATTTGGTTTCAAAAGCCTCAGCGGCGAATCAATTCAATCAATTCCTCTCCACCAATTGTTTGTTATTTTTCTGCTGACCACACTGCAAGGATTAATATTTGATTAGCCTTTAGGAGAAGTGGAAAGTACTTATTAACCTTATTTGTCAATCTGTCAGTGCCACTCTGTGTATTGGCCCTTGCTGCAGGCGGAGGGGTAGGGAACAGGAGGAGGACCATTTTAATTTCCTCTGATGGCTCGCAGGGTAGCTCGCAGGTATCTCACAGGGCAGCAGCGCCATAATTAGCCACTTAGGCTCGAACATGCATGCATTTGCTATCAGTTTTCCATGACTGTAATCTGATCTTTTAAAGCAGCTTGCCTGCTGCGGTGTTTGAGATCAGCAAATTAGACGTACACGTAATTATGCTCTAGTAACAGACAACACACATGGTGCCTGATGGAATGCTTAAAGGCGTTTCTGAGCATAAGTAATGCACAAACAAGAAAAAAACAGAATGTTAGTTTTTCATATTGATGCTATAGCAAGAGTCAGTATAAGAACAAATGAAGCTCTCTCCAGGGACTCGACTCTAACAGTTTTCAGAGTTGTTGTGTAGCGTACACACCATTTCTTCCACATTGGATCAAAGTGATGTGGAGTGAATACACATTGATCCAGACTAATGAGGAAATCCTCAGCCCACACACGGATCTAACAGCCTCCGAGACCCGAGCGCACCACTGTCTCAAAGAGGAGTAATATTCAAGAGCCATCAACTTTACTTCTGTATCCGATCATATACACTCTGAAAAATCAAGGTTTCGAGCATAGAATAACCTTTTCGGCTTCTTTAAAGAATCTTTGAGCGAACAGTTTCTAAATAGAATGTTTTTTTTCTACTTTTGTGCCAGGGAAAGGTTCCGTTCTTCATGGAACCATCAAGGCCAATATTTAAAGAGTGTAGACCTCAAACACGAGTTGTGTCGTGAAGGAATAGCGAGTGTTGGGACTCTATAAAAAGCTTTTTCCCTGCATGTGAGGAAATTTGCGTAGCGTAATGAATAATTGTTTTCATTTTCACCCATTATATAGTTCTGATAGATTTGAATTGGGCTTGCGGGTTCTATAATTAATATTACCTTTAATGTTTCCATTTATTTGTAAATAAATCATGCTTTATTGCGAGTAAGGTCATTTTCATTACCTTGCCAAAGTAGGAAGGCAAAACATTTCAATTCCCTTATTTGAAAATTGATAAGTACGGCTGCTCGCAAAGACTCGCTCATTTTTCATTACTAATTTTAATTAAGTCGTCTGCACAACATAGAAATTGACTGTTTGTATAATTGTTCATTACGGGTCTTGTTTTCCTCAATGGCTAGATTAAAATTTCCCTAAATAGACGAATTTAAGAAATGATTAGTCTTTTCATCCCAAATATATAATTGCCTGCTCCGAGAGCAAAGGCATTGTGAAATGAGAATAAATTAAAGATATTGATAGCTGTGGCTATACAAAACCAAAAATGAAATCTGATACAGCAAAATATGGATTCGGCAAATTGCTTCTCCACACTTATAATGAGACATTGTTCCCTATTAGTGACAAAGAAAGAGATTCGGCCCATAAATATCCAGCACCGTAAAGAGCTGATGCTCTAATTATACCTGCTGTTGTGGAAGTTTACTAAACAATTAAATGAAGGTAAGACATAAAAACGGCTCCACTTGTTGGCCAACTATCGTGCACCGCGTCCCAGGTGCCTTTATTTATCTGAACCCTGGAATATTCTTCACATCACGATAAGCTCTTCTCTCTTCCCCTGAGCTCACTGGAGGCCTCATCTGCTCAGCCGAGTTTTATCAGGGATCATCCACCCCCATGCCATAGCATCAGGCTAAAGACCGTCCCACAGTTAGCCGTCTTAATTACAGATCCTTTGATGTGATAGAGCACAGCCCTGTTGAGATTGATTACTGTTAGAGCTAAGTTGTCTACCAATTACTTAGACAATTAGCCAACTAATTAAAATACTTACCCAGTGCATTTGAAAGGAAAGAGGAGCGGCGCTATGAGAAGCTCCCCTGACAGATGAGCTTCCTGGGATTCTCACTATAGCTGTCTTACAGACACAAGTCAAGAGAGGAGGATGATGTGTTTATTCAGCATGCGGTGGCTAGCATTAGCGAGTTAGCAAGAGAGATTTGAGCTTGATTTTGAGCCTCGTTGTTTGCTGGCTACATAGACGGTCGTCTACTAGAAGAAGAAGAAGCGTCTTAATTGAAAAAGAACCTTAAGTGATTGATTTGGAACACTACAAATGTAGGAACTCTGCATAATAGAAAATAGCACTCTGTATGCAAAGCCTCAACTCATGATTGATTTCTACAGAGGCAACGCAAGAACAGCAATGTGGTGCCTTAGTAAGTGTATGTGTAAACAGCAAATATAGTTTTTTTTTGTTTTTGAGTGTTTGTTTTTTTTCTTGTTATTATAACATTTTATTAATTTTAAACTATAATTATTAACATATAAAACATGAATGTTACATGTATTAATTTACATTTTAATAAGATAAAAAATATATATATATTATTATCCGTGCTATTTTGTTATTTTAATAATTTAATTGAAACAATTGATTAGGTTTTTTTTTATAAATTATATCATAATTCTACTGATATTTATATTATTATAATATTACAATACTATTTAAATAATATTTTATTTTGTTTTTATTTACAATTATATTAATGTTATTTAATTTTTTCATTATTACATTTAAAAAATATATATATATTATTTAAATAAAATTAACATTATTGAAAATGTATTATATTATAAGTGCATTATGAACTTTTCTTTCTTTTCTTTCTCTAGTTGTCTGGCTGATATAAACTGCATTTTATTTATTTATTTATTTATTATATGACTGGATGTTACAAAAACATAATATGGACATGTCTTGATGTTATAATCATACTGGTATTTTTTTTTTTTTGTGGGCAGTTTTAAACACAGTCGTAGACTTGTCAAAAGCTTCACTTTGTCTGAAATAGGTCATTGTGTGGTTGACAGACCATCAAATGTTATTGTGCAGAGTCAGATGGGTAATGTGTACAGGTTAAGTAGTGTTGGGGACATTTAAGGTCTTTTTTAAAAACAACATAAACCTTAATGATAATTAATTAAATACATTTTAGTTTTACTTATCTTTTAGAAAAGATGGGGAATGATTCAAACTTACAGTACACTGCCTGCATGTGCACATTAAGGCAAGTGTGCTATTATTGTCATGAGAGCTTTCTTACGGTTGTCCTGGAGAATAGTAAAAACATAATCTTGAGAATTAATAATAAATATTATTGAACTATATTTGTCACCTTCATGTGATCTTCTTAACAACAAAAAATTCATTTGTCCGCTGCTCTTCCTTCATGGTTTTGTTTTTTTGTCTTTCCTGTTCTATTCCTGAAGTGGTTGTCAGGCTCAGGAAAATGGCTCAAGCATGTCTGATTGAAGTTGCCAGGGCAGGTTGGATCGAAAGGCCCCTACTGATTAGAAAGGGTGTGAACTCTTAGCGATCAAACTCTTCAGCTTCATCCTCTAATCACAGGCAATATAAAACAATCTAAGCACCACTTAACCTGAGCAGAAGCCCTGTTATGACTTTGCAAGCCCTGTCTCCATTAATCAATCTGACTCCGTGTCTGGAGAGTAGAGATGCAAATGCATGGTAATGCCCCCTCCTCCCTCCTGGATCATTCTTCTCTGAGTTTTTCGCTCGTGTTCTTTCTGTGGTTGAAATAGCCGGAAAGCACATCCCGAGCTGGTCTTTATGGCGGTGCTATGTGCTGGTGAATGTGTCTTGCCGCTAGTGTTGGAATGAGTCTGTAATGAGGCAAAGCAGACAATCCCTTCACTTCTCTCTCTCTCTCTCTCTCTCTCTCTCTCGTTCAGCCTGATCTGGCCTGGGCTGCAGGCACCCTGCTGGTCAAGGGAAGTAGGGAGCTTGTCCAAATGGCCGGCCGTCCCCAACACCCAGGCCTCTCGCCGTGTTGATAAGCGCCCACATAAACAAAGACAAAAAAGCAGCATCTCTGTGAGTTTTCCAGGTGCTTAGGCGCGCTGTTGCTCATGATGGCAGGAGTTATTTAGTCCTTATGAGAGGGCAGGATGTCTCTGGTGTCGGCGGTGGGTGATTAATGAGCGAGAATGGCTGCCTCCTGCTGCCGTGGAGCACATGGTCTAGACTGAGATTACTAGAGCAGCCCCCCTCCCCACCATGGGAAAGGCTTCAGCTGAACTCACACAGTGGTGGCCTCTGGCCTGTGGAATAACTTAGACATTTAGGCTTTTTGAACAGGGCTGTAATTGATTTGTCAGCACACGAATCAGTGATAGCATTTACTTGCACAAGAATATTCCGATATTAATCAGAATATGGTCATTTTCCGATTGTGCAAGTGACTCGTCAGTGCATTAGCGAGGTTGCCGTAATCAGATTAAGCCAATGTTCGATGATGTTTAGATATCATATGCCTGCATTAATCAGTATTTTGTCATATCAGCACTTTTCCCCCAGAATATTGATTAGTTAAGCTAATGAGATGCATTTTTGAGACAAACATAAACAACAACAACAAAACATTTGTTAGTGTCTCGTGACAGAAATTTATCTGGCTCTAATTATTGTCAGAAATTAAGAAAATGCAGCATAAATACGACAAAAGTGAATGTTTCCAGTGCTTTCAGATATGCACAGCGGGGGAAACTAGAATGATTGTGAATGATTTGGATTTTGTTTTTTTATTCGGTTATGCAGAAGTATTCCAGTGGCTAGTGTTTGTAAGGATGTGTAGCTGTCAAATGGGCGTTCGTTTTTCTCTATTCATTTATGGTCACACTTTATTTTATGGTGTATAGGTTGCTGCTGCTTATAGCTGGTTGTTAAGTTTAGGTATTGGGTAGTTTTAGGGATGTAGAATATGGTCATGCAGAATATGTGCTTTATAAGCAGGCTACTAATAAACAGACAATATTTTAATAATAGGTACTACTTTGTGTGTGCGTGTGTGTTACCACAGAGACAACAGTGTCAAGAAAGAACATACATGAGATTAAATACAAGACAGATGCAGAAAAAATAAGGTAAATATCACTAGAGTTAAAACCTTATTGTAAAGTACGTATGATTTCATGTTTAATAGCCTTAGCGTAATAAAGAAACCTGCCATTTTATTCCAAATGTCATTTCCATCACAGGATGTAAACACAAAACATAATTTCAGACTTGATGGAAATGACATTGTGGTGGAAATAATCATTACTTTCAGATGTAAAAGAAAAGAAACAAATGTGATATATGTAAATACAGTGTTAGATATTGTTTGTGGACAAAATAGAAAAACTAGAGAGAATGTGAAAAGTACGTTTGAAGAGAGGTTATCTCCTACGAGGCCAAATATTCCTGGAGTTGATAAAACACCCATATAAATCTTTTTCGGAATATATAAGAAACCAGAATATGGATCGTGTGTGCCGCTGTGCTAATATCTGAGTCAAACTCACTGATACGAGGACTTCCACTCTCATTCCCAAATCCTGTGACTTTTATTTTGCCTCATCACCGCACTGAAAGGAGCTCGGTTCATTGTAAAATTGCTTAGACAACCTCTGCACTCCCCTTCCATGTAGACAAAATAATGAATACATTTTTAATGGGAATTTGTCAGAATATATTAAACGGCACAGGCGGGTCATAAAATCAGGCGCTTGGCCTCTCACCACTCGTAATAGTTATCCTGTTCCTCCTCTCTGCCATGGACTCATTTGCAGGAGTTGTCTAACACCGAGGCTATTTATCACTGAGCTACCAAGAGCTTTATGACAGTGAAATACCAGCACTTTGATTTATTGAGTTTAGCAAAATCCGTCTGTGAGCTTGTCACAATTGTTCCTCAAATCTTCCCTCACAAGCCACAAGCACACAAGCTTCTCTCTTGAGAAATAAAAACTGGGTCCTTTTATATACAATGCATTATTAACAACAACATTACAATGGGCACACTGGGTAAGAGATTGTTTCTGAGGGATTTTATGTGAGATGTTTCGATGAGGAGGCCATGCTGGGAGCTACTGTCTTGCCTGACCTTTACCATCAAAGCCTATTCTTATTTCCAATTCCCTCTGAGCGCCGCCAACAACCACGCTCTGCTGGGGACTATAGGACTTACATTATATCATTTGTCCAATTTGCTATTGTTTCATCCCTGTCAGGGTAATTTGCTTTGGGTTTCTTTGTTATACCTGGGGTTTTAGGCTTCCCCTAGAGAGGCCTCTTCTGAAGTGTGTGCCCCAGATAGCGTCTGTTTATCAAGCACCCTTTGCTCTGTCACGTTCGTTTCCTCAACGATGATGCGCAGATCAAATGCACGTCTCTATCTAGCGCGGTCTCCTGCGAACTAACCCGCTGATCTCTGAATGGCCCAGCTCCCGCGCCGTGTTTGTGCTGTAAGCGCCGGGAAAATATAGGCAACACTAGATGAGAGGTCATTTTCCTCATAGCCTGACATTTCTCTCTCATTTCTAATATTAGCGCAAGGTGATTCCTGGATCATTGGTTTTTATTGCGGGCCCATTGGAAAACTAATTCATTTAATGTGTCGTTACGCTTTCCCTTCCCTTGTGCTACTGTACATCGCCCATCTACATCTATTTGGAAAATGCTCTGTGTGGACTTCTCTCTTGTTGCTTTTTGTATGTATGGTTCCATGAAGAACCTTTAAGATCCATTGAGCCTTTTAATTGTGCAAAAAGTTTTTTATAGTGGAAAAAGGTGCTTTATATTATTAAGTGTTCATCATGCTAATTAAAACATGTTTCTGTTCATTGAAAGGTTCTTTGGGGAACCAAAAATGGTTAACAATCTTTATTGGCCTTCATGGTTCCTTAAAGAATCTTTAACATCCATGAAACTTTTACAATGCACAAAATGTTATTTTTAGTTGAAAATGCACATAAAATTATTAAAATTTTTTGTTCATTGAAAGTTTTTCTGGGCAACTAGACATGGTTACCTTTATTTGGAGGGTACACTTTTTTTACCACCCTATGTGATAAGGTCTTTACAACTGATGAAGTTTAGTTTAGTTTTTTTTTGGTTTTTAAAATGTTCTTCACACTAAGAGTCAAGTGTTTCTGTTCACTGAAAGGTTGCAAAAACATTTAATTATTGTGGAAATGGTTCTAGACCATTAAAAGGTTCTTTATGCCAAGAAAACACTGTTTACTGAAACACTAATGAGCGTATTCGGCAACTAGCTTTCGGTGTAGCGTGAACCAGAGGTAAGGACCTCAGATTTGTCACAGGGGATGTCAAGAGTTTTCATGTCGACGGTGAAAGTTCGATTCCAGGTCAGTCTGGGTCATCCCTGCCTTCACCGGCCCCCGGATGGGATCCATTGCAATACTTTCTTTGGTATACCGGCGTCGTCCATGCAGATAATGTGCCTGGCTAGGCATAAGCAGCGTTGTGCGATGATCGTGCTGAGGATTGGGAGGTCACATCACTGGAGAACCTCTATATTTGTAACTTGCTCAAAGTAGCGGATTCGTATAATCCATCACAGGCAACGCTAGTGGAATACATTGTCCTCATGGTACTAGTGGATGCTTTCTATGTTTTTGTGGTGTATGTTGCTATCTGGACGGTAATTGAGATGTATAGACGAAACTTGATGTTGAGAGAAATGGACACAGATCACCAAATGTTTCGCATTTGTTGAAAGGCCTCTGTAGCTTTTCCCAGTTGGCACTTGATTTCCAGTTTCTGCATCACTGTCCCGGCCAATAACACTGCCCAAGTAAGTGAACTTTTCAACCCATTCCAGGTCAACACTGATCTTCGGCTGTCCCGGTCACATCTCGATGTGCATTACTTTGGACTTCTACGCACTAATCCTCAGTCCAAATTTCGTTGCCTCTTGTCGCAGTTTGGGATGCTTGCTCTTGCAGGTGATAACCATGCTGGGTGATGGCGTGATGTCATCCTTGAAGTCAAGGTCCCAATCAATCCCTGCATCTGATCCTGCCATAGCTTTTCCCATTACAAAATCAAGAGCCTCCAAGACAAATAAGGGTGAAAAGATATACCCTTTCTGAATACACACTCTTTTTAAAAAAACCCTAAACGATGTAGTTTTTATAATGGAAAAATGTTCATTACACTCAGATTCTTTATGTTCCCTGACGAACCATTAACATTCATGGATCTTCTTCAATAAAAGGATCTTTGGGGAACCCAAAGTAGTTGTTTTTATGGTGTCGCTCTAAAATCTCACTTTTGGAATCTTTATTTTAAGAAAATGTTCTTCACACTGGGAAAGAAATCATTATTTTAAGAACTGTTCACTAAAAGGTTCATTGGGGAACCAAAAATGGTTCTTCTGTGGTGTTACTGTGAAACCAATCTGTTGGAACCTTCTTTTACCACCCTTTACAATGCACTCTTTTAGCCCTATACTATGCCAGCAACCGAATATATCTGGCTGGAAGAGCTTTGAGATGAAAAACAATTGCACGTCCTGCCTGTGGGACTGAGACGAACTGCACCGTTTAAACATAATGTCACTGTGTTAATGAATAAAGACACTGCGATTCCCGTTTTGAGGGAAACACCAAATTGATTTTCAATGAAAGTGCGTTATAGGGCCCGTCCTGGGAGAGGCCCGGCAGCTTAACAATCGGCGTCATATTTTGACGTGCGGCGGTCGAGAGCTCATTAATCACCTTGTGAACCCAGTCATTTTCTGCCTGGTGGGTTCACTAGTCACATGAGTAATAGACAGCAGCCATGGTATCCGGACGGGCCTCTGACAGCTCCGTCTGGCTTCCCCAAACCATACGGCAGCCTCAGCGGCAGGCACCCGGAGACGGGCGGGACGCAGGCGTCTTTGTCATTAATAATGATGAAGTGCTGAGAGCTCCTCTCCTCCTTCATCTTTAGCAGCTCATGTCATGCTTCCTCAATTAATTGCTTGTGTTCCAAATGTATCTCGCCACATTATCTTGTTCTATCTTTTGATTGCGCAAGCTTAATCCTTATCGTAAATGACTCTGTTGCGTGCCGCCACTGGGCCGGTCGTGTCTCATACCAAATTAGGCTTAAAATTGTTTTGCCGTGCTTTTTGCTTTTGATGCAGCCTCTTTAGCTATGAGTTTAATATCCTAACAGACCCAATTACATGCTTTCACAGTGGATAATCCTGAGGAAAAGGAGGAGTGAAGCCAACGTGGCAACACCTTGGTGTTATTTTGGTGTCGATTCGGCTCGTGCCCTACATCATTGTAAAGAACCACTACATCCTGTATGATTCTGGTTGTTATATATGGCACCATAAGTCAGGGAAATAGCGCAGGAGCCAAAGCAGGAAGAAGAGTAATGGTGCACATCATTAGCATGAATGGAAGCTGGGGTAATGGAGCACTAGCTCTGTTATTGTTCTGCTTGTTCAGGCATTGCTCTTACAATAATGGGTGGAAAAAACGCTCTGTGTACATTATGGAATGCATTTACAAAGCACAGACGGCATTTCCCAGCACATGAAGACACAACAGAGTTTAACTATCCAATTCATCCAAACCTTGAATGGTATCATGCATGTCACAAAGGCAAAAAATAAAAATAGCTCAAAGGAGTCGGACTGCAGGTCAACAGTCTCTGGATTTTGGGGAATTTTTGTTCAAAGATAATATCTATCTATCTGTTTATCTGTCGTTCTATCTATTTATGTATCGTTCTGTTGTTTTGTCATTCTGTCATTCTATTGTTCTATCTCTCATTCTATAATTGTGTAATTCTATATGTCATTATATCTTTTGTTCTGTCGTTCTATCATTCTAGCATTCTTTTATTTTAATGTTCTAATTCTAGGTCTGTATAGACTTATTAACCTTCTATCTATCGTTCTATCTATCTATCATTCTATCTATCTATCTATCTATCTATCTATCTATCTATCTATCTATCTATCTATCTATCTATCTATCTATCTAT
>JAUYWG010000033.1:8247768-8280961 GCA_034779775.1 Enteromius afrohamiltoni | reverse complement strand
TCTATCTATCTATCTATCTATCTATCTATCTATCTATCTATCTATCTATCTATCTATCGTTCTATCTATCTATCTATTTGTCTGTCTGTCTGTCTGTCTATCTATTGTACTGTCATTCTGTTGTTCTATCATTTCATCATTCTATTCTATTTCCAACTGTCTATTTACAAATCTATCATTCTGTTCTTTCAAAGTTTTTTTTTTTTACTTTAAAACTTCAGTCAACGACCTTGATTGTCATTTTAATTCTACTTCCTTATATTCTAATTTTAATTGCAGTTCTGCTTTCTGTTTATTACCTCAATTGAAATTCAATTCAAATGAAGTTTGAATTTGAAAGGTATTATGGCAATGGCCCACAACCAGTGTTTATGTTCAGAGATGCTGTGTGGTGATGCTCCGCCGGAGGCTGTAGCCTCAGCAGACGTGTGGCTAAATGATGCGCTGTTTATCGTGTAAACTGTGCAAGGCTTGAGCATCCACTGCCCACTGATTTCTATTTTGTCCCCGTTCTGTCCACATGATCTCAGCCAACACAGCTCTGTAATCAGCCTCCCTGGGCTAAATGACTAACACCCAACCCTAGGGCAGCTACACAGAGGTACAGACACTCCTCATGAATGACAGCCGTCCAATGCCTCTTGTGCCATGTGCTGCCAAATCGGTGCCCTCCCTTTCTGTTCAAGCACTTTACAGTGGGCTACAAAGAGATTTGAATGGCTTTATGATGCAAAAGGCTGAAGGGTCCCACCCTCTCTTTATGTGGCTGGGAACCAAGAGCATATTGTCAGCTCAGCTGGCATCTGCAGTCAAAACTCCACACATCTTTTTTTCATGAGCGCGTCGACGGCCGACTGCTGCGCGGGGTCTGGAGCAATTATTACAGTGTGTTTATTTTCTTATTGGCCCGGGCGTTAGAAAAACGTGCTGTTTCAAATCAGCGCTTTAATACCACCCATGTTTGCGGGAGTGGATGTGTGTGTTTTTTAAGGCCGCCTGTCACACTGTTACGATGCCGGTTTGGGCAGTAGCTCCTATCTGCTGGAGTCTCAGCAGAGGCATTGTCACAGACAATGTTTGTCTTGTTAATTAAATTTCTTCTCGGCAAATGAGGTCATGGGCTGCCATGGGTGTAATGTCTCTCTCATGTACAACAAAGGGAACGCAGGGAGCCCAGGAATCTTAACTGAAACAATCACGGATAAATCTCTTTATTTGTCTGCGGATCTATATTTTTTCTCGAGCATCACTGCTGAGATATTTGATGTACAGCGAGTGGTTTTTATTGCTTCAATTTTACAGACAGTTGGGATTAATGACAGGCTCTATAGCTTCCAGGAAGAGCTGGCAATAATGCAAGGGCTTTTCCCATTATTCTCAGCCGATACAGAATGAACACATTTGCTCAGATGTCAGTCAGCGATGATGACCAGATTGTAACTGTACGCTGTTTAAAATGTCTCTCGTATTGATAAATGTCATATTGCGCTTCTTACGTGCCGTTATGTTTCCGGGGTCAGCTCGGCGATAAGGATTATTTGATCTTTTCCAACCTTTATCAGTGTGACTGAGCGCTTGCGGCTGCGCGTAATAACTTAACGCTAAATAAGCAGCTTGTACGCAGAAGCTCGTGAGCACGCTAAGGCACAAATGAACAAGTTCCCTGGCAGAGAAAGGCAATTGTTTACAGCGATTCTGTCCCATCGTCCAGAAAAAAAAAAGAACTCTAAAGCCCTAGCCTTTTGAACCAAATTAGAAATAGTTATTTTTTCCGTCTCTGTGGAACAACTCACTTAACTTATCTCGTAAAGGCTCTCTCCACAGTGTCAAGTGAAAGTGCTTGTCCAATTAAAAATAATGGGAATGTATTTTTCTCCGTTTCTTTATCTCTTACTCCTCTGCTTTTGTTAAGGAACATTTCAAGTTAAAATGAAATCAAAGGTTTGCATAGGACTCCTGTTCAGTGCCCATACTTTCACAAATCCCTCTTCCTGTCTCGCACAGATATGATAATGTAACTTTGAGAATACCGCAGCCCTGCACATATGTTTAATTACTTCAAAATGAAGTGAGACTGATAGTATTACAGTGCCATCTCAATAGAATCCAAAATTGAGCAAATTAAACTTCCTCTCGCAGTTATCGTAATAAAAACAGACAACACAAACAACCGCAGCTTTCGCACAACCGCCGGACTGTTATTACTGTGATAAATAACCTTGAAACTGTGTAATGCGCTCGGCTTGTCTTCAAGCAAACCATTTTAGAGTTTGAATTGTTTTATATGCTGTAGACAAACGTACTATCTGTTGAATTGGTTATCTGTTGCTGTTTATTTCCTTACTATCATGACTGGACTTCAATGCAGTATTGCAGTCTGAGTGTTAAAACACTATAGGTCAACGCCACACAAGTGGCGTCATTTCATTTGGAGGGTCTGGGAGCGGATGTGCTTTATTGCAAAAGAATATGTGAACGCTGAGCCCAATGTTCAGCTCTGGCTTATTGTTGTTTTTAATGTTTTATTCATCCCCAAAGAAATTAGCTCATGCGCTTGAAGCAACGGTACTGACATGCTCAGAGCCCTGTTGTGATCTGTGAGTGTGTGTGTCCTCTGTTAGGTCCTTAGCCCAGGCCTGAAGACAACACAAAGCAGATTAAAGCGGCCAATAGGAAATCTCTAATAAATTTGCATTAACACATTGTGTAAAGCTGCTGCTGATTGCCTCCCCGAGACCCCGGGGTTGCCATCCCCGACTCCTGTATGCCGGCCAGATGGTCACTTCAGAATGAGACTGACACACCGTTTCAAACTGATTTCATGCAAGCCCTCTGGAGGGAGAGACAGACCATCAGCTCCACTGGGAATCAAGATTACAAAATAGCCAATTAAAAAGGAAAGTGCTGAAATCTTGGCCTGATAAGGTGGAGATTAAATCGGTTATAGTTTATTAGGGGAAATTAGATATTAGAATCCGCACCTCTCCAAACAGATTTCCATTACCAGCTCTTTTGCTTTTTATCTTGCTCTCGGTATCTGATGCAGTGCAGGGTGCTGTAATTACAGAACTTAAGAGCAGCAGAAAGGGGCGTCAGAAAGCCTTGAAAGAGTCTGAGGTCCAATGAAATTGTTAAAATAATACTGACTTGCTGTATGCAGTCAGACACTTGACTAATTCTGTGGTACTGATTCCAAGCATAGTGCAAGTTTAGTAATAGCATGTCACATTTCCACAAAAATATTATGCTTTTTGTAACATTTTTGCTTTTGACAATCATTTGCAAGGTTAAAAAGACATTATTCTTCCTCTGAGCCAGTTCACACATATTTGTTCTATTCTGAATTATTCATAAGTCATTTTATACCTAATTCTAATCATTCTAATTTCCGTATTTACATAAGTTAATGTATGCATTTTAAAACTTCTGACAGATTAAAACTATTGACTTTTGATTGCTTGCACTGATAAGAGCCTTATAAAGATAATATTGAATTCTTATTCAAGTAATGAGTTGGACAGATTTTTTAAATCATCATCATCAAATTAGGCAATAGTAGTAAAAATGTAAAAAAAACCATACATATATATATATATATATATAGAGAGAGAGAGAGAGAGAGAGAGAGAGAGAGAGAAAGAAATACATATATATATAGAGAGAGAGAGAGAGAGAAAGAAAGCTGTGTGTACATCTCAAATTAGCATTTGTAGGATGATTTTAAAACACACACACACACACATTAAAAAATTTATTTTCTGTTAATTTTTTCACTGAAATCCCTCTCTTTTCAGAGTGACTACTTGGTTGGAGATGAGCCGGGTGTGACCGGTGTGGGGCGAGTCATCTGCTCAGTGGGTGTGAGAGGTAATTACTGCAGGAGAATGGTGAAGCAGATGTGAGGGTCTCGCTTAGAGGAGGGAGCCGGGAGCCTCCTCCAGTCTGCTGCTGCTGTTGGTTCAGTGTCCCAGAGCCTCTCGCCGTGCTCCAGAGGCATCTGTGCAGCACCTGTGGGCCCGGTTGCACCCTGCCTCTTGGCTCAAAGTCAGCGTTCGATGTGCCACTGAAAGTGCCGCCCCAGGTCAGTCAGGTTCATGAGAAAACACTCCTGTAGACCTTCTCACCTTCCCCACCTCGACTGCCTCCCTCACTTTAAAGGCTTCCTCAGCTGGTGGGTGAACAACGCCGTGACCTGAAGCCAACCTGACCGCAACCCCGACCCCATGTCAATCTCACACGCAACCCAAAGTGCTTGGCCTGGCAGTGAAAACAACTCTATGTCCTTCAAAACATACACAAACATTGTTTTAGTGTCTTGATGGATCTGAGTGAATATTAAATACAGAAAGACTCCAGCCAACTGAATGGCCAAAACATATGTGTATACACACACACACACACACACACCTTTTGACCATTCAATTGGCTGGATTCCCTCTGTTCACTCAGATCCAATAATATATGTGACCCTGAACCACAAAACCTTAAGTCTTAAGTGTCAATTTGTTTGAATAAATAAGCTTTCCATTGATGTGTGGTTTGTTAGGATATGACCATTTTTGGCCGAAGTACAAATATTTAAAAATATAAGGGTGCAAAACTATCAAAATATAGAGAAAAACCCCATTTAAGTTATCCAAATGAAGTTCTTAGCAATATTACTACTTAAAAATTATTTGTTGATATATTTATTGTAAGAAGTTAAAAATATATCCCAGTGACTTAAGACTGGCTTTGTGGTCCAGGGTCTCACACACACACACACACACAAATATATATATATATAAATATATATGAAAGTCCTAATATTCATATAGTTAATAATTGCAGAGTTACAGTTTATAGTTATTACTTTTGGGGTTTACTAAGGATTACTTTTGCAAACATTTTCACGATCAAATTGTAAAACAGTAAAATTTACTAAATGTTTTCAAAATTAAATCTCATTAAAAGCTCATTACACTAAAATATGACTCAGTTTGTTACAATTAACAGAAAATCTTTACATGAGCTAACTAACTGATTATATTAAACAAAACTCTAGCTAAACAAGATTCAGCAGATTTAGAGTTCCCAGCATGCTTTGCTTCAGACTACATAAGAAGAGAAATCGTTGAAACTAAGTCTTATAAAATGTTTTTTTGCACAAGTTTAATAAAGAGGGAGATCGGTTAGTGTCTAATGTTATGGTGAAGTTGTGGGGCTTGCGCTTGAAAGCAGTGTTTGTAGGCCATTAAATACTAACAGTACACATGCTGCATGTTGCTTTATTAAAACAAGAATTGTGTACAGTAATTTGGCACAGGGCAATGCAGTGATAGTTTTTTTTTGTAATACAAAGAAAAGTGCTTTGGTGGCGTTTAGGGTTCATGTTAAATGCAGTTGGTTATGGTTAGGCTTTACAGTGTTGTGTTTACGGACAGACATGCGTTAGTCCAGACTGTGTCCTGGCAACTCTTTACACAAATGTTTTATTAACCCCAATTAATAGCGTCCTCCTTCGTCCAGACTGTGTTTGCTGGTGTTGGATGCCTTGGTCCTCCCTGGGTCTTCATCTGTTATGGTCTGGTTAATGAAATATGGACCCCCCCGTCCACCCCCTTCAAAATTTCACAACATATGTGATACTGTAGCCACTCACAGCATTGGCACATTCTAATGTGTTGCTTACAGAAATAGTGGCATTAGGCTCAACAATCTGGTAACAAACCTCATTCAATGCAAAGATAATAGCAGTCCTCGCACAAAGGAAAAAAAACTGCAGGACTCCCATTTGATTTTATTAGAAGGCAAAATGAGATCCTTGATCTCCGAGGACATCCAGTAACGCCTTTGGCAAATTGACAAGCATTATGAGGTTTGAATTGTTTCTGATATAGACAGCTGACCAGACTGATTGTTTGTCAAATACTGAAATACATATTGAAATACAGAGGATGGCTGCAATGTAGTAAAATATTAGGATAGAATGGCTAAATAAATGCCTGGAGTATCTAATATACCAGTAAATGTATAAATGCTAGAATGCTAAATTGTCTAGTTTGTTTCTTTTCCCCGATGCACTTATGGCATTTTTGCATTATGGTGCAACGCATTTCTTCTTGTTTTAGTTCGTATAGACTGACACTACTGCAAAAGATTATTGCCTTACTTTTTGTCTTGTTTTCCAGTAAGCATTATTAAATCAAGATACATTTTAAAGCTAAATAATTTAAAGATACTAATTATTGATATTAAAAAATATATATATTCTCGTCCCATTGGCAGACATTCTTTAAAAAACTCACTTTATTTTGATACATTTTTCCAAAAATAAATATCTTTATGCTCAAATGTATCTTGAAGTAAGAATGATTGGATATTTGTTTTGCAAAACAAAACAAATACTTTAAGCTTTTTTTTTTTTTTTTTGCAGTCTGGTGAAATGCATGGTCGGAATTCAAACAAAAATCATAAGTAATATACAAGGCATATGAAGTTTACATGCTGGTGTTAAAATATTTTCAAATATGCTTCTCTGACTTGAAACAATATATTGAAGAAATTATTTCATTATTTAATGTTAATATAGTCTTGAGAACATTCGTGCATATGATCTAGAATCATAGATATTATGTTGCTCAAAGCCTTGATATTTGCACAGGATTTCTTTCTTCGCCCACATAACATAATTGTGGTTCCAATACTGTTTGAACACTATGCATTTAGTACACAGTATTTCTGTGATTTCCATGGTTACGTGTAATTTATAGTTCTCAGAGGAGATGATTATCTAAAACAGTGGTGAACATAGCTGCTTTGCTAACTGTCCTTCTATATAAACAGGGCCCCTGTTGCATAATTCATACATTGCAACTCTGATCATTAAACACAGCCACCGCCGTATGAGTAAGTTGCGTATATCAAAGCGCAATTATTAAGAAAAAATCAATAAACATTTTTGACTTGTCTGAGCGGTGCAACACTTTAAAGAATTCATGAGCTTCCCTCCAGATGGCCATAGCCGTTTTTCTGACTAATAATCCATAGCACGCACATTTGGCTTTTTGATGAACACTAGTGCGCTTCCCCACACAATTACAGGTCACATTTACTAGCAGTCGCCCAGCGCGCAAATTTGTTTTGCGATGGGTCTTTCGCTCTGAGTGGCTGTCAGGCTTTCTGTAGCCATCCGTGGCTGACAATCATACTTTATTGGGAATGGAAAAGTGACGGCTAATTGATTTTACAGTGATACCGATGGAGAGACAATGAATGTGCCATCAATTCAATCCGCTATTTAATGGTTCCAATTTAGCCTCTGTAAACGCTCGCTAAACTAATTTCTCTGGGTGCAGCAATCTGAAAAGCTATCATATCTCTAATCTCCTTCTATATATTCATCAGGAAAAGGGAATTTAGCCAATTCCAAGGTCTGGAGATGATCTGTTAGCGCAGTGTAAATGTTTAGAACGCTGCAATCGAGTTCATTTATTGGGATATGAAAAGTTTTATTGGCAGGGTCAGTGGAGTGGAACTGTTGGATAATAGGCAGTTAACCAGAAGTCTTTGGGAGCTATGAAGCATAGAGATGTAGGGAATAAAATGCCGGGACATACCTTAATCGGAAGCTAAACTGAAATTCTGAAACAGCACGGCTGTTAGATTCCCACTGATAAAAGGTGCAGGGGCATGGGCGATTGCTATTCAGCCTTCTATTTATTTTCCTCTGTGTAAGCTCTTCAATTTTGGCCAAAACTAGGGTTCAGTGAGCCGCATATGCCAATGCGACGTGAGATGGAGATGGGGATGCGATGGGCTCTACCTTTCCATCAGGACATTCCAGCAAGCCAATCATCATCGGATATGACTTTGACTTCGAAA
Organism: Enteromius afrohamiltoni; assembly: GCA_034779775.1. Taxonomy (NCBI): domain Eukaryota; kingdom Metazoa; phylum Chordata; class Actinopteri; order Cypriniformes; family Cyprinidae; genus Enteromius; species Enteromius afrohamiltoni. The sequence continues at coordinate 8,273,098 of JAUYWG010000033.1, read as the reverse complement.
CCGTAGAGCAACTAGATGATAATATGGCTATTCTCTCCAATATAAATTCACAATAGCCTTTTAAGGACCCGATCGCTCCATTCATACCTCGGTGCGGCGCTGACCAATATAACCTCACCCCCCCTCTCCCGTCCAACGCGCTCACGCTCATATTCTCTGTGGGCTTTATTTTTTTGTCAGCTTAAAACCTTTCGTTTCTCAGTAGAGGGTTAAAGATGAATTACTGGCTGGGATGAAAACTATCCTTAGTTGAAGATAAAGGGCTTTTGAGGGCTTTCTTCGCTCATTGAGAGGAACGTTATCTGGCTGATGTCACATTTATACCTGTGAACAGCCGAGAGCTGCATGTTTGGTCTTCCCGACAGCTCTGGACCCCTACCAAAAAAAATGCAAATGTCACAATTAAAAGCATATTTCTTGCCTGTATTTCATTTTACAAAGGTATGTAAATGCCTATTAATTCGGATGAAAGCCCATCAGATCAAGCGAAGCAATTAGGCTTGATTTTTCATCCAATAGAGGCTTTTAGCAAGTGCGATATTTGTTGTTTTGTTGTCAGCTAAGCTCTTTTTTTAATGTTGCTATATTGAAAGTGTCCCTGGTGAAGTTCGGATGTGTGTCCCTGCAGCAGTCTTCGGTGTGTGGTAACTATAGAGAGCATCTCCTCTGAGAGCCCCTGAAGAGAGTCACTAAGGGGGCCAGGCTCAGTCTATTCCCACCCTGCTGCTGTTTGTTTTCCTCCTGTTTGACTGTTTGGGTGAACGTAGACTTGCTAATTTGGGCTATTTGAGTTGATAATGCGCCTCAGTTCATGGACTCGTTCAAACCCATGGATTACACGCACAGTATTGGCTGTTGTGAAAAGCTGAATCAGACTTGACAGTATCAGCCTTTTTCAAAGCATGGTGATGAGTCCGTTCACCCACCATCAAGACTTGTTTTTGCCCACCGCTGCGACTGTGGCCATTTAATTGCATGTTTGATGGTTGGAAGCTTGTAGGGGAGATTAGAGCCTCTATTTCTTCCGTTGTGTGTTTGGGGACTCAGTCCTACATTAATGCCTCTCTCAGGAGAGGGGGTTGTAAATATACTTGATAAACTTGTACCGCTACCATAGAAACTATTCTCGGCAGACTTTTAACCTTATTGCGTCCCACGACGCGCCTTCTCATTTCTAGGCCAGGTTAATAAAATAGTATCCAAAAACATTTGCTTTGTAAAATATCCTTTTGCATGGTATTTTGATATTTTAGTTCACTTAGCAATGAATAACTGCCCCTCTGCCTATCTTTGATTTTTTTTTAAAGATGTTTAGGTAAACCTCATGAATATATTTCAAAATGTTCCTTGTTCAGTGCATTCAAAGTGCCAATATAATGCACCAAAATGTCTTATGGGATGCGTTGGTAATTTCAAAAAGGTGCAAAATCATTTCTTTATTTATAAATTGAAATTGGAAGTTAATAGGCTCCACATTTTTGAGGGACATGATTAAAATATCCATTATAAGATCAGCTCTTGAGTTTCTGCATTGTGGATTACTTTAATCTCGACAGCCCGATAAATTATAGAGCTCTGCTCTCAATCTAATGAGGTAATTGCCTAAAAGATTCATTGTTCCTTTCATTTCCAGAGCCATCCTAGCAACAGAACTCTCAAGGCTATCATTTCGTCCTATCAATTTATTTTCCCTCTCCCATGGCATACGTTTGCATAAAAACATACGATTTGACCTCAAACGTATTTTCCCAATCCTCTCGCATGGCCACTTTCCCTGGTTTGCACAGGTTTGCATGTGCTAATATGCTTTGGCGTTTGGCTCTGTTGATTAGGGTGATTGCACTAGGTTCCTTTTTTTGTACAACAATGGCATCATACATAGTTTGTGCAACAGAAGCAGAAAGGCCGTAATCCCTGGCAAACAAGCATCTTTGGCTGGAAGCTGACGGGCGGCGTGGTCAAGTGAGGGCCATGGTTAAACAGAGACTACGAGTGACTGAGAGAGCTCAGCTTAGATTAGGGCGATCATGCTGAAAATGACTCCCAGGTAAGACCTCTATCTCTGGATACCCAGCTAGAACAAGCCTTATCTAGTGTGGTCCTGATCACGATCTTAAAGAGAAAACTGCATGAGTTCCCTCTGTGGAGCAATAAGACTTGACGGTTGTTGTATTTGTCGGTTTCGCTCATGGCCTACTAAACTTTCGAGCACATCTTTGTCTAATCGACACACGGACAAGATGGGAAATCGTGTACAATAAAAACTAAAAAAATATTTCTATTAAATCCAAATTGGATCTATAAATCCAATTTTGCTTTGATGGTAATAATAATAATGTCCTAATCTAATCACACGCCTCACAAAAAAAGAAATAATCTGTTTGGAGTTTTTTCAATGAAAAATCTTATTTGGGCATGTTGATCTTTTATTGAATTGATTACAAAGCCACGTGACTTTAAAACCAATTACGTAAAATAAGGAATATGCGAAAATAATCAAGTTGTGAAAATAAGTTGTGAATTCTCAGCTCCATTCCAGGTTTGGCTTTTCAATTCCTCCGTACCCAAAGGCGCCAGGCTCAAAGATCTAATTGTGGTACTCTTAAGAGCACAAACCTCAAGTTGTATTTCAGAGGCAAATGAGAGATAAGAATGCGTCTGTGGATCAGGAGTAGTGCCTTTCAAAATCCCATCACCAAGGTCCCTATGCAGAAGACTCGGGATTAAAAGAACCAGATTAAAAAGCTCAATTTAATTAGGATGAATGGATAGATCCTTCACATGAAAGAGTAATAACTACAGTCTCACTAACGAAAGATAGCTCAGGCCCCGCTGAGTTCTCCACACTACAGGTAAAATTGAAGATGAAATCAGAGCCAAAGAGACAAAAAAAAGAGAAGAAGAGGCCGTAATGCTCGTATAATCATCTCTCTGCTATCCGCGATTGCCGTCTTTCTTGCGATCTTCTAAATGCAGATCAATTACAAGCCAGAGAAGCCTGGGTGTCACATGTGATTCACAATGTCAATTTCATGCTTTCGGAAACTGTTTGGCAAGTGCTCCCTCTCTTTACATCTGGTAACCAATCAGAAGGGCAGCATGTCAGAGAAAGAGACAATTTAATGGTGTGACAGTTAACCAGAGAGTGCAATGTAGTGAGATTGTGCCAGGAAGCCTCTGTCTGTCATGGACTGATATTTATTTATTTACCGAACAGCACAGCACAAATAAAATGTCACATCTCATTTACACTCTTGCCCTTTGGAGATGCACAGAATCTCTTTAAATCAGAAGTGTGGACTTGCTCTGTCTGATTAAAGCTCACTGAAAGGGGCCTTGATGACACACGGCGCAGTTTAGCACGAGGACAATTGAAAATAAGAGCGTTAACACACTTGCGCTCCCACCAAGAAAATGAGTTTAAGTAAGCAATCCACGCTGCTCTGTTTGATCCTCGGCTCTGGGGTGACTTTTTTGTGAAAGCATATTTCTCATGAAGCCATTTTAGAGGATTAAAATTGATAAATTAGCGTTGTCACAATATCAAGGGCTCCTTCCGCTCGGAATCAGCGCTCGTACGGCTGTGTAAGCTGATGGGAAGGTCTTAACCGGATCTTAGCGCTCATTTCGTTAGGCCATGGAGTCAGCTCGCCGCTCCTGCTTCCGCTTCCTCAGACAAAGACAGGGCGCTCCACCCTGCCCGAAGAGGTCCGGCGGAAGCTTGTCTGAAGAAAGACGAGATGTTTCCACCGTCCCTGGGGTGGGAGGTTAGCTTTTGGAAATAAACACACTGCAGTGCCAGGGCTATTTCGCGTGCTGAAAGGAGGCAGTCCGCTAATCTATGAATGGGGAAGCCAGGGCACCCCTGTTACAAATGTTATCTCTGCGTGGCATAGAGGGTTGAAACCTATTCAGCCCCCCACTCTCGAGCCATTGCTAAGATTATGTCACCCTAATCCCTAATGCAGGCGTTTTTGTGGCCTAGATGGACAGGTGATTCCAAGCAGTGCGGAGGTAATTGTTCTGTTTTCTTCTTTTGCCAATAGAGGTGTTGTCATATGTTTTTTTTGCATGCACTGAATGGCTTCACAGGAAGAGATGATACACAAAGAAACGCATGCAGAATGCGTACATGAAAAATCCCCACACAAGTGATGGGAGACAAAGCATTTCCCACAGATTTTCTTCTCTCGGCGCTTGCTACAGTGTTTCTGAACAAATAAAAGCAGTAACTGAATGAGAGCAAGGTGGGAGAAGAGAGGTCAGAGCACTCATTATTTCTCCCAGCCCAGTGGAAGCTGAACTTTCTGTGAGTGGGCTGTTTAATTGATTCTTATGGAACTGTGGTATTGATTACTTAAGAGCCTCTGGTCTTAATGCCTAGCTCGGCATCTCGCTCACACCTTCATAAGGCAGAGTCCTCGCGCTGCGGGCTTTTATTGTGCCGGCAGAACTGTAGCTGGCGTAATAAGGCAGGATGAGCAGCATCTCTGGTGACCCATTGGTTGTGGGTGATTGTGCCACCTTGATTTTATTTAATTGAGTTTGCATTGGCTTTAATTTAAATGTTGATGTAGCCTCAGATGAGGTCATTTACAGGGCTGTGATTCAATGCGGCGTAATTGAAGTTCTTTCTTTTCCGCGAAGGTTTGGGGAATTCATCTGCGGATGCTCAAGGACACGCAGGCAAGATGTCCAGAAATTAGACAGGATTAATTGAAAATCTTAATTACTTTCTGAGGGCATAAACATCTCAATATCAATTAAAACGTATTTCCACCGCACTTGGAGGATATGGGGAGCAGCAGTAATTAGATATCGAGACTGTCAAGACAACTCGATGGGTTTGTGCGGAAGCCCTCTGATTGAGCGTCCGTGAATTAATGGCGAATAAATTATGAATGCACCAAACCTGGTTCGTACCTGTTAAGCGCGTACGCTGAGAGTGGCCTTCTCGAAGTTGAGCAAAGTCGAAACTCTGGGAAAAATATGGCAAAGCACATTCTGGTTATTATTGAAGTGTCTTAAATTATAGAGTGCATATTAAGCAGAGTTATATGACTTGGGCCAACAGGGAAATAATATCCTCCAGCTTCCGCGGAGCTGTGCGCTTGAGTGGGCAGATAAAAGCTGGTGTAAAAATGGGTAGTGGATGAAGAAATGTTTTGGAGGTGTAAAGTGATTGTTATTCAGAGGACAGTGCTCTGTCACCGCCGGCAGTGCAGCCTTGAGCCCTGCCTGTCATCCCGGCGAATTTCACACACATCTGTTTCGCCCATATTTTTTTTTCCCATTTAGTTTGTTTTTCCATTTTAATTTCCTGCCTATCTGCTGGGACTCCAGCCAAGGCCTTGTGTTTTAGAGTCTATCTTTACCTTACATCTCTTGCTCGCCAACGTCAGCTCGTTCCCTCGGCTGAGGAAAAAGGGTCTTGGCAGTCACAAACCATTTAGCCAGAGGAAACCGAAGGGCTGCTCCTTTAAACTGGGATTTTTGGACCAATCTGCGCGGTGTATTCGAATTGCAGAGTAACAAATGGACAGTGGAAGGGGTTTGTAATGGTGATTAGAGTCTGAAATTGGTTCAGATTTACAGTGTCAGTCAGAGATGGAGGGGAAGGAATAAGCAGTCTAAGCGGTCTAATGGATCCATCAGCTCGCTTCGGCTGCTCAGTGGGCCGAGTGAGGTCACCAGCCATCCGCGGGCGGCACAAAAGCACTTCAATTTTGTTAGGAAATGTATCAATTTAACTGACTCGAGCGGCACACTGGAAACCTAATGAATCTGGACTCAATTTTCCACCACACTGCCTCTGTGAACTGGAGGAAACAATGCTGCTGGTGAAGGGTTGAGGGAGGCCCGCCGTGATTGGCTGGCAGCGACCGCGCTGCCGACCGTGCCGGCCAGTTGGGAAGACGGGGACCGGCCTTCGTTTATCTAGCGATAGCCGCGACCCGGACCGCTGTCACTCATCTAACAATGATGTCATTAAAGGTAAATTGGCCTCTATTTCAGCGGGATGATAATGCTAATTGAGTGGCAAAACATAATACCGAGAGCTGTTGTGTGCCGTTAAGGGGAGGAGGGGGACAGATTAAATGGCCATACAATGGTGGGTGTCAGGCACGGCAGATGTTGCTTTGTGCTGAGGACTGCATTGACATATCTCTTGCTTGTCAGGCCTGGGCTTTAGGAGAGTCTTACAGGACTGGGGACCAGATGGTCTCACACAGAGTCTGACTAAAGCCGTTAAACAGAGGCTGGTTATTAAAAAAAGACAACTCCACCACAAGAAATGTGTTGCTTGGTAAATAAGAGAGTCTGCCGGACTGCCTTATCGATCTGACTGCCACGCGCCGGGCTGACTGCGGGCTAATGAAAGGCCTCTGGACGGCGGGCGTCATGTTTATTTAGGGGCAGGCCTCAGATCAGCCGGCGTTCCCCCCTCGGAGGAGCGCGCGCAAGAGGGAAGGAAACTCTTAACGCTCGCAGTGTGGCGCTTTTCATTTGCCTGATGTTATTGGATTGATTTATTCGGATTCTCCGTGCGTGTTTTACTCCAGATATAAAGGGAGCGATTACCTCGCAACGATCATTATAGTAATTATTCCTTTTCTGTTTCCATCTTAATTGATACCGTCAACATGATTACCAATTATACTTTTTATTACCGCGGTATTTAGATAACAGTTTTGCTTTTATACTCTTTGTTAATTTGTCAGCAGACTTCACACTGCGTTGTGGTTTCTGCAAACATAATGCTTCATAATTACTGTACAGTTGAACCTGCAATCTGGGTACTGAATGGAAGCAAAGCGCCGCCGGTGTTAAGACACATCTGCTAGTTAGTTTTTGGGTTTTTTTTAGCTGTTAGGATTCCACACCTGGGTTTCTGGGAATGTATCGCTTAGATGCCGTGTTTATCGCACTGTAAATCCGGCAGACACATTTTAATGTTCTCTGGCTCTGTGGATTAGAATTGAAAAGTGGCCCTTCCACTTGACCTCTCTATTATTACGAACACTGATCTCATTTGGCAAGGCAGACACCAGGCAGCCTCTGATGTGTTTCACATGCCTTCAAAGCTAATTCTGCTAAACGCCAGGTGATGAGGAGAGCAAAACACTATTTATGAAATAAAGCTGTCAAATCGTGGATCTATATCAGATTTATCTTTTCTTCTTTAAAGAAATACTAGAACATTATTCTGAAGATGTCAGATCGGGAAACTTTAGGTCAATTCTCCTGGATTTATTTATAAAGTTCTATTTATTTATTTTTCTATATTTAAAACCTAATTAATCTAATTAGTGTTAATTAGTGAATTGTTCGAATATATGCACTCGTGACATCTTTTATTACTTTAAAAGCTGAAGTCTGCAGTACAGCTGAATACAATGGAACTGGGAACCTTAAGCTGTAGCTCATCTCAGCAGGGTGTGTAAGTTGAGCGACAGTATCTGATAATATGTGATACTTTGGCTGATTATCAGATTTTAAAATGTTAGCCACCATACATCACATGCATTAAGCATGATAAATAAAGCAGCCTTTATTAAAAAAAAAAAATTTAAATTTCATTTTATTCACAAGCAATAAACATATGCTTCAAATACACAAATATATGATTTAAATATAATAATCTTTTAGGTTGTACATTTACATACAAAGTAAAGATTTGAAACAAGTCTGCTGTTATTTTTGCATTACATTTAAAAAATAAAAGATAGGCTATATTTCTTTAAAGATGCATTTCAAATCCACATTTATCCACATTTCAAACATGCTGATCAAAATTTGCAAATAAATAAAATGTAAAATAATAATAAAAAAAAAAAAATCATTTATATTATAAAGCCTATTTTTTTTTATTTATTTATTTATTTTTTTTACAATGTTTTTTTTTTGTGCACTCCAGTTAATCTCAATCAAACTGTAGTTGGGTTATTTGACCATATAAATAACTACTAACATCTAACTAAAACAACAAATATATGATAACATAGTACAAAACAAGATTTTTGATAAATGTAAAAAACAAACCTGGGTAAAATATTTGAATATAAAATATTTTCTATTTTATAATGACATTTCAGTATAAAATAAACCATTCATTAATCATTCAAAAAAACAAACAAATAAAAAAATGGAGAGAAAAAAAAAAATCAAGCTACAACTTGCTTGGGCCCAACACAAGACTGAGCCGTGTGTTTCTTCTTTCAGTGTGAGGTTAAAAAAGCAGCTCAAGCATTGCCTAAATTGTTCTCATCCCACTTCACTTACCACCTGGATCACACTCCTGAATTACTCAATCAGAGTTAGTTTAGGAGCAGGACAAAGCGCTAAGAGAGGCTGATGATGTGACCAGAGCTCAGATTGATGTGTGATTCCCTGACATTTCAACCATGCTTGCTCTGCTCTCCTTCAATCAGCCTGTGCTCTTCGCTTTGTCATTTCAGCTGGAACAAACACAAATAAGCAGGCAGATTTGCGCCCGAGCCCTCAGGACAGGAAAAGTTTTGAAATGCTATTTGACAGGTTCACGTCGACTGTTTTATTTTGTCTCTCCTCTCTGTCCCCTAGGTGTTTGACTGTGAGACATTTAATCGTGGGACTAGCGCTTTCATATCAGTAACAAAAATCAAATAATGCAAGATGATTTACTCCCCCTAGCAACCGAGGAGCACACTCGTAGCAACCAGCCGAGCCTCGGGCCTCAGTGTAATCAGCTTGAAAATATTTCAATTATTGTGTTGATTTTAGTGGATTTGAGAGGCGGTCGGTGAGCGCCTCAGTACATTCAGCCCATGACCTGCAGAGGAAGACATTGATTTAAACAGGTGTCAGAGAGGGAAAGTAGAGGCAATTTAAATGGGAATGGGATAGCAAAGTCATTGAGCACTGTTCAGTGCATGTGTGACATCCGCCTGCTGCTGCCGAATCAATGCAGCTCAACTGAACGAAAGAAAAAAAGAAAAATCTCACCTTGAGGAATCATCCGTCTGCTGTGGCCCAGTGGAGCAGGAGGATGGAGGTTTCACGCGCTTCTCCCCAGCCTGCCTAAAGCCTGATCAGGGTCTTTAGCCGTGCATGTGGGTCCACAGGTGACTCTGTGGATTGAAAAGCTGCGGTAGTGCCTTAAAGCAGGGTGCACGCTAAATAATACACATGCCATTTATGTTGGGTTGAGCCCTGAAAAGTCAACTACCATGGCTGGAATAGGAACAATAGTAATGCAGTATATGCATCTGAAACTTTTTTTTTCCGACTACAATTGGAGCTTGGAGTTCTTCTTTGTTTCCCCAAAGAACAGACAACAACTGCTTCACTAAGATAAATGGAGACTGCGTAATTCCAAACATAAGATGCAGCGCTAACGCATAATTGTACTTTTCACACTATTTTACGTGCCCAAGTATGGACTACTGTAATCTTTTTGCTTAAAATGTCATTTCTCTTTAAAGGATTCATTAGGACTAAATTTAGCAGTGTTGCCCACCATTATCTTAACCGCTGGAAATATTAACATTGGCCTTTTATTGAATTTGCAGGGTTATATTTAGCATGCAAATTGATTCCTTTCACTTTCCCACAAATACAGATCACTTCAGCACGGCTAATTTTGAGGCTTTGAGAGGAGACGTAAGCGTAATTAAAAGCGCAGACTTCTCCGTCTGCAACTCTTAAGTGTCCCAAACTCAATCTCTCCCCCCAACCCCTCCACACCAGTCCTCCTGTTTTATCTTTTGTGGTGATTGTATCATCATCCCGGGCTTATCTTCCATTACCAGTACTGTTCGCTGGTATTTATAGCATTAGTGCGCTGGATTTTGCATTTGTATGTAGATTTCAGACATGAATATGGCAGCTTTTGTTTCTATTCTTCTCTATTTCCTTTGCTCATGGCAACGTCCACACCACGCGGCGTGTGTGATACTCACTAGAAGACAATGCATTTAAAGAAGAATAGTATGGCTACTCATTCAAAGAAATGTGCAACAAATGTATTTCTAGGGATCAGATCATCTGCGCTCTATCCGGAGAGGGTAATGCCTCATGGACCTGGTGGCACAGCTATTAGATCAAAACATCCCAGATATGTTGACAGAAAATAATGTAAATGTGTCTTTGTGCTGTGTGAACACGTAGACAGAGGATTTGTGTAATCATTTGCTGATATCCAATGCCCACGGTCAGTCTGTGAGCTGTGGGTATGTGTAGGTGTTGATTGTGTTATGTGTTATGAGTGGGTGAGTTCAGCTGACTGTCAAACACACACTTTCCCCAGAGGTAATGGATTTGAATATTTTATAAATGCAATTTTTTAAGCAAATGCAGCTTTAAATTGTCATAGTATTGTTATATATTATTCGAGTCGACGGGAAATCAAAAATGACCCCATTTACCTTATTAATGCATGTTATTACTGGTGTTACTGTGAACGATTCATCTATGCATGTTATTCAAAAGTAAAAAAAGGGTTGTTTTTATCATTTTTATCAAAATATAATCATTTGCTCTTTCTCTTAAACAACTTTCCATTTCCACTGACATCACGTAGCCCATGCAGTTATTATATAAGAATTTTTTTTTTTTTTTTTTTTTTTTACTGATTGCAAAAATATACCTAATAATGCCATATTTTCTGTTGCACACTAAAAGAAATCAATGGCAAAAATGAAAATGGCATTATTATTTTTCTTTCAATTAAGATTTATTTTAGTTAAGATACAGTTTTAATGTGCACATGAAAATTAAAAATGTTAAACGTTTTCAAGAGGTATAATTTATCACTTGGGAAATTATGCTTAAATACTCTATTTAATTTGATATGAGCACAAGTTAAATATGCTCTTTTTGTTTCACAAAACTGGTATTTTTGTTAACTATTTGGATATCAAAAAACCTTACATTTTGTGATAAACTGCAAAACAGGCACTATTATTGTAATCAGCACCCTAAAATTAGTAAGAAACAAGTATTGGATTTCATTTAGCGAAAATGATGCAGGGCTGTGTAATATTTAGGCAGTGTTATTGTAAACTCGTATTCAATCTGGCTTACCTTGCAAAAATGGTTTCCTCATCTTTCTCTTCGAGATGCATCGCATTAGCAAATAAAAGTAAAAAGTTGCGAGGACAGTTTAGATTGATTTTAGCCACAAAGTAGATTGCATTGTTAAACCATAGCATGTCACGGGTTTGTTTTTCTGTGCCTGCTTATTTCATACAACACAAACCATCTGCCTCTGCTCAAATCTACATGATATTAAACATACTTTATAGATCATCTCAGTCATTAGGTGTAGTAAACATCTGTGTACCGTCACTCACACCATTTGTGGCACTTGCCATCAGTGGCATAGTTATTTAAAACTTGTGAAAAATATTTGAGATAGTCTGTGTTAATATCCTCATTTGAAGCACAAAAAATGCTCCATGGGAGGATTTTTGAATATGAGCGGTGCTAATGCGTGTGATCACACATTAATCGTCTGACAGCATCTCACTCTCCACAGCCAGTCTATTAGGATTTTACACAGAGGTAGGGTCTAAGTGTCAGGTGTCATAATTTAATTGTGTTGTTTTCTATGTCTCCCCTTCACTTTTGGGATGGGTTTGCAGGCTAATCTATGTAGTGTTCTGTCACTACCCTCTATCCTGTCTCTTTCTTTGTTTTAAACCGGGGACGCAAGTAATTCACCTTTGCATTCATGCCTTCAAATGAGCCCAGCAGGACGACTGGATCATTATCTCAAAGCAATTGCATTGTAATGGGATAAATGAAATGTTAATCTTCTATTGCGTGAATGGAGGAAGAAGTCATCGGTTTGTTTAGTTGTTTTTCTCCGCGCAAAATGTGATTTTAAGTACACGGACAATGAATGGACACTGTTCCACAGGACTGGTTAATAGCTATTTTTATAGTATTTTCAAGCTGATAAAAACCCCATCCATAAATAACGAACTGATCATAAAACAACTGTTCTCTCATGATTTCTGGCCCTCACATTTTGCCATTTATAAATAAAGGTGATTACTCTATTTAAGAGAATTCTCTTTGTTCTTGATCACTGGCAACAGATATTAACACATGCCGTATACAAGAGCAGCTCCAATTTGGCAAACACAGGGAATTAGTCTGGTGAATGACAGAATGAGAGAGAAAAAGAATCCTTCCTAATAGCCTAAATATTTGGAAATTCCTTCCATGTGTTTATCCGTGCACACTCCTCGCTCGCGCTCATGTATTTTATTCCAAGTAAATGAACTAGGTTTTGATAAGCTACTTCGGAAGCACAATTGTTTGGCGAAGTTAATTACTGACTCAGTATATCTACAATGAATCTGTCTTCGCGCTATTGTCCAATGTTGCGCTTGCGTTCTTATATTACGATGTCAGAATTCGACAATGCCTGTACATTTTCCTGTCTTATCCCAAATGAGAATTCTAAATATTCCTGACATTTACTTTACATACATTGCGTCTAATTGAATTTGTATCCGGTAGCAAGATTGCTGTAGGAAATCATGATTTGGTGGGGGGGGAAAAAATGACTGTCCTGTTGCTAGCCAGTGTATCCGTCTTAAAAGGTATTGGTGGTGCTTTAATTAATTCTTGCCTGCCTTAATCATTTATTTTGAATGGCTGAGCAGCTTATCAATAGCACCAAAATTAGTGTTATGTCCTAAAACTTCCCTTCCTCAGGTTCTCCCCTGGTCGCCAATACAGTGTTGGATAAAAGCAATCCACAGCCAACCCGGAGCTACTGATAGATATGGTCACACTTTAGAGAGGTAAACAGTATTGATTCGGTTCCACTATCGTCTCTAATTTTCTTCCAGCCATTGAACAATACGATCACTAATCACACTCACTTATAGGGCTGGAACAAGACGTTTGAGAGTGTTTTTCTTTGACTGTTTTGTTTTATGGTAAGGTGATCTCTCGGACTCAGACAGGCAAATCGTCTGTATTGGAGTGCACTGTCACATCTCCCCACTTCCACTGCTCTAATGTGATTGATTGGCCCAGCATCAGGGCTGGAGCACTAGGCACATCTCAAAGTGACATTTCAGACCCAGTTAGAACCTATTTCTCCTCACTGTTAAATAAGTGGACCCTGAGTGAGATCAGTTTTTTTGGGGGGTCTGTCCTTGAGCCTTTCTGAGCCCTAATGGGATAGGGGATGTCTGTACAACCAGACAGTCCAAAGGATTAAGCATTCAGTAATGTGCATGTAAAGTGCGAGTTACTGGCCAAGCCGTGTTAAAAGCTTTCACTATTTTGGTTTAATGATGTAGCTGGGAGATGGTGACTGGGTTTCTATAGGACATTTAAAACCCTTCTGATATAATTGCACACTTGCTTACTCTAAGTGTGTGTGTGTGTGTGTGTGTGTATATATATATATATAGTTAACACATATCAATGTGTCCTGTGGTGTGACAGAAGAAAAAACGTTCAACATTGAAGATAAACTTCTCTCATGTTTTTTAAAACTCTAAGAATGAAGATACATTTTTCTTGTTATTTGCTTGATACATTTTTGTTTTGTTTTTTTTGGACACAGTCCCATTTCTATTTGTCAACTACCCATATATATATGTATATATACAGTGCTGTCCAAGTTTTACAAGTTTTGTTGTTGTTGTTTTTAGCAGTGTAATACATTGAATACACTGTAATTCTGTCCCTCACAGCCTTGTTATCATTCCTGTCAAAAATTAAATATGACACAACCCTGACCCATGAGGCTGGAAAGCCCTAGGTCTACACATTTTAAACAGATTTTAAAACACTAAGCATAATACACTTACAGACTTTGTAAATGGTTACTAATAATAGAAAGAACTGGGGGTCACACAATCCCAGACTTTTCAGGTCATAGCGATCACAACAAACTCACACAGACAAGACGGAATCACAATCTAAAAATAAAACAAAAACAATGTACAAAAAGTCTGACTTTCAGCAGCTAGCATCGACTTACAAACTACACATCGGATTAAAAACAAGAATAAAATTGGTGTAATGAAAGTAAGATACAAGGTGGCGCTATTTGTGCTTTGTATGCACTTCGTAATAGCAAGTCCACGGTGTAATACGAAACGCATGAAAGTAGTGCTGTTAGTTTTTTTTAATTGACCAATAAATTGATTTTCTATTTTAGTCAGCTGCTGAGTTGTTGAAATTGCAAAAGCATTTAAATGATCGTTGCTATTACAAACTTCTGTAAGTTTGCAATAACCATTGTATTTGCAATTCCGTTTAGTACCACTAGTGGAGAAGAAACCACATTCTTCATTTTATTGAGCAAACCTTAGCAGTACTGGGCACATGGCACTATGGAATTTTTGTGCCTTTTGTTTGCATCACAAGGAAACAGCTCATCTTAGAGCCTCTCTAGAGTAGTTTGATAATGGATTGAGAAATAGCTTTGACACACTGTCTCTCAAAGTTCACCTGAAAGGAATCATTTATTATTTTTTTTTTCAAGGAGATTCTCTCCCTGTGAGATGATGCTGTGTATTCCACGTCAGGTTGAGCAGGTCTTTCATGAATCGGACTAACTGCGTCCTCTCTGTATGAAATGGGGAAGGTTAATGCGGTTTAAGGTATAAAATAATTACCAATTATCCTAGGGTTAACTACACCCTTAGGCAATTCCTTTCATGCCCGCTATGCTGGGCTTGACCCAAATCAATGACAAAAGTTACCTTATAAATCCCCATAACAAAGTTTGACCTTCCACGGCTAAGTTATGGTGGTGGTTGTTTGGAGAAGCGGAATAAAGAAAAGCTAAGAGTGATCCAGGGAGAAAAAAATACTCCGCTATAATCAAAAGCATAGTTAATGTCGAATTCAAAATGTCTCCACTCAGCATGTGCTAAAGCCTCCAGGAACGGAAGTCTTTATTCTGAAATTCAGCACCAGTTGCAGATTTTTACAGCGGCCCTTCAAACTGTCACTTCGCCCGTTACGTGAAGTCATTTTGATGTTAACAAGTTCTTTACTGAGAACATCAACGCATTTACACCTTCTAGTGAGCTGTGATGGGTTACATTAGCTTCGCAGAATCCATTTTTAATACTGCTCCCTTACCCTGTCTGTTTTTTTAAAGCAACAGCTGGATCAAGGAGCCACTAGTTTTGGTAGCTGGTAAATGGTCAGGGGGGAGCTTATTTATCTCTCACATAACTAGAGTTATTTGTGACCCGTAAAGGGTCGACACTTACAAATAGATTTGGACAGTGTTGCCTTAACATCTGGAAACACTATTTAACTCATCCCATCTCAGGAAGTTTTCACACTTCACGCTTCATTAACCTCTAGGGTCTGGAGTCCCTGGGAAGACAGGGGAGTGAAACGCCTGTTTACACAGCGCCTTCTAAATCACCAGCGAGAGCTTTAGCCATCACTGTGGCACATCAGCGCAGGTGAGGAACATACAGGTGCCAGGCTCTCGAGGATCCTTCCCACCCATCTCCATTTTCACTTCTAATTGATAATGAATTAGCTTTCAAGTGAGAATGAGAAGTGCTAGTGGCAGCTGACAGCGAAGCACGTTCTGCCTAGATCTGCTATGTGTTTTACTGTCGCTGAGATCTGCTCTTATTTTTATTTTGTAAACCGTGCATTATGAGCTGTATCCTTCACTAAGCTGATCATAAAGAAAACATTACGTGTGTGTGTGTATATACAGCATATATAGACACACACATACACCAAAATGTGTGTTTTTCTTCATACCATGTGCATGATGGACATTTTACTTAATAAAGTACTAATTGCTTTTCTTTGCTTTTATAATATCAGTCTGCATTTTGAAACGAGAATAAATTTGGCATTCTATTACAAACATTTATGGAGAAGGTTCAACACATTTTTAAGCGTACATCACAGCAATAATAAAACGGACCGACACAGATATTTCACATTGTGCCAGTTCAGTTAGTTTTTTGATGATTTTGCATCATGCCCAGTTCAAATATTTTCATTGCAATTGTCATATTGATTCAAACAAATACAATTCTAGTAACCTATAGCTAAAGTACTGCGGTTTTAAATACTAACCTTTAATTTGCTGGAGCCTGTGGTTATTAAGATCTAGAAAGATATGCTGGCTCCACATATTTCTGAAATCTCCTGTATCGTTGTCATGGACCAACAAATTCTCCTTTGGCCAGAATTCAGTGGTTTATCAGATGAAATATAGGTAATGAAACACATCTCACAAGGTGATAATTAGAAAAGAAGAGCAAAGCAGCAGTCACAGGCTGTTAGATTTTTAATAACCACAATGACCAGGGGAGTTAGTGTTAACATTCGGGTCATGTTTATCGTACCCGACTTACAGCGGGTCAAGAATATGTATGAAAAAAAAAAAATACATTTAATACCGCTGTGACAAAGGGGCCCATAATTTACTGGTATTGTTTTTAATGAAAGATCTACGGTTTGTTAGTTTTCCCAAAGCTCCACCTCTTAAATATTGGCGTCTTTTTATATAAGTGAGGAGGAAATGTTCACGTTGAGCCAGAATTATGGAATCTAATTAAATGTTAAAACACTATACGGACACTACACTGGAACTCTGTATTTTGAAATAAAGCAACACTTTTAATATTTTGTTAATTGCATCGCTGAACTAAATACTAGAATTGCCAATTCTAAACACGAAGTGCATTATGAGTTGCTCTCAATGCTGTTTTCACTCTTTTAATTGCCCTCAAAGGGAATTATTTAATTAACTCGCTGCAACTTCCCAATTAATGGTCTCTTTGTAAATTATAAGATGCCTGTGTGAAAACCCGCGTGCATTTTTTTGTTTCATGCCCGGGACACAAATCGATAATCCCTCATATTATAAAGGGCGATTGAATCAAACTTCAATCTTATTTCAATAAGGAGGAATGTTGAAGTGATTGCGGGGACAGAAAGCCTCTGCTATTGGTAGCCAAAGAAAAGCAGTGCCACTTAGATCTCTCTCACAATCACTTAAAACGGTACTTGACATTTGGCTCCTATCCTGCAGCTACTCTGCCATGCATTTTAGGATTACTTTACAGCGTGTGCCTATTAATTCACCGGCGGACTTCAACGCTGTTATCTCTGCCATGCAAACGCGGGATGGGGGATATAACTGACATGCGCATTGTTTATTCACGAATCCTAAATTGATTAACTCAAGTAAGGTATTCGTCGTCTTAAAGAATTATATATTTTATCACTTTGTGTTCGTGAATGTGGTAAATAGGTGGAGACGAGCTTACTAAACGTTATTCATGAAAATTACCAATATCATTCTTAGATTTGTTCGGCTTCCTATAGATTTTAGTCTCTTTTGCAATCATGAAATATTGCCCTTTGACAAAAGGTTTTGGTCCTCAATCGATTAAACATAACACCTCACGATTGACTTCCTCTAATTCACTCTCTATTCGAAACGTCGATGCCCAAAAAACCTTATTAGCTTTATAATCCAAAAATGCCATTTCTGGTCTGTTCAATAAAATTAAATCTTTTTCGTCGTGGTACTGCCAGGCCAGGTAAATAGGCCTAAAACATGGCTTTACCAATGATTTACCGTTTGGGAGAGGTTTAATCACAATCAGAATGTATCTGTGGCTATGATTATTGTATAGAAATTAAAGTGAGCTTTAACTAGCGCCACATTTAAATCCATGAAGATGTCTATGTGAAGCCAGAACGGGTCACTGATTTCTTCAGCCATGTTTAAACGGATCGGGTATGAATAGAATCACTGCTCGGTTGGCCTTGCACCTGTCCTGGAGTTTTGCAAAAATACAAAACGACAAAATAATCTACAAAGCACTCGGGGAGGGGGTTAAGACTGGGTGTTGCAAATGAGGCTCTTGAAATCACCTTCATAATTAATTGCGCGAATTTGATTCTATTAAATAAAAATAACACGTATTGAGGAACTCAATTAGCATTAATTAAGCTTGATATCCTAATTTGGAAAATGTGTTGAGGAAAACAAGCGTTTTCCGAGTCGTTTTACCCCTGATGTTGTTGAATACCAGCTTTCTGCCTTTGGGCTGCTTTTCTCTCCTCAGAGAGTTGAAAATGAGAAATGGAGATGGAATATCAGGAGGTGCTAAATTAGCTGCCTGATCTGCACTTATTGCTGCACACACACCCCCATTACTTTGCTGTTCTCTCTCTCTCTTAACATTCCAGGCATGGCGCGGCGTCGAGATAGCAGATTTATCAAATGGGAAAATGAATGCATGATGATCAGTTAAATTGAAAATCAGCGCCTGCATGACAGCCCGACCTGACACCTCCGTAATTAGAAAGAAAAATGATGGCGTCCGATGCATAATAGAGCAAAAACAATTTACACTCTCCCATAATGATCCAGCGTTCAAATTGAAAATTTCTCCGGGTAGAAATTGAATTCATAAAGTATGATTCATGGAGGACACATCTCCTGGAGGCTGCCTGGGCCATATCGATTGATAGTTTGTCTTGAATCATACAGCGTGCTGCTTTCAGGCAAAAGCTTAACTACTTAAGCAAATCGCTAATTTCACCTTAAGGCCACCAGTGTGCAGCCAGCGATACTCCTATTCAGATTGCGAATGAATTAAACATGAACGCGCCCCGGTAGAGAAAAAAAAAAAAAAAACAGCAGCAAATTGAAGGACACCTCCAGACAACTAACATTTTCCAAACACTTGCTTTTTTTTATATAGCCTACAAAAGGCAATTGACTGACTGAAATAAAGATATATTAATCGGCTGACTTGGAGATAGCGGATAGGATGATGGCTTCAAAACGACCCAATCTTTTAATATGGAAGAATAGCTACGTATTAGGGATAAATAATGATTGTTTTTATAGCAACTCTGGGCCATCTTTATGTCTCTGCATTGTGTGCAAAATATGTTCTTATTGATTGTCCTGACATCTTTTCTGCTCTCCCCCTGTGGTTTATCTTGCCCACTTTTGTGCAGTCTATTTGCCCTGGACGCCATATGCTAAGTCTTAAGTCTGTCTCTGGTGAAAATTATGTAAATATTATGAAAGAGACACTGGCTCAGAAATTCATTTGCGCCGGCCTCGCTGATTATTTTCAATTTATTTGCAAATCGAGACCCAGTGGAAGTGAGACGACCAGAGGATGCTTACGAAGACAGTAAACGCGCCTCTGTGACCAAATTAAACACCTTGCGAAATGAAAACGCTAATTCATTATTGGTGTTTACCGCTTATATTTATCAGGAAGGACGATTCTATGATTGTATCGCCTTCTTTTCTTACCTCGCCTTTAGATCTGGTCAACAGTGCTAATATTGTCAAGGCGCAGATGTCTGGGAGCCCCCACAGGGTCCCGTGGGACCGCCAACCCTATTAGAACAAATGTGTTCTGCTATTGTAAATAGGCACGTTTGCTTCGCCCGTCCTATTACAGCCGACGCATGATCAATAGGCTGATAACACAGGAACATCAATATAAGCGACAGAACAATGAGGGATATCATCGAACATCTATCTTAATATAGCCAGCTACAAGGGCCCTGACAAAGTGAAAAGCTCATGAAAATTCCGCCCCACGAATTCCCATCTCCTATCCAATATGCACAAACACACTCCCAGCTGCCGGGGCTATTATTTTCGTATTTCAATTTGACACCCCAGCCTTTCATGCTAATTCTATTATTCTTGGAAGTTTATGTGATTTCATATCACTAGAAATCGGTAATGTATTATAACCCTTTGGGCTAAAATAAACTGAATCCCTGCAGTAGCCACCGGGAAAATAATTACTTTCATATCAAAACTCTGCAGGAGTCGAACGGGTCTTTTCGCCTCCGGCTCGTAACCTCATTTCAGTGTAGCTTATAGATGAATAAATTTGTTAAAGCAATACACAAAATACAACACAGGGTTTTGGGAGAAGGAGCTATATAGCCCACAACATAAGCTCTATTTAGGGCCATGCACGCTTAAGTTTGTTGTATACAATCGATTTATTTATGAAAAAACTTACATATATAAATATCTTAATACTTTGTACAACGTTTGAGGTTTTGTCTTGTTTTGATTTTTTTTTTTTTACAGTTTCTTATACAGGGAGCTGCTGCTATGTTCAATAAACATTTGATAGCCCACCACATACATACACAAATTATTCACACAGATATTTCCCCTAATCAGAATATAAATATGTCAATGAAAACGATACGTTTCGTATACGTTTTTCACCTCTTCGCCTTATCTGCGGTCGTGCAATATCGACTCGCTCCTCACTTTCTACTACGATTTCGTTTATTCCATATCGACGTCGACTGAGTCTTTGTCGGTGTCCTTGATGCTTGTCGCCGATTCTGAATTTTGTGGTGGATAGTCAGGTAACGACTGCTCCTTTTTCTCCGACTGGGGAGACTTTGGATCGACGGGGTCTAATTCTAGATCTTGTGGGCACCTTTCGTTACAGCTGCCCGCCGAGTGACCATTAATGGTAGTCTGTAGTGAACTGCCCTGTGGTGAACACGTTATGTTGCCTGACTGACTGACCTGGCCTTTGATTGCTCGCGCGCCGCTGTTGTTTACACTGTTGTTCTCCTTGGCGTTCCTGTGTAGGTTCTCAGCAGCTGGCCCTTTCTGGCCATTTTCAGCATCAGGGCCTGGTGCTGTGCTCTTCAAAGCAGTCTGTGGAACAATGAAACCGAGAGGTTGTGTAATAGGGTACAGTAAAAAATGTCCTTTCCCTATCAAAGGCCGTGGAGCCGTTACTGGGAAGTCCATGTGCGGCTTGCGCCTCGGCCTGGAGTCCGACAGAAGGCTTTCCACGCTGAAGGGATTGAGTTTTTGAAGAGTGGAAGACCTACTATTGGAGCACAGGTTTGACTGTTGACCGCTGTCGGATGAGTCCAGCTCGGATCCGCTCGCGTCTTGGTCCGCGGTTCTTTGGTTCTGGAGTTTCTGTGGTGTTTGGTCACAGCTTGGTTGCGTTTGGTTTCGACCCATGTCGCAATGGAGGCTTTGTTCACTGTCCGTTATTTGTGACAAGCCACTGTCACTGTCAGATCCTGGGGTGTGAAATAAGTCCCCGGGAAGGAGTTTGTTTTGGGACTTTAAAAGCCGTCTTTCCTGTTTCCTTTTCTTTTTCTCCAGCCTCTCCAGTTCTCTGCGCGCAATCTCCTCTGGGTCCATTGGCTCGCCACTGCAGGTCGTCGGATGGGAGTTGTGTGCAGGTCGCCCCGGCCCCTTCTTCGTGTTTTCCTTTTTTCTCCATTTCGCTCTTCGGTTTTGGAACCATACCTAAACACGAAAAAAAAAAACCCATTAATTTCCATGTCATTAAAATAATGCCAAGTCTGCAGAAATATATAGGCTACAAATAAAAAATATAGGCCGCCTTTTAGTAGCCTATATGTAAATTATATTTACGTTAGCATATAGCATATAGCATATAGACATAGTATGAATTAGCCTATACACATTATATTAGTATACTTGTATATATATTCTATTTTATATATGTATATTATATTTTCTGTGTTGTATAATAGAAAATGTATTTTCTTTTGTTGTTTTCGAAACTCTAAAATACAAGTAGCCTATTAAACACACATTTACGAGTTGCCAGTCTTTTATAGAATGCTGTAAATTTATTAAATATGTATTATAAACGTGGTATTGTTATAATATAATTTAAATAATATATCCATACAGCACATTTTAGAATAACGTTATGGTTTAAATATATCATTTTAAATGCTGCTGTAGAGGAAGGCCGCGTCCTAAACCAGACGAATTACATTACGCTCCATAAAATTTAAGGAAATGAATTTTGAGTTATAGGCCAAATGTTTGATTCTCTCTCTTTTTTTTTAGATGAAAAAAAAGCTAATGATAACAAACTCACGCCTGACAGACATGCTATTTGTGCACACCGAAATGTGCTCTCCAACAGTAATGCATCGATTAAATGTAATTATTTAACAGGCTTATATTTATTAAAGATCGTGCACAATTATGAAGAATATATTATGTATATTTTCCCTCGATTCTACAAAACGTTTAACCCGACTGTAAAAGAGAATCACAACTATTTCTAAATATGTCTCTTCTAATTATGCTATTATTCTGTTTTTGTGCAGTGTGATCTCTTATTTTCTCTGCTAACAGTGGGGCCTACTGTTTAGTCTACAAAACACGGTACAAAACTCCAAAAAATAAAGAAGTCTACGAAATTGCGTGTAAAAACACGTTTCAATCATTTAAATTACAAATGAAGCGTCTTAAACCTTAATGAAGCTAATTTAAAAAAGAATGCATTTTCAAAATGAGCACATCCCGTGTTTTATAAAAATAGCCTAACATGACAAAAAAAAAAACAACAAAGAACAAGGGAGAAAACAAGATTTTTTGTTTCCCACAGAATAATTTTTGATTCGTCTGTTCACCACAACACATGAAAAACAAATTTAGTGTATTTACCTGCACCCTCGACTCTATCAAATCCAATCTCAGAGCAAGTGCTTCCCTCATGAACACATCTGGATAGTGACTTTCATTAAAAGCCTTCTCTAACTCCTCCAGCTGCCAGCCAGTGAAATTGGTACGAGTTCGTCTTCTTTTACAACCCGGGCTATCCTTCTCTGGATCCCCCGAATCTATGTGAAAAACAATACATTTGCATCGCTCGTAACTTGCACAGTTCTGTCCACCAAAACAGTGGGCCCACTGACATTCTTCGTGGCGTTTATTTATCTGCATGAGCGTTTACTGTTAATGTGCAAGAAAGGATAAAGAGAGTTTTCTCGCTAAAGTAACAATAACAAGAAAATCATACGAAGGGATGGAAGCAGCCAAGAATCCTCCTTTCCTTATAAAAGTCAGCCTGCTTTAATTCCAGTAAACTAGCTTGAACACATCCTTTCTTTTGTTTCCCCGGGCTATTCCTCAAAGCTTTATGTAGGAAAAAAATATATATACACATCTTTGTTTTAGGCTACAACATGACAAAAACACGCTTTCTTCTTCTTCTTCTTCTTCTTCTTCAGTCCAAAACCCTCATGCCAGTTTAGGACAAGTGTGTGTTTGCTTACCTGTCAGTTTGTACTGTTGGTTATCTCCATTCATAACGCAGCCAGACGACAAGAGAGGGTTAGAATTCACCACGGAAGCCGCGCAGGAGCCGTTTAATAATCCGTCTATCGAGAAAGGAACCGCGGCCGTAGATTGAAGTTGATGACCGGCTAATTCGTACACATGATGGTGGCTCAGATGGTACGGAAAGCTCACCATCCCACCGAGCGAGCCTCCGAACTGGGCATGAGGTGGATCCAGTATCCTGCTGTCCATCATCTCCCAGGCAGAAGGAAACGACGTCTGGTGGTTGGTGATGCGAATTTAAAAAACATGCAGCGAGAGTGGCCAGCGAGGAGGGGACATGATGTGGAGAGTAGGATGAGCTGTTCTTTATCAACACGAAGCTTCCAATAATTAGCTCAGGCTCTGGGAATTTGAGACCAATGAGAAGCGTTAATCGGCGCTGACGTCAGAGACGTAGCCCGAAAACGCTTTCCATATCGATTGCTAATTAAACCTGACATCCACCTCAATAAACAATATCAGAGCTGTCACAACAAGACAGGAGGGCTTTGATAAGAACTACATCACGACTACACAGGGGGCCTTAGAGGGAGAGCGATCAGATTTGATACCCAGTTAAACGCTAAATAGACGCTGAAATCTCACCTCGGACCGCAGCCACACAGAGCGGCGCATTCATCACCGTTTGAGACAATGTCCCTCTATTCGTTTCAAATCTTTTGCACACACAAACAAACATAAAAAAAGATAACGGGGGGGGGGGAACAAACGCGCGCGCGTGCTACAGACTCGTCAAGTAGAAATGTTGCCATGCGAACAGGTAAGACTCCTCGCGCGCTGTTGACAAATTGAGCAACCCACTGGTATATAATCTGTTTATTTATGTGGCGATTCTTGGGCAACTTGTCAAAAGTCAAGCCGAGGATATTCGTCAAACAGAGCTGTCAAATTTAATTCCGGACTACAAGCCGAAGCGCCACGACGCTTTAGAAATAAAGGAGAGTGAGAATAATGTGCGCCTGCTCGCTTGATACTGCTGGAGGAATAAATGAACTTTTAATTACACGAATAGCTAATTAGAAGGCACTCGACATTTAACAGAAAATTAGATATATTTCCCCAGCCATAGCACTCCGATGTAATTAATGTCATTTAAACAGCTGATGTACAAAGCGCGCGCGGTTTATTTGTGGTCATTGTGTATAATATCATGCCTGCTTTAACTTACAACAGTTGCTACACCTCTGAAACCATACTCGTTTATTAATGTTAGCCGCTCTCCCTTGAGTATTAATTAATATTATATTATTATATTGCATCCTGTGTGTCTTTGTGGAAAACAAAATAAAAAGAACAGTGAGAAAGTAAAATGGTAAATAAGTAATAATTGTTTCCCAGTTCATATTATGAATTAAACCTAGTACAGACTATGTCACTTTCATCTGACATTATCATGTATGCATCTTACATTAATATAGCTATGTGTTCAATGTAGGCAAGTGAACTGTGTTTTTGAATGCAAAATGGTAATCAATCCCACCGCTTTAAGAGGACGTACTGTCTCCCTCTCTCATTACAGAGAATTAATTCCACTTTATTTGGCCAGTGTCTGGAGTTGTCATAATGTTAATCTGAGTTGAAATTTGGCTCCCCGCTCACTCCCTGACCCTTGGCACTCGGATTGGCGTGTTGTAATAACCCGAATCTTTCAACAGAGGCCCTGATAATTGTTACCTTATTAGCATGCAAATTGTTTAATTAATATTATTATGAGGAACTATATAATCCGTTCGTCTCTTGACCTCGAGCCCAAATAGCACCCCACTGCATTTCAATGTTTAAATTTTAATGAACCCTTTAAAAACGTCTCAAGATCTAGCCTTTTATCCCTTTATCTTACAGAAAGTGCTTTTAGAAGTTTGAGGAATCTTTGAATGTTATTTTCTTTCTGTCTTAAACGTATTTTTTTATCATACTGTACACAAGTATGAATAAATTCGGTTTATCCAGATCCCTTTTTGAACATCAGAATTGTATAATTGCAGCTTTGACAGTTCAGGGCGCGGTCCCGTCCTGGCGCGATCTTAGCTCAATGAAAAGCAGCCCTTGACACGCGTTCCCGGGAGACATTGCATTTAAATCCGTTTTTCTACAACCAAGTGGCATTGTCAGATCCTAGCTTTAATTAACCCGATAATAAGACGAACACGACTTGCTTTCAGGGCCGTTGTT
>JAUYWG010000033.1:8230268-8242768 GCA_034779775.1 Enteromius afrohamiltoni | reverse complement strand
TTCACGATGCTGTTTGACAGACACTGTCACCGCGCAGAGAAACGGAGGGTGACCCAGGAAGACATTTTGGCAGAGAGCCACCGCACATTTGTAGGCATAAACGTTTGCTCTCGCAAAGACGCGATAATAAGCGGATATGAAATTATTACAATCATTTTACTATTCAAGCAGACAGAGTTTCGGTAACGTAAAGGAATCCCGATGATGAAGCAGGTGTTCTCTGAGAGGTGCCATCTGGCAGCAAAATTAGCAGCTTATGAGCCAGGTGCTCTTGTACCAGGGAAGAATCTGAGATGAGCTCAAAAGTGATCTTTTACACGGGCCTCCAGGAGCATGACTGAGCACTGTTGCATAATGAGAGGCGACGACTGGTTGGTCTTTGTTTTGAATTATTGAAATGCGTTTGCGCGTGTTTTGTGTAAACCTGCTCTGCAAATATAGGAATTTCAGATCTTTAAATTGGATCACTGCTTGAGTGATCAATTCGCTAATTAACCTGTTAGAGATTATTGAGGGTTTCAGAATCCATGTGTTTCCACAGCCTGAACATTAGCTGTTAATCTTCCTGACTGCATTCATTATTCGCGTTCGCTTCATGTATGGATGCTTTTAAAGGGATAGTTCACCTTAAGCTATTATTTAGTCACCCTCATGTTTTGAAGAATATTGGAGGCCATTGACTTTAACGACGTGAACGCAAAACAATAGGGAGACATTCTTCAAATCGTCTTCTTCAGTGTACAGTAGAGTAAAGGTCAAATGGGTTTGGATCATGATGGTGATGAGAACGTTTACATTTTTTGGGTAAACATGGAACAAGATCAGATGGTGTGTATCTAATTCCAGGTAAACGGGACAACACCTTTGGAAACAATTAGTTATGATCCATTATAAGTCTTGCAGTTTTACTTATGTTACTTATGTTATCAGATCAGAGATGAATGTGTAATATGAAACATTTGCTTTGAACGTTTTTATTTATTTGATTATTTTATTTATTTACTTTATTTATAAAGCACTTTCACACAACTGCCAGTTGATCCAAAGTGCTGTACAATGCAGTAAAGACCACAGAGCATCGAAACACAAATATAATGGTACCTTATCTGTTGATTAGTAACTACATGTCAACTAGCCTTCATTAGAGCATTAGTAATGTGTCAGCTAAATGTAAGTCAACACTTTATTTTGATGGTTCCTCAACAGACTACCTGCAGGATACTTTGCAAGTATGTGAACATTCTGCTACCTCAGTCTACTAACACTCCTAGGTTTATATAATACACATTTAGCTTTTTTTCAATGGAAAGTATTAGCTAGCTGGAAACACTCAAATAACACTCACAAGATGATGGAAGGTACAGGCAGACCTTAAACAATGTCAAGATATGATATAGCCATTACAAATGAATTCAAAATTCATTGGGTGTTATAAATAAATGTTATTATCACAAATACGTAAATATAATGTATTGTATTTGTTTTTATGATTATTCATGAGATATTATAACACATTATAAGGATCTGTATAAAGCATTTTGCATTTATTATAATACCTTTAGAATACCCTTATAATGTATTAGAAGTACAGGCTTCATAGAAAATGTTACCTAAAAGTAAAATAAATCAAGTTTACAGTAAATAATAGCATTTTTAAAATGTAAAATAAGCTTTTAATTAGACATACTTATTTTTTCATAAAAATCACAAAAATAAAACTAAAAAATGTAGAAACTAATTAATATGGCATTCCATTGTGAGCCAACTTTGGTCCTTGAGCATTTGTTTGGCCACTGAATAACTATCTGTGTTATCCAACATGTATTTTTTTCTTTTTTCGTTGGAAAGGTTCCGTGAACATTAAAGGTGGAGCCATGTGACTAAAGAAAATTTTTAAAAGAACATTTTTAAGAGTAATATTACACTAATTCTATTATTATTGATATT
The DNA here is from genome assembly GCA_034779775.1 of Enteromius afrohamiltoni. Taxonomy (NCBI): domain Eukaryota; kingdom Metazoa; phylum Chordata; class Actinopteri; order Cypriniformes; family Cyprinidae; genus Enteromius; species Enteromius afrohamiltoni. Next base: position 8,240,821 of record JAUYWG010000033.1, on the reverse strand, counting down.
ACACTTATTATATAGGTGTAATGTAAAAATATTAGTGCTGTCAAATGATTAATCGCATCCAAAATAAAAGCTTGTTTACATAATGTGTGTATACTGTTTATATATTTGTATAATTATGTATATATAAATACACACACATACAGTATATATTGAAAATTTTACATTTTTACATTTATATATTAATTACATCCTTATATATATATATATATATATATACACACACACACACACACACACAATCACCTAAAGGATTATTAGGATCATCTGTTCAATTTCTCATGAATGCAATGATCTAATCAACCAATCACATTGCTTCAAAGCATTTAGGGGTGTGGTCCTGGTCAAGACAATCTCCTGAACTCCAAACTGAATGTCAGAATGCGAAAGAAAGGTGATTTAAGCCATTTTGATCGTGGCATTGTTGTTGGTGCCAGACGGGCTGGAATAAGTATTTCACAATCTGCTCAGTTACTGGGATTTTCACGCACAACCATTTCTAGGGTTTACAAAGAATGGTTTGAAAAGGGAAACACATCCAGTATGCGGCAGTCCTGTGGGCCAAAATGCCTTGTTGATACTAGAGGTCAGAGGAGAATGGGCTGACTGATTCAAGCTGATAGAAGAGCAACTTTGACTGAAATAAGCACTCGTTACAACCGAGGTATGCAGCAAAGCATTTGTGAAGCCACAACACACACAACCTTGAGGCGGATGGGCTACAACAGCAGAAGACCCCACCGGGTACCACTCATCTCCACTACAAATAGGAAAAAGAGGCTACAATTTGCACAAACTCACCAAAATTGGACAGTTGAAGACCGGAAAAATGTTGCCTGGTCTAATGAGTCTCGATTTCTGTTGAGACATTCAATGGTAGAGTCAGAATCTGGCGTAAACAGAATGAGAAAATGGATCCATCATGCCTTGTTACCACTGTGCAGGCTGCTGGTGGTGGTGTAATGGTGTAGGGGATGTTTTCTTGGCACACTTTAGGCCCCTTAGTGCCAATTGGGAATCGTTTAAATGCCACGGGATACCTGAGCATTGTTTCTGACCATGTCCATCACTTTATGACCACCATGTACCCATCTTCTGATGGCTACTTGCAGCAGGATTATGCACCATGTCACCAGATCTCAACTCAATAGAGCATCATTGGGATGTGGTGGAATGGGAGCTTCGTGCCTTGGATGTGCATCCCACAAATCTCAATCAACTGCAAGATGCTATCCTATCAATATGGGCCAACATTTCCAAAGAATTCTTTCAGCAGTTTGTTGAATCAATGCCACATAGAATTAAAGCAATTCTGAAGGCGAAAGGGGGTCAACAGACCATATTAGTATGGTGTTCCTAATAATCCTTTAGGTGAGTGTATGTACATGCATGTGTGTGTATATATATATATATATATATATATACACACACACACACACACAATAGAAATACACAGTATACACATATCATGTAAACAAAACTTTTATTTTGTATGCAATTATTTGTGATTTATCATTTGAAAGCACTAAAATATAATTATATTAATTACTATTAGATTACAATTATCAATCTATTAGATTGGATTAATTATGCTATTAGATTTATCACTAAAAAAGTAAAATCACCTTTTAAATAAATAAAGAACCCTGACTGCATCTAGACTTTCTCAGTTGATTAAGCATTAATGGAGTCAATTATTTAAAGACATTCAACTTGGTAAAACTTTGTATAGATAGATAGACATATAACAAAAAGCCAAATCTCTGTTGATGGGACACAGAGGTAATTAAGGACACAAACTATATTTTCTATAGCATAGTAACACTGAAACTGTACGTATTAGAAAAAGTATGACATATAATTTAGTGAGGCTCGCTCAAATAGAAAAGGAAACAACATTGCTGCCACCTTGTGGTGAAAGTACACAGGCAAAGCTATTGTCCTGTAGCAGTTTATGATGTTTGATTAAAGAACTCATTGTTATCCCTAATGATCGAAGCTGCTCTCAAGACAAAATACTGTCATAGCTAAATTATATTTTACACTTGTCCTTATTGAATGCGTTGATGGTAATCTGCCTGTACCTTCTCTTTTGTCACAGGAAGCATTAGAACAAACAGATCAGCAGCAACCAGAGTCCCTTTTACTGACACGACACCTCTTCTCCATGCTGTCAAAATGCTGACAGGTGATCCCAGTCCTCCTCTGGTGTGATGCATTATCTGTCAAGAGACAAAAAGAGAAAACCCAGCTCTTATTAGTCATATGAGAAGCGGCCACAATGTTCCAGAGTCGTTTTCTGCACTGCCATTGTGACATTTACCTTTCCAGCACTGGGGACCGGAGGAAATCATCTACATCTGCAAGATTAGCCCCCAAACTGACCACTTTTTATTTAATGTAATTACTTTACATCTGTGGGAACCAATCAGGATGAATATGATCCATGCTTTACTAACAGTGATGTTAACAGTACTTGAGCGATTACAAAATCACATTTGAATGAAATGATAGGAACATGATCACTTTGATATTGGTGATACATTCGTAGTTGTACTTAAATTTAAACATTACTGTTTGTATGTGATCGATTCCCATTTATATTTTGTAGCTATAGGCCTACAATTTTATTTTAAAATACCATTCTTAAGACAAAATCACAACGCACAATATCAAAACTAATATTTGAGATCTCCATGGTAGTTGTTTGTTTTTTAACTGAATCAAAAAAACTGATGAATCACGGCCTCTGGTGGTATTTTCTGGAAATCTCTAGCAATAGCGTGATTACGTCACTAGAGCGTGACTAGCCGGGGCGTGACAGAAGTCTACCTAAAGCCAGACACGATAAGGAACTCTTAACAGCAATATCGGAAGTACCATTTTGCCAAGATGCTTTTTACATGTACAAGTCCCTTTAACTGTAAATGCTAATATGAGTTCAACTTTGCCATTAGTAAACTAACTCAGATTAGTTATTTGTGCCAAATTGCAAAGATTTCTATATATAAATTGTAATTTTATGGATAGGAATTCTTCTGGTAGGGATCTTATAAGCACCCAGAACAGCTAATATGATGGCCATCTGCAGTGAACTCTTTATCTTCTTTAGGACATTTGGCACATTTTAGATGATTTAGCCAAGTGACATGCACTCCATACTTTCAGAATAGACCAAAACTCAGTGTGGGTTTGTAGTCTACGCTAGATTTACAACATTTGACGTTTACAGCCTAAATTAACTGTGTATTATTTATATCCATTAGTTTTTAAAAGAAACAAATCCCCATGGATACATTTACATTTTTAAAAATAATTGATATTAAACCATCTGTTTAAAATCAGGAGGCAAATTACCACATGTCGCAATGTGATGAATATTTAATATTTAGGTCTTCTATCTGAGGCAATGTTGAACGAGACTTTTCTTAATTTACTAATGTTTCATAGTGTCGCGTAATGGCGTTTTAGAGGGATAGTACAGTCGTAATAAAACGCATTAAACTTACATGATAATAACGTTTCTTTTGCTGCTATGGGGGTCTCATTAATTGTTGAATAAAATTTGTAAACCTCGAGGACTTTTATTTTGAAAACAGAGCCAGGTTCACACCTCCAGCGATGACATCTCAAAAAACAGCAGACGACTACAAAACCCCAAACACAGCGGCTGGGCCAGCTCGAAGCGGAAAGCGTTACAATTCTGTCCGAGGTGGGGCCAATACAAGAGGATTTGAGCATAATTTCGGTAAGTCACACATTTGTTGTTGCAACAGTTAAAACGGCTCGGTTTAAAATGTTCGTTTCTAACGCAAAACAAGCGACAAGTCATTCCTCGTTTCTATATACGTTAACGTTAATTGTGTGCTTAATTCATTGTCAAGCCCTTATTTAGCCTCTTTCGGTTGAGTCTTTTATTAAATAATGTTAGCGCATTGTCAAGTTTATAGTATCGCATTTAAAGGTTAACCAAGAGATCGTTAACGTGTGCTCTGCCTTATATTAGCGCTTATAACAAGCAAGTATCCGTGTTATTGACATGTGTAGGAATCACTATTAGTTGTATAACGTCCAGATCTTTCTACCGTCTACGGTCCAGATACACAAGAGTTACGTAATGGCGTCAGCTTATAGTAAACAGGATCACCTCAACTCTTGACAGGCCTTCCGCGTTTACAGCCTGTTTTACTCGTGAGCTACTACTACCGCGGACTACTCTGTCGCTCAGAGGTGATGCTCTGATTTGTGTTCACAGTCCAGCAGCTGAGCTCTTTCACCACTGTGCCATGGAGTTTCCTGATCTCGGGGAGCACTGCTCGGAGAAGAGCTGCAAACGTCTCGGTGTGTAACATCTGATTGAACACTGTCCTCTAATGATTTCACTGTGCTTGTCAACATGTTCAGTGGCCCCTTAAAAAAGATTGTTTTACCAATATAAAAGTTTGGAGGATTTCAGATCTATTTAGTTTTGGTGATTTGTTTATGTTGAATGAAATGATTCGTTTTCTTTGGGTGTACCAAATAATAATAATAATAATATTGTGACAGCAAAGACATTTTTAACATCACAAGACATTGTATTTTTTTAACCATTAAAAGAATGCTGAAAAAAATGTAGAAGGGTTTCCACAAAAATATTAAGCAGAGAAATTAAAATACAGTATATTAGAATGATTTCTGAAAGAGCGTGTGACGCTGAAGACTGAGAGCATTGCATCACAGGAATAAACTGTATTTGAAAGTATGTTCAAATGTACAAGTTAGGTTTCGTGTTCGTTTAAGGTGTCTTTATTACAGTGAAATGAACTGCATCTATACTACAGCAGGGTGGAGTTTAGGGCTACTTGCATGCATTTATCAATAATTAAGTGTCATCATAAAAGTAAGTACAAGTAATGTGTAAGAAAGACACCTTTAAAATAGTTTGACCAAAATCAGTATATTTTTATTTTTTTGAGGCATAGTGAACACAATTTATGTTTTGTTTGTTTCTTTCTTTTTCTTTCAAAAAAAAAAAAAAAAAAAACTTTAACGACTTTTAAATGGCTAAATATGTGACCTACTATTATTATTTTTTTTTTCCAAAACTTTTAAACGTTAGCTTTTACTTTTGTGACAATAGTTCAGATTCTAGCTGTAATGCCGTAGCTCCTAGACAGATGATGTGAATGTATTGCAACCCGCTTTTCCTTTTCTCAATACAGCACTGTCCTGCTCATTACACAGCCGCCAATTAAATATGAATGAATACTACGTATTCTGGTCAGTTATACAGTGTTGCTCTGGGCATCTGCCATTTTCACAGGTGCTCTGATTAACCGATCAGAATCAAGGACACCATGAGATAAAAACACATAATAGACATGATGCTGAAAATTTAGGGATTTCTTGACTATTTCTAGCCAGTTGCTCTCGCCTTTTTTCACCATTAGCCATTCTTATTGTTAAGCCCTGTTCAGCCTGTGAATTATTAATGTTTGTGTATACGCATAACCTCCTGATCACATGGCAAATGCATTACAACTCATTAGGTGTGGCATTTCCTGTTTTCTGACCTCTTTTTATTTATTTATTTTTAATTTTTTGTAATAACCACACCATTTAGTCATTTATTCAATTAATTTAGAGATTAAACCCGGTCTGATAATTGTACTCAGATTTCTGTTGTGTCATTTCAACATTTATTATGTACATAGTATTTTTTGTAAAGCTGTAAAGTCCTTATAGTGATTCATCATTAGTTGATAAAACTGATTTGGTTTGTTTTCTACTGTCCTGCTGCAGATTTTCTTCCAATGAAATGTGATGCCTGTGAAGACATTTTCTGCAAAGACCACATAACTTATGCAAATCACAAGTGCACTTCATCGTACAAGAAGGTGGGTATGATTGTGTGTAGTGAATAATGATCTTGGCCTGTTGTGTGTGTGTGTGTGTATATATATATATATAATTTTTTTTTTTTTTGACCAATGCTTAAAACACACAGGTGACATGTTTGTTTCCTTGTGCAGGATATCCAGGTTCCTGTATGTCCGTTGTGCAACACCCCCATTCCCATTAGAAGAGGGGAAATGCCAGACATCAAAGTTGGGGAACATATAGACAGAGACTGCAAATCTGACCCTGCTCAGAGGAAACGAAAAGTAGGCCAGCCACAAAGAGGAAAGAGAAAGAAAATGTCTGTAAAAATGAATAATGACTCAATTGTTTCTCACCTCACAGATCTTTACAAATAAATGCTCCAAGGGCGGCTGTAAGCAGAAGGAAATGATCCGTGTGACATGTGACCAGTGCCACTTGAACTACTGTCTCAAACATAGACATCCACTCGACCATGACTGTAAGACTGACAGCAAGCCAGTCTCCAAACCAGGGTTAGTACGGCCGTTTAGTGCTCGTACCGCTAAGTTAAGATTTCTGGAGGACACTAGTAATGGTGTTTGTTTTGCAGGCATGCTGCTTTAATGAGAGCTCAAGCCTCTTCTTCCAGTAACGCTGCGGCATCGTCCACTCGAGGGAGCTCTAGGACCGTGTCTAATGGACGAACTGGAAACACTAGACCTCAGAGCAGCAGGTAAGCACATTTTAAAGAAGCAGCGCCCTCCGAAGTGTTTTTGATTGTACGCTAAAAGAAGTTTGGGGGCAGTATGGTCTTTTATAAATATGTATTTATTTGATGGTGATAGTGAAAACCGTAATAGTGTGGAATATGTTTTACAATTTAATATAACTTCTACATTTTAAAATGTAATGCATTTGATACGATGGCAAAGCTGAATTTACAGCAGCATTATTTCAGTTCTCAAGGTCAGAAATCATTCTAATATACTGATTTGCTGCTCCAATGTTTGTTAGTGTTAATATTGAAAGCTTGAGCAGCTACTGATATCACATGCTACTATTTTTCATAATTCTTTGAATAGAAGGTTTAAACCAAAAGCATTTATTTTAAACACTATTCTTTTGTGAACGTTTTTTTCCAGTTACCTCTGATCAATTTAATGCATGTCTTCATAAAAACTTTTTTAAAAAATTGTACTGATCCCATTGCAATGTGTGTATATGTATGCATGTGTATATATATATATATATGATATTGTGTATATATTTTTTTTTATCTTAATCAAAATAGCCCAACTGCAGTTTGACTGAGGGTAACTAGAATGCACAGTGAAAAAACATGATTTTTGAAAATTGTTTAAAATAACTAAATATAGAGAGATAAGAAAGATAGGTAGATAGATATCGCTCAGACAGAGAGATAAATAGACCGACAGATATGTATGTATATATTTGAGTGTTTTCTCTGGTATTTATTACTCTCTGTTGCCCCTCAGTGCTCAAAGGATAAATGCGTCTCAGATGGTGTCTCCAACAGCGCAGAATGTAGTTCCCCCATCAGCGTCTCTTCAAGTCGGACTGGTGCGTTGTTCATTTTGAGTTTAAAGGTTGACCGAGTATGCCAAGGCTATAATTGTGTTTTATTTCACAGACAGAGGAACAGGCCCTCCAGAGAGCATTAGAAATGTCACTTGCTGAATCTGCTCGGGCAAGCCAGCCAAGGTATTTCTGCCCTCTTCTGCTCTAATAATAAGCCATCAGATTGTAAAGATACTTTTACTCTTAGTATTGAGAAGAAAAAAACCCCTGGAAAATAATAGGCCTGACTTGTGGTTCTTTAATGGTTCTTTCAATGGTTCTGGAATGTCTGCGAGGTTGTGGCATTGTGGAATATTTCTTTCCAGTAAATGTTCAACAAAAAAAAGGTACTTTTAACAGATGTGTTGTTTTTTTTACTGTAATATTGAAATCTGAAATCTATGTGCATTTCAGCCCTCAGGAGCAGGAGGATCTGGCCTTGGCTCAGGCTCTCGCTGCTAGTGAAGAAGAATACAGGCGACAGCAGCAGAGACAACAGGTAGCCAGAAACCTTAGCAGTCAGTAGCATACTATGCTAACAGGACCCCATCTAGGTACATAGCCCTAGTGGCATCTGTTTATGTCTAAACTTTTTGGGTGCTGGGCACTATAAAATGGTCTGTATTTTATTTATTAAGTATTAAGTATCAACATCTGATGCATTGTGGGTGAGCGGTAACATCTGGGAATGCAATAACAGTGTAGTATTCACAGAGAGACCGTTTAATGAACAAGAAACTAGGAAAAAAACATGTTTTTCTATCAATTATAATTATTTTTGGCACATGTTACTTGCTGTCAGAACATTTTAATTTTGTGGGGGTGTGCTTATTGAAGTGGCCTTGGGTTTGCACGTCTTAAAGTTTCAGACGAAACCACAGATGATTCCAGAAGCATGCGTGTGAACCGTTTCTGATTTGAATAAACACTTTGCATGGTATTTGTACAATTACCATCTTGTTAATGATGCGCTACATTCATTTTAAACTGAAACCTACGTTTTATTTTGGCCAAAAACAAATACACTTTACTCGATAATCAAATCGGTCATGGTATTTATTTATTAATTCACACGGAGCTACATTTAAACTTTTTAAATGATTTACCATGTCACCAAAGCTTACCAGCCAAGCTTCAGTCCCTCATGTAGTTGTCGAAATGACATCAGATTAGTCGTGGACTTCATGATAGTCATATCACCGTGAATCAGGTGTTTTCTGTGAACGATGATTATATACTTGATCTCTGATTGTCCTCTCAATCCACAGGGAGGAGTTTTGAAAGAGACCAGCTGCTGTCTGTCTTAATGTGAGGTGACCCTGACCAACTGTCTGCCTCAATCTGCACACAAGCACCAGTAATGTACCAGTGAGCTGCACACGTCTAGTCCAGCATACGAAGCTTCTACTTCCCAAATCAACACATCTGATGGCTGTTCTGTTGTTGTTTTTTTCTGTTTTGCGTCACTCTGTAGTGTGCTTCTTAGACAGCCTGTTTCGTCGAGTGGTGCTTCATGTAAATATTTTATATAGCTATCATGTTAAGCGGTCAATCAATTTAGAAGTCTTTTGAAATAAATTATTTTAAAGTGTTTATTTCACTCTTGCCTTATTGATCACACCCCCAACCGGAGCTCTCAACATCACACACTTTAGTCCTCATTCAATTATTCAATTTCAGATGCGTCTTAAACGGCGAGGAAGAAGTGTAAAGACAAGGTTTCGGATCACTTTCAGTTACGTTACAAACACTCGAGTTTGAAATATTGCATTTTGAGAATCGAGAAGGCAAATTTGCAAATTTCAAACTAACTCAACGACCGCCAGCCATTTTTAAAGCATTTACCCAGCAGATCGAGTCAGTAGAACCAGACCTAGTAAATGATTCATGTTTCCAATAAAGATACTGTCAATGTATCTCATCTGTGAGGTGAGTCACAGAAATTTATGCCATTAATACTCATTTTTTTGGTTTGTTTTGGTATTTTAGATGCTGGCTTGGTCTTTTTCCTCACTGCTATTGTGCTCACCAAACATAACAGACAAAGTTTCTTTCTTAAATGTTCTTATCTAGGTTATCGCGTCCATTATGAAGCCAAAGCGTTCACATGATGATGTAACCGATGCATTAACAGCGAAAAGCTAAGTGCTAGCACGTCAGAGCTTCGTTCAGGGTCATTTAATAAATTACACCAGACCTCACTTACAGAGAGACAATTACAGATAATTACACTAATTCATATTCCAATCAGTTTTGTGTGGTGATTTAGTTTTTGAGCATCATTAAATATATTTTTGGTAAACACACCGGAAACCGCATTCCGCCATGTGTTTACACGAGTGCAGCAGGGGGTTAGTTTTGGGGCTGCGTTGAGACAGATTGATGACGGTGATGTTGGGGAGATCACGGGCGCAAGTGGGTTTGAGTTAAAGGTGTTGTTTTCCTCTGGGCGCGACATGAATTCAGGCTTGTTCAGATGTGTGCAGTCATTCCTCATCGTGACAGAAGTGCGCTGGGTGCTTTTGCCTTCTGTCTGAACAGATTCCCATCACAGAGTCCATGAGGCGAAAACACAATCGCAGCGCATACCTGCTCCAGACTCAGTCGAACGCAGCTGCCACACTGTAAGCATCTGTCAATATTTACAAGCTTTCTATCGCGTTGTAAAATACTGGAGGAACGCTAATGGAATTAAATATTACGAACGAATCATTAGAGTAAGTATTGTAGAATGTAAAGGAACGGTAAGCCCTCATGTAATTCCAAACCCGCATCATCGAGTTTCTTTCTTATGTTAGCCTACATAAAAAATATATATATTTTGAAGAATGCTGGTAATCAAACAGATTGTCTCAACTGACTTTTCTATGGAAGTCAATTGGCACCAACACTTGTTTGGTTCTTCAAAATTTTAGAAAAGAAAGAAATTTACACATTTGGAAAAACACAAGGGTGAGTAAATTTGAGTCATTTTTTGGGTGAACTATAGTATAGTTCTATAGTATATACATATAGTAAACTATAGTTTACTATCTCACTTTCTCACTTTATGGGTCTCACTTTATATTAAGTGTCCCTAATACCCGTGTACTTCCATAGTAACTAGATGTGTATGTAGTATGTAACCACAGTGT
>JAUYWG010000033.1:8201896-8211941 GCA_034779775.1 Enteromius afrohamiltoni | reverse complement strand
TACATTTTGAATGACGTATTATTTATTCATCTGAAATTTTTAAACCCCATGGCATTTTATTTTCTAGTTTTAAATCTACCAAAATGTTGTAAATAAACTTAATTCAACATGTATTCTCTGAAAACAAGCCTCACATAATTTTGCTTCTCAAGTGAATATACTGTATCCTGTTTTTGCAGTATAATCTGAATCAGCCATGTAACCAGAAATGGACTATTTACATTAATATTAATCAAAAACATATTTACACTGCTATAAAATATGAGTTACTGGTAATTCCCCCAGATCTATTCCCATCATTAAATCTGTGTACTTGGTAATGTAAAAGATAAAAAGTGTGTTATTTTTGTTTCTTCTTCTTCCCATAGCCTGATCAATAATTGAAGAGGAGAAATCAATGTTGACCGTTTCTGAGCAACACCTTTTGGGACACACTGCGAGATTAACTGCTGGTAAGCAATTGTGTTCCTTCTTATCAGCCAGGTTAAACCAACAACTAAATTGTTTCTGCCAAAACCCAATGTATTGCACTCTACTCAGGCGATATCGTGACACATTGTCTATTTTTTTTTATCCCCAAAAAACTCTCCACTAAGGTCTCTGAAGAGTACAAAATGAATTTTTATTTCTATTAGCTCTCAGCCCAGATGGAGACATGCTCCTCATATGCTGATAAGGCTGGTTCATTGCCTTTAGAGAGGTCACGATAGCTTTCTAAAAATTGATTTTAGTCTTGACTTTTTTTTTCAGTCCTCTTTGTACTTGCACCTGCTTTCAGGATCTTTTGTAATCACAATGTATTTTTTTCATGTTCATCTTGAGATCTGATCCTCCTGATATCTGCTCTCATTGCGAGTCTAGCTATATGGCTTTTCAGAAGAGCTTTTGTATCTCATCAGGCTACGATTCAGATTCTGGAAAGATATGTGAGATTTTCAACCATGCAATTTAAGTCAAATCCTCACATTCTTTGTGAGAGGAAAGTCCCTAGTGCCTCTATGTGTCACCAGTGTCTAATAATTTATGGCTTTTTTTGCAGGGCTCTTCACATCTTAAAATGTCAGAACACGAGGACCTGAATAAAGCCATGGGACACTGGAACGCCTCTGAGAGCTACCAGCTCAACCCAGCCAGTGTCATTGTGTCTGTGGTATTCTCGCTCATATTTCTCCTGGGGACCATTGGAAATAGTCTGGTGCTGGCTGTGCTCCTCAGAAGTGGGCAGGTTGGGTACAACACCACCAATCTGTTCATCCTCAACCTCAGCGTAGCCGATTTCTTCTTCATCATCTTCTGTGTGCCTTTCCAAGCAACCATCTACTCTCTGGAGGGTTGGGTTTTCGGGTCTTTCATGTGCAAGGTGGTTCACTTCTTCATCAACCTCACCATGTACGCAAGCAGTTTCACTCTGGCCGCAGTTTCTGTGGACAGGTGGGTTTCTTTAGTTATAATTAAATCATTTATATCATTTATTTATTTAGAAAATAAACACTTTTTTACACTCTCACTGGCTTATTTCAATTAAGTAACGTTATGTATGCATTGTATTTATGCATACATCACAGAACAATTGTCATTGTTTGAAATATATGTACTTTTTATTTGTTTTTCACTTTCTGTGACGGAAATGATGGTGGTGGAAATATTAAATATTTTAAATATTTTTGGAAATAAAACGGCCTTGTCTTGTAAAAGCTAACACTTTATGAAACATACTACACACAATTCAATTACATTTTCACACTTTGTGCATAATTTGAAAAAATGTGGAAATGACAATAATATTCAGTTCTCAGGTTATTTCTACCTTTATTTATTTTATTTGTTTTTCACACCTTATATTTAATCTTCAATCTCTACAGACTTGGTAAATTAAGTACAATAACTTCTGTGGTGGGGGAAGAAAACTTTATTAGGTGAATATTTTTTTGTACAATGGAGATGCGACAACTGTAAAAGAATAATAAACTTGTATAAAGATCATTTTCACACAATAGATATAGAAATGGGTTATCTTTGCTCTATGTTCATGATTTTGAACATATAAGCTTTTGTTTTTATGCAGGATTTTCACAATATAAAATGACAATTATGATCTCAGCTGAGGACAAGGCACTAAAATGTATAAGGTTTGAAAAGTAGCACAGGTAAATGATGAAAAGTGATATTCATATAACAGTCAGCAGTAAATCTATTAGTTTTAATAAAAGTTGTCAACCCTTGGGACATAAAAGGTAATGACCTTTAGAGACAACCAAGGCATGCTGATTATGCATAATATTAATCCTGTCAGGTGAAGTTCACACTAGGCTTAACAGCATCATGGCTTACCTTCATGTACCATTTCCCCTGCAGCTCTATGGGGTCTAAAGGTACATCCTAAAGGAGAGCTTAACAGGGTTGTAATTGGCCAGGGCCTGGGTTGTTATTTAATGAAATGGATAACCTGAATACAAGAAAGTCTTGCAAATTGCATCAGCAAAGGTTGGAGTTTAACTGCATAAATGTCAGTGGAGTTATCGCCAACAACCCACTTCATTAATAAAACACCTCCAAAAACCTGCAGCCCATTATTCCTTTCTTCACAACGAAACAGTGGTAAAATAAGCATTAGTAGCACCCACTCGTATCCACTTACTGGTATGTTAGCTAAAATTACGTAACATTCAGGTCGAACTAAAGCGCCAGTGGCGAGTGGGACTTGTGAGCTGACCCGGAGACAGCTGAAAGGAAGAGCCAGCCAGCCTTTTTGCTAAAATAATGGCATAAATGTAACAAGGCCACCTATATGCCCCCAGTGTAATATGTTACTCTCTGCCTCAGCACCAGACCCACTGCCCTCCATCCACCCTCAAAGTGTTTACCTTTGAAAAAAGCATGTTAATTTGACAGTTTCCTACTCTGTGAAAAATGGTCCAGGGCTCAGTGGAGTCTGAGAATCCCCATTGGCAATTACTGCACCTTTAGGTAGAAAACAAGACAACATTCATCTTGTGCACTGAAACCACTATATTGATCATATGGCGTTTCAGGGCAAACTCAATTTCAGGATGAACATTTCCTGTGTTCCATTTATACATGACTACTAGGACTGGGACAATATATCGATGCATCACAAATCGAGACATGATTCAGCATCATTCTGAAATTTTCCGAATGCATTGCGATTCCTCTGGAGTACAACCGAACCTAAAATAATCATTCAGAAAATTCGAAAAGGTTGAAGCGAATTACAATTCTGAGCTGAGGTGAAACTGACCTATCGGTAAGCCCTCTTAGTCTCTTATAATAGTCGGTCATCTTGGATGACAACATCCTGGATCAACACTTTTCATGTATTGCAGGGTACAATTACATTTTTTTGTACATTTAGCCAGTTTAATATGAAGAGACAGTGGAAAGTAGACATTTGTAAGTGTTCACTCTTTGGTTTGTACATTTGCCTAGACTCACAAACATTAACGTTTCTAGTTTTAGCCAGAGATACCTTGCTGAAGCACGAAATGGCACTGGTAACGTTCTGCTTGAGCAGATTTTATGGACATTTTTCTTTGTTTAGATTCAGGAAATGGAATAAAATTAATTATATTGCCTATCCTCTCAGGATGCATTGTGTTACAAGTACCCCAGACACATCTTTTATCTTTTTTTCGAAGCATGAACCCCATAAGTTTATGTTCCGCTCTCCGTCCAACTGATACTGCCATTGGCTCATCTGCGTTCGGAGGGAGGGACTTAACGACACACGCACAAGCACTCTTCATGAGCATTTGAGTATGTGCATAAAACCTAGAGTATAGTGCCATCTAGGCTCAGAATCGATTCCAGAGGAATTGCTATACATTCGGAAAATCCCGATCCAGAATCAGTGTATCGTTTATGACTACAATTCTTCACAGCTCCATTTGAATGCCAGGTTTCTTTTTTTGCAGGTATCTGGCGATCCGTTACCCTCTGCGCTCCAGAGAATTGAGAACGCCGTGTAACGCTGTAGTCGCAATGGTGGTCATCTGGGGCCTGTCGCTTGTCTTCGCCGGGCCCTATTTGAGTTACTACGACCTGATTGACTTCGAAAACAGCAACGTGTGTGTGCCTGGATGGGAGGAGCATAACCGTAAGGTCCTGGACACCTGCACCTTCGTCTTTGGCTATGTTATTCCTGTGCTCATCGTGAGCCTGTCCTACACACGAACCATTAAGTACCTCTGGACCGCGGTGGATCCTCTCGACGGCATGTCGGAGTCGAAACGAGCCAAGCGCAAGGTCACCAAGATGATCATCATAGTCACGGTGCTCTTTTGCATCTGCTGGCTGCCGTACCACGTGGTAATTTTGTGCTACCTATACGGAGACTTTCCCTTCAATCAGACCACCTACGCCTTCAGGCTGCTGTCCCACTGCATGGCCTACGCCAACTCTTGCCTCAACCCTATCGTTTACGCCTTGGTGTCCAAACACTTTCGCAAGGGCTTCAAGAAGGTGTTCAGCTGCATCCTCAGCAAAAAGGGACGCAATAAGGTGCACGTGGTCCATGTGGCCAACACCGTCCCCGGCTTTGAAGCGGGATCCACTGAAGTGTCTCAAATGAACGAAGAGAACGCCAGACAGAATGAGAATGAAATGGTCAACCGCCCACTCGCAGAGCCACAGGAAGCCACTATGACTATAACGTTACCATTCCAGAATCAGCCATGAAAATAAAGCGCACGGCTAATGATGCCTTACAGAAGCCTTATAAAAAAACTCAAACCGAGCCGGAAGATTTCAGCAGCTTTGATCGACATCACCATGGTTTTGCATCGACAAAATGAGCACAACAGAGCCCATAGTTATTTAAGATTCAAATCATTGAGCAAATTGAAAATGTACATTTATTTTGTCAATTTGGGTCTTGAACAGATGCGTTTTTGTGTTCTGTTTAGTTGTTTTGGTTCCAGTGCTAAATTATGTCTTATTTACAAAATCTTCTTTCTTTTTTCAGCAGCACTGTCTGTTTGTTTTCTATTGATGTGTTACCCTCTAAGCATGTTTAAATTTAAGGCTGTAATGACTATTCTCCTGTGAAAATTTGTTACCAATTATTGTGCGTAACACACTTTAATATCTGAAGAGCCCTGTGTCTTTATGTGAGCAAAGCTGTGATTTCCTACTGCGCTTGAAGCTTTGAAGAGGACTCTTTGATTATGCTCCTCAGCTTCGCTTAACAAGCTCTTAAAAATATATGCTTAAGTGCTGAATGTTCTTGCTTTTACCTCTGTTTCCAAGCTCTCATATTCTCTGCTGTTTTAGAAAGTCTTGAGATTATATAATTGGTGAGTTTTATATCAATTACTATGCTGCAAAAGCCCTAAAACAGGGTTATACAGAAAATCTCAGATTACAGACAACCAACAGTTCAGTACCTATGGTTCTTGTGCTGTCATAAAGGAATATTCAGGTTTTGGTACAAGTTGAGCTCAGTCAACAGCAATGGTTATATAATACAAATAAAAAATATTCTGAACAATACCTACTGGGGTACAGTAAGAGGCCAACAATTGAAGTAAATTACGGGGACGTAAATGTTAAAATAATCACGGTGTCAATCGTACAGCCACAAGACATTTTCAAAATTATTTTATTGTGGTGGAAATGCTTTTTAGCCTTTTCTGTGTAAAGTTATGTCCATTTTATCAACATGACAAAATGAGTGTGAAAGCAAAGTGAAAGTGAAAGCAAAAATGAACCATAAAGTAAAATGAAAAACATCTTCACAGTTCAAATAACACAAAACAAAGTCTCAAAAACTGGCCCCATTCAGTTTGGACATTTGAAAATGACTTTCCATTTTACACTCACTTAACAGAGAGAGAGAGAGAGAGAGAGAGAGAGAGAGAGAGAGAAGAGACAAATATATGATTTTATTTTTTTTTGTGACAATCAAAATAAAAAAATGCTGAAGTTTGGACTTAGCTTGTATAGAACCTGCAATATTTCTTTATCTGTCTTCAGTTCATTCATTATGTATAATGTTCTGTAGCCACACAGCTATGTTGGAAGTTTTGAATGTGATGTTGACTGTGAATTTCAATAAAAAGTGCATTGATATTCCTCTTGGACCAGCATAACATTTAATATATGCAAATAAATGACCCCAGCACATTTAGCGTTAGCCTGAGTAACCTTGAACCATCCTTTAGGGGATGTTTCATGCGAGATCAAAACTGTATTTTCCCCTGGAGGCTCAATAAGATAGCTGCAGCATTAAGTGAAAATTAAAATTTAATGTCTTCCATTGAAAAAAAAAAACATCTCAAAGCTGAAGGAGCGAGGCGAGCACTGACTCATGCACCATAAAAGACAATAAGTCAAGATGCACAGAAGTTATTAAAACTACAAGGTGAAAACAAATCAAATCAAATTGATTTTTTTTCTTGGCTTTTAGAGGCTCTTTTAAAACTATCCTCAATCTTATTCAAGGTAGGCTTTAATACTTCATAAATTATAATGTTTTATCTCTTGGAGAAACTACGTACTTTGGTAAATATGACAAATCAGTCACTAATTCCTACCTGGTGCACAGATTTTATGTTTATTAACCATGGACAAGAGATATTTATTTATATTACACTCTTTGCTTTTTGAAAATATAACGGCAAAAAACTGCTCATAAATATGAAATAAACCAGTCATGAAAATGTAAAAAGCTTCAATATTACAAGCAGCACTCATCAGTAATGCAGCATTAAGAAAATGAAGACTCAATTGGCTTGTTCTGCATATTAGTCGTTGATGTCGAGTTTGAAAGCTTCTGTGCACAATTATGTATCCACTACTATTTCTGCATGTTTACAGCAGTTAGTTGATCCAAGGATATTTATTGGAGCTCTTAGTGTCATTACAGATCACTTAGCATTACCGTCAAATGGCAGAATTAAGAAAACATTTCCTAATGCTTGACGTAATGTGACCATGTGAATGTCATTGTCAAACATATGTCTTTAATTTCACATAAAATAAATAAATATGTTAACATCTTTACAAAGAGATGGATTTTTGCCAGTTTCGTGGACCACTAGGAACTCAACAAAGAAACTTTTTATCTTTAGTATATTCCTCTTAGCACTCCACTGTTTCCTGAGAAAACATCAATAATTTTATAGTTTCAATAGTTTTGTTAGTAATAAACTTTATATGATTTGTTCTGGATCAAAATTTTTTTTTTTTAGCACAATGACAGAAATACTTACCCTTGAGTAAACATTTAAATATTTCACCCTAGATACTGAATGGGTGGGGGACAAAGTTGCTTTCAGTGGTGCTGAAGCAAGAGGGTGAGGGCGGAGCACATGAAATAACACAAATTTTTACATGTGGAATAAAAAATACAGTATATCAATAATATTATGGATATTTTATATTTGCTCTTCCTGTGAGATTGTGGGTACCGCCGACCCATGGGCCGATGGCGGCTGAATGCACAGAACCTCCTGGCCCACCTACAGGAGTGGGGACGGAGATGTCATCATCATCACCCAAAGATTTTGCAACCAGAGAAAATACATAGCTATTTTACCTAAATAACAAATCAAGAAAACGAAAGAAAGAAAGTTAGTTCTGTATGAAAGTGCAATGGGAATCAAGCTTGTGTTCCTTAGCAGTAACCATAGCAACAATGACCGAATTAATATAAAAGGCAACGTCCATAAAACTAAAAGTTTTATAACTTTCTGACATGACAGGAGTCCAATCAAGGCACAAGTTCTTTCATCAAACCTACATTAACCGACAGCTGCTTTTAAATTTGTCCGGACAGTGGAGCATTTGAATCGCACACAGAAAACAAAACTAATGGGAGCAGCTCCTATTTACTTAAAACTTTAACAAAGTTTCATGTAGGTACTATATATTTGTGAGTCAGTCATGGAATCATTCACTCATCTAATTCATTTAAAATCTCAGATTCATTAGGGACAAAACACCGCTACTGTTTGATGTTTGGGGTTTATTCCACTTTGATATAACGTGGAATTATTTCCATTACTACAAAAAAACCCAGACAAATTAACTGTCAGTATTGCATCTAAAGTGTAAATTCAAATTCTTGTTTATTGAATTGTTGTGTACAACAACCATCAAAATCTGTCCAAAGTCTGTCCCTCAAAGCCTCCTTTTTACTAACATCAAATTAAACATGACGTCAAACTTCACTATGGTCCATCGTTCTCCACTATCCCTTGATCAAGAAACCACTAAAGTAATTTACATATTTGACTCAAGGGGCACTTAGACCAGACTCTTAATTAGACAGCCAAGCCTGAGATAGCTTCTTCATTTAAGTGTAATTATTTGCTGATGACATCTCAATAACAAGATTTCAGGGACATAAACAGCAGCAGAAGTAACACAAATCTTAACATACAGAAATCAACACGCACAAAAACTAAATAGCTAGGTTGTGGGCACATGTGGACTTGTGGGTGTTAATTCAAGGGAGTAAATTACTTTGTGCTGTTCCTGCCACTCTAAAATCAATAACAGCTCAACTGAGTCTTTCTGGTGACCATATAATCCATCACGCCATAGCATATGCAATAAACATGTTGCCAGGCACACCCAGTAAAGATGTGATTTAGGGGACTCTTTCTATTAGGACAACTTCTGTGATCAGATTACCATGGAAAGGAGTTGAATGGCTGGTCCTTTTGCCCATCTTCAGGTTCTTAATAACATTTCCTGAAATGGCTGGATAATAACTACTGTGGAAGATTGCTATTTGTATCTAGGGACAGAGTGACAGAGCTACGACCTCATTTAGAAAACTCTTAAATCCAGAAAATGAACAGATTCTTCATCCTCCATCATACAGATCCAACTCTACATAATGATACCACTTTTAATATTTAATCATTTTAATATTGTTCCTCTAATTTGCACCTCTTGATACATGATTAAATAAAACCTGCTCTATACTGCATCTGAAATCCTCTCTTTTCTTTCAGTGTTCATTATAATGTAGCTGAAAGGAGAGCTGGCGGGTGACGTGAGTTCACAACAGGTCACAGATTTTATCTATAGTGCTTTTATTTAAGTGTTTCAACACTTTTCTCCTTCTTTAATGCCAGTGCATTTACTGTATGTATTTCTCTAATTAAAACCAGGTCATAGCTTTACATATCCATTCTCTGCTATATATATATAGTATGTATCGGTTTTTATTTTTGGAGAATGTAGGAAGATCCCTATGAAATTACAGATTATGAATGGTTTGTTGTTAATAAACTTCAATCAAAGTCCCACGAGCCATTCACAGCCTTCTCATGTCATCAATTGTATGCCGGTGTAAAATGTCGAAGTCTTATCAAAAGCACCCCAAAATGCCAGAAAGCATTCTTCTGATCCAGATCCAGACCGGAGTCTTCTAAAGTGTGCCGTGACAGAGCAGCGCAGCTTCTGGCATCATCTGTTGCTCTATCAGCAGTTGTCAGGCATGCCTATACTACCCAATCCTACTCTATAATGAAGCACAGCCCGTGGGAGCATGGCAGGGCTTTTGTCACAGTCTCAAGGCAGCAGAATGTGCCTCAACAATCAGACAATCAATTCAGAACTGTGGGTGCGCATAAGTGATAAAGAGTCTATTGAAATATAACCCAGTTTAAGTAATGTCTTGTCTGAATTCTGCTGTACAGAAGATGTGATTTTGCTGATGAAGGAGCATGCTGAATAGGGCTGGCAAAACAAGCAAACAGAATTAACTGAAGTCATTATTGTTTATTATTTGCAAATGTATATCAAAGGGTTTTTGATTATTTTGTATACTGTTATCTGAGGTCCTCTTACAATGCTATCATGTATTAATGTACACAAGTATTAGGCTTTTTTCTGTCCCATTTTACCCCCCACCCCCCATCAGAACGTTGTTTGAGTAGGCGTGGCTGAATGTGTAATCACTTCAGGGGTTTCTTGTCGGATTGGTTATACAGTTATACAGGATTTCCAGGAGATGTGTGTTCTTTAATGTTCCATCTGGAAACATAGTTGCCATGACCCCAAACTCCCTTGC
>JAUYWG010000033.1:8171874-8190596 GCA_034779775.1 Enteromius afrohamiltoni | reverse complement strand
TAGTATCTTTGACAGAAAAGGGAGATTTGAGATCGGTCTATAATTAGCTAAATCTTTGGGGTCAAGTTGCATTTTTTTTAACGAGAGGCTTAATAACAGCCACTTTAAAGGCTTTGGGGACATACACTAATAACAATGAGGAGTTAATAATTGACAAAAGAGGATCTATGACTTCTGGAAGCATCTCTTTTAATAGTTTAACATTGTAAACATTGGGGGACAGTCATTTTTAGGTCTCTCCAGAGATGTTCAATTGGGTTTAAGTCAGAGCTCTTACTGGGCCATTCAAGAACAGTCACGGAGTTGTTGTGAATCCACTCCTTCATTATTTTAGCTGTGTGCTAGAAGGTCCTGAGCACTCTGGAGAAGGTTTTGGTGCAGGATATCCCTGTACTTGGCCGCATTCATCTTTCCCTCGATTGCAACCAGTCATCCTGTCCCTGCAGCTGAGAAACACTCCCACAGTATGATGCTGCCCCCACCGTGCTTCACTGTTAGGACTGTATTGGACAGGTGATAAGCAGTGCCAGGTTTTCTTCACACATACTGCTTAGAATTAAGGCCAAAAAGTTTTATCTTGTTTTATCTCATCAGACCAGAGAATCTTATTTCTCACCATCCTTCAGGGTTTTCATGTGTCTTGGACTGAGGAGAGGCTTCTGTTGGGCCATAAAGCCCAGACTGCCCCATCTCAAGGATGATCAGGCGAAATGGACAGCACCTGAGTTAAATATATGCGTCACAGCAAAGGGTCTCAATACGTAGGACCATGAGATATTTCAGTTTTTGTTTTTAAATAAATCTGCAAAAATGTCAACAATTCTTTTTTTTTCTGTCAAAATGGCTGCAATATAACAAAGAGTGAAACATTTAAGGGGGTCTGAATACTTTCCATACCCACTGTAATGATATATATACTAAATAGTAATAATTTAGTTTTCCATTTACCTTCCACAAGATTCTATTCAGAAGTAATTCTGAAAGCTCCAGGCAGCTGTTGCAGCTAAAGATGTGTCCAACATATTCTTTTAATTCAACCCTTAATTGAGAGCCATTTATCTCATACTCTTTTCATTTTCAACTGAAAGCCAGGACCATTTTCTTTTTTAAAAATAAATAATTAACACCTCCATAATTATTTAGTGCCTTTAAACTTGTCCTAAGCTGCTCCCGACACTATGTATGTATATAAAGAGAACTATCGCTATCAGCGATAGTTTCAAAATAAAGAGATCAAAGCCTGTATAAAATCTGTTTCTCCTTGATCTTTGAAATGTAGGCGTTTCATTATGTAACATACTATAAGTCTTCCTTCCCCTTCCCGTTCTGTTTAAACTAAGCTTCACTTTTGTGTTAAAAAAAAATAGCAGTGCTTGCAGTGCTTCTGAAAGATCTCAGTGTCTCAATGCTGAAGTTTGTGGCAAATGTTCGAAATGATTGTTCTGTCAATTGTGAACTATTGGACCTGGCACCAAATTTGCAATAAGTATAGCTACTGTTTTTTAAAGACAGCAGCCATATATAACATCATAACAGATTTTACAGTGTTGTGCAGCATGGTATTTGGTATTCTGTATTCAAGGTCTTCTCACTTTTCAATTGTTCATCTTAAAGCTACAATCTTTTGTGGAATGAATGTCTTCTTTTTTCAGGCCGGGGTCATTTCTATGTGCAAATGAAAGAAAAGATCTATTTTCTTTTTTGTTTTATTAAGGGAAATACTATTAAAACTGGTTTCTGCATAATGCACATGAAATGTACAAATTGTGAGGCCTTAGATATTAAGCTATATGGCTTCGCAAAAGAATTCAATAGTTTCTTCTTATGGAAAGCCCAAAATTATTAACAAATTACTTCTAAAGCTGACCTTCAATGGCAGCTGCATATAAGCAGTCTGAGTGGATTCTATCACTTTACTCCTCCATCATAAAAAGAAGTATCTCCTTGAACTTGACTGATTCAGAGAACCAATGCTGTCAACTTCTTGATCTTAGATGTTACCTTATTTCTGAAACTGAGTACTGAATGTTTCAGGCCATTTATTGCAGGGAAAATGAGACCAAAGGGGGAAAATAACAATAAAAACAGAAAAAAACAGAGCATTGCAGAGCTTTCTGTTTCAAGGAGGTCCAATCCATAGTGTGCTGTACTTCATAGACAGGTTGACAGGTGGAGTGACAGCAGTTGTCACATTGGACACAAAGGGTTTGTGTATTTATGATGGCTTGTGGACCTATAGCTGAGTACGGCTTTCTGAAATGTTGGTTGTACGTGTCTTGGAACAACAACAAAAAGCACTAGGCAGTCTTTGTAACCCACAATGACAGCATTAGTGTTTTTAGGCCAACCTATCTGCATAGGTGTTCTTATATGATAAATATATGAAAAAGGAGGGTCTGCCAGGATCCTGCTTAAATAGTTTGGTACTATAAAAAATTTAACAAATGACTGAAAGGCATTGAACAAAATTGTACTATGTAATTTCAAAATGAATGTAGACCTAAATGTATTCCACTACAGTTGAGTTCCATGTAAAAAAAAAAAGAAATGTAAAAAGAAAACAAAACTTCATTAATTGTAATCAATTACTTTACATTACTTGCACAAAAAAGTAATTTAAATAGTTTTGGCTATTACATTTTGAACAGGGTAACAATCTGTGACCTATTACATTTCCAAAGTAACCTTGCCAATACTGGTAAATCTTGTAAACCTCATATAAAACGACTCCATAGATGTTTATTTACTCAGCATTTTTAGCGCCAGTCATTGCATATATATCACGGAATCGGAGTGATACGTGCAGGAAACAACGTAATGAAATGTTGCCATGTCACTTCTGTTTCAGCGTTTTTAGCGCCACTTACTGGACATTTCACTTCAAAACTGCAACAATACATGCAAGAAGAAATCATATTTTGTCACAATGTCACCATTGTTTTTGTTTTTTTGCAATGTCGCAATGCATTTAAAGATTTTTCTTTTGTGAAGCTTTGCCTGTGATCTCAGAAGAACAGAAGACCTCAGTTGACCCTGTTCTACCATCTCAACCAAGGCTGAATTAGAATGACCATCTTCCCCCACAGCGGCGTTTTAAATGCTTTCGAGGTGCCTCAGTTTGTCCTGCTGAGATGAGGTTCACCTAAAAATATACCATAGTGTCATAAACTGCATTCTGCGCATCCTTTTAGTTTAGAACCATATTATAATTCTAGTTTTATTGCATTAATTTTAAAATCTATATCATAAGTTTATTAAATCACATTTAAATGTCACACCCAGTGTCTTCATTCACCCTGCCAGAGAGTGAGTAGCACAGGTTATATAAGTTCAGCTGCACGTCTAGCAACAATGGGCAAGATTTATCTTGTTGATTGTTTTTTCATTGCTCTTTTATACAGTAGTTGTAATCTGTAATCATAATCTCATAGGATATAAGACACAAGGCAAGGAGTTCTTCTCCTGCAGTTGTGTAAGTACTGCAGCACTAGTCATTTGTAAGCAAGGCAGGACACCCAGCAATCAGACATCTTTTTTTTCTACGCAAGTAAACGGCAATCCTCTTTCCTCAGCAGATTATACAGCAGCTGTACCAGAGCAGCATAATTGATAACCTTTGAATACCAAGTGGTCAATCCCAAGAGGGACTTCATAATGGCTGTATCTTCAGGAGATGGAGTAAGAGCAACTCTGTCTGCCACTACACGGTCAAGGTTTGGGTGAAGGCCAGTAGAAATAGCAGTGCATCAATGAATGCTTTACATTCTCTCTGAAGTGGCATTCTGATTTTTGCATCTTGTGTATCAGTCCACTGTCATGTGAAACTCTTACAATGTTTATACATTTCTATAGAAGCAGGAAAACCAGAGAAACGAAATCAAAAGCAACACAGTAGAAATGTTGGCTCACACAACAGAACAACATAAACGGCTTCCAGTGTGGCTATTTCATTTGTGTGCAAAATTGCTTTGGCAACTTCACATTGCACCTCTGTATAGCACCCCTGCAGACCCCAATAAATGACTATTTTTATAACATGCTCATACGTGTATGCCAAAGCTGGGCATTTTGAGTAGTTTGGAAGTCAGTGGATTTCATTTATCTTTGTGCTCTCACAATGTCGCAAAATGCCAGTGAGACATTGCCATTGTATTTAAGTGATGTATTGACCAGCCCTCGGGACACTCAGTTCAAATTCAGCCACCCTTTTTTGCTTATTTGAAGTCATACTTTTCATTTATACTGGATCTTTTTTGAAGTCACAGTGCATCTAAAGTAAGGAAACACCAAACTAAAATACCACTGCTGAACAGTTTTTATTTTCATTGGTCCTCAATATTTAAACTTTTTAATTATTCCTTGTAAAGGACTTTATAAAATAATTGTTAATTGTTAAAAAATAATTGTTAATACTTGTTTATTGTGTATGTTGTAAGTGTCACTCTCCTCATTTATGTTTATGATTAAAAGATTTAGATTTTTTTTGTCTCCTGTGAACTCCTCCGCACAGCACCACAACTATAACAGCTTAATAGTGTGCATATGTTTTTACATTAGTAATTCTGGTATAAATCTAAACCAATGAAAACTTAATTAATTCATAAATAATTCACACCTATCTATACCCTTTTCCCAACAAATATAGTTGTATGGTGGATAAAATATGTTAATTTAGACATTTCAAAGATTTAACATTTTTAAACATTTTGTTTCATAAATGTGTCCCAGGACAACAAATACAGTCATAAATATAATTGTGATTAATAAATGATCTGAAAGCTGAATGCTTTCCATTGATGTATTGATTGTTAGGATAGGATGATACTTGGGATACTGAGCTAACTTTTTGACAATGTGGAATCTGAGGGTGCAGAAAATCACCTTTAAAGTGGTCTAAATGAAGTTCCTAGCAGTCCATATTAAAATTAAACATTGGTTTTGATATGTTTATGGTAGGAAATTGACAAAATATCTCCATGGAACATGATTTTTACTTAATATCCTAATGATTTTGGCATAAAAGAAAAATCAATCATTTTGACCCATAAAAGGTATTGTTGCTACAAATATACCCGTGCTACTTATAACTGCTTTTGTGCTCTAGGGCCACAAAAAGTGTTTGCTCCCAAACTGAAAATTATAATAAAAGGTAATATTTAGATATAAGCAGAATAATTTGTTTTAGTTTTTTATATCACTTCTGGGAAACATTCTGGTTTGTTTATTTCTTCTAATGGGTCCTCAAAAAACGTACATTTACTACACAAGTTGCAGGGGCTCGTAAACGAGTGCATTGTTCTATCTGTTTATTTTAAAATAATTAGTCTTCACAAAAGATTGAGTAGCTCTAATAGCCCCCATGGGATAGACGTAAATCATTGATCCACGCACTTGTACTTTCCATAATTAATTCCCTTTAGTTCGCAAAGCTCAAACATGACATCAAACCACAATTAGTTCAAGCATAAAGGCCTGATCTGACGTATCAGTTTTTAAAACATGACAAATGCTTGTCTTTCTCCATATCCTGTGGTCTCTTCTGTGTGCTTATTCTCATATCATTGATCCCTTCTAGACTGGCTGAATGGCCTTGCGTGAATCAAAACCTCCCCTGACTCCCCTGCAATGAGATAAGAGCAGTATCGATGTGCAAAAAGCACTAAAATGGACACATTTCTCCTAATGCTTGGCAGACTAGTCCATTCACAAGACCGTTGTTGATCCTTTGTGGAATGACAAGGAAAATGCGATTGATTTTAAGCTTGTTATATCACAACAGAGAGCTGATGCATGAGAAGTAAAGCACGAACCAAACAGAATTACTCTATTATTACAGTTCAGTACTTTTGTCTTGTTAATCAATCAACGATTCAGTCATTAGCACATGGTTGTGAATATAATAAGGCCCAGTACTTGGTGTGGTGCTCCCTGGCTGCATAATTAACACATAATTTCCCAAATGAATTAATGAGCAGGAATTATTTAATAATTCAGACAGAAATGTAATTTCTGGCATTTGCAGGAGGGAAGAGAGGAGCAAACAGAATACATTCAAGCTCAAACAAGGCTTGCAGTAAAACAAAAAAAAACGTTTTATTATATATTTTATATATAAAAAAAAATTTAATGTTTTTAAATTGGAGCCAATAAAAACAACCAGCAGACAACAAACAAGAAGGGAATTTCAACATGTCTTTAACATTTCAACATGTCCATTTGAAAAGCATGAAAATAAAGATATCTGAAATGATGCTGGAGAGTGTCATAGGCTCTCCATTCCAAGGCTTTCAGGTCATATAAGTGGGCTCTTTAATTTGTGAAGAAATTATACAGGTCATAAAGGGTCAGAGAAAGGTCACGTAGTGCACATTATAATTTAAAATAAATAAAAATGACTGCAAGTGGCAATCATCAGGGTCAAATCGCCAGTAGCTGATGAGCTATGTGTCTTTCCAAATGAAATATCAAAAATAAATAATTCCAGTAATCATCTGTCATTCACACTGAGCCATATGAAGGTAAATCAGTATCCCGTAAAAGCTAAGTAATCCTGTAAAAGCTAAGGACACTCAATGAAAACCGTTTGCAGTGTTTTACAAATAACTGATACAGTATGCATAAAAATTGTTTTCTTTCTGCACTGCAAGATGCGATGGATGTGTTTTTCACTGGTCAGATAGCAACCAATAAAACGTCTTAATTCTTACCCTTGCCCTGCCTCAGCTCTGCTCTCTCACGTCTGCATTAACAAGCGCACAAGTGAGTTTTGCAACAGCAATACCGCAAAAAGAGAAGCAAAAGTCAAAGTTGAACTGCCAGATCTGAGAGGCTGTAAGTGCCGACTAGCCATTGTACAGCGAAACTGAAGAAATTTTACACGTCTGGGACTATTAATTTGCAACTTGGAATTCAAAATAAGGGTATTGTGATTATTTTATATGCATGCAAATCCAAAGATTCAGCATTCATATCAGAGCTGTGAGTGTAAATTTTAACCTACAAATACAAATATTTATATGTTCTCACATTCAGATCAACAAGCTCTCCAGTTTTGCAACTGATTTACTTTAGAGGCAGATATATTTTGTATACAACACAACAGGATATTCTCTACAATAATAAAAATAATAAATATATTCAACCCTGAACCACAAAACCAGTCATAAGGGTTAGTTTTTTAAAACTGAAATTGAAATGTGCCATCTGGAAGATGCAGGAATAAGCTTTCCATTGACTTATGTATGATGTACACTCACCGGCCACTTTTAGGTACATCTTGCTAGTACCGGGATGGACCCCTTTTGCCTTCAGAACATAGCATGGCATAGATTCAACAAGGTGCTGAAAGCATTCCTCAGAGATATTGGTCCATATTGACATGATAGCATCACGCAGTTGCTGCAGATTTGTCGGCTACACATCCATGATGCGAATCTCCTGTTCCACCACATCCCAAAGGTGCTCTATTGGGTTGAGATCTGGTGGAGGCCTTTTGAGTACAGTGAACTCATTGTCATGTTCAAGAAACCAGTCTGAGATGATTGGAGCTTTGTGACATCGTGCTTTATCCTGCTGGAAGTATCCATCAGAGGATGGGTACACTGTGGTCATAAAGGGATGGACATGGTCAGAAACAATACTCAGGTAGGCTGTGGCATTGCAACAATGATTAATTAGTACTAAGGGGCCCAAAGTGTGCCAAGAAAATGATGTGTTGTGCGTTTAGAGATGCTCTTCTGCATACCTTGGTTGTAACAAGTGGTTATTTGAGTTACTGTTCTCTTTCTATCAGTTAAAACCACTCTGGCCATTCTCCTCTGACCTCTGGCATCAACAAGGCATTTTCGTCCACAGACTGCTGCTCACTGGATGTTTTTCCTTTTTCAGACCATTCACTGTAAACCCTAGAGATGGTTGTGCATGACAGTCCCAGAAGATCAGCAGTTTCTGAAATACTCAGACCAGCCCGTCTGGCATCAACAACCATGCCACGTTCAAAGTCACTTAAATCACCTTTCTTCCCCGTTCTGAAGCTCAGTTTGAACTGCAGAGGTTCATCTTGACCATGTCAACATGCCTAAATGCATTGAGTTGCCACCGTGTGATTGGCTGATCGGCGATTCCTTTGTCTTTTTGCTGCCGGATGATTTGTGACTGTCTGCAGCCTGATCCACAGAAGAGTCTGGATGAGATGCATCTCCATGACTGGCTAAAGTTAGTGAGGACTGGTGATCAAACTAAACCAAAAACACACTAGACTCTCTACCTTAAAGTCAGCTTTTCTCTAAATGTAAAGTATTTAGACAAATAATGATTATTTATCTTTTGTTTTAGGTCACGGAGTAAGAAAAAAAGAACCTCCTGTCACAGCCACCCTGTTGTTTTCTGTCTTTAGTCAGCTTGCCACTGATGAGAGTGGCCTTTCCATCAGTTCACTCAGGCCTTTGTGTACTGCAGACCCTTGCAGCTGCAATATAATAATTTGGTATTACTTGCTTGGGGTCGATTGTTTGTTTGTTTATTATGAGAAATATATAAGAAAAGTTTTGTAAGATGTGTAATTTAAAGTTGTATTATTTATATTGTGCTGTTCCCTTGTAGAGTTTCATAGCAGGCTACATTTCCCTACAGTCCTTTAGGCTCCATTTGTGTCATGTCTGAATCTGCTGTGCTCTGTCATGAGCTCAGGTCAAGATCTACTGTAATCTGCCATCTCTATCCCCTTCAAAATTAACTGCAAACTGAGATAACAAACAATATATTGACATTATTATATGTTCACCTTGAGATTAATGCATGAGCACCAGAAATTCATGCAATTTGTGATCGTCTTCATGTCCGTTTCATGAAGCTTTAAGATCACATTCACAAGATTAGTCATTGTTGTGGTCACGCTTAAAAACAAATCAGCCTATATCTTCACAACAATTAAAAGAAAATTATACAGTTGCACAGAAGCATAAATTCAATTATTAATATAGCACCGCCTTGTGGCCAATTCCCGTGAATTGCAGATTGACACCAAACACAAACACGTCAAAACCAATTCAATAAAAGCGATGTGATTTTACTAAGGCTAAAAAAAAATTCCAAACTAGGATTGTTTCCCGACTGGTTCTCAAGCTAATAATCAATAATGTATGCCATGGCTGTGATTGGATCAGAAACCTGTTCATTTGATTTGAAATAATAATGAGTTTGTTTGTTTCTCAGATAACTCATTGCGAGGCAGAGTAGAAGAAAATACTTGACCACACAAGAGTGCTCACACATCTCATCTGTTGATTCAAAAGTGTGAGAGTTAGAGTATGGGACAGGAAATTAAAGTTGGATAGTATAAAAACCATTACATCTATGGAACGACCTTTTAAAATATGGAAACATAACTTGCGTGTGTGTGAGTGTGTGTTTTCTATGGTTTGAAATGGCATGAGGGTGAATACATTTACTCTCTTATATCATTGTGCTGTCTTCTAATAGCTAACAATTTAAAAAAAACAATTTTCATACAGTCATAAAATGGAGATTTGAATGTATATTGCGGAACTAATGAGCATGCTGGATATTTTTCAAGCATTTTTAAGAACTGTCATAAGAAATGAAGTGTTTGCACACATCTTTGATTCTCGCTGCATGGTAATACTATATCTCTGAAAACCCAGTGATCTTCCTTTAAAGATAAATAAATGATGGCCCTGTTCGTTCTTTCGTCCACATCTTATCCACTTTCTTATATTTAGAGTGAATGTTTTCAGTAGTCTCTGCATTCAAAGCTTCATGTGGATGACAAGCACGGTCTACGCCAACGGAAGTCAAATTTATTCCCATCTTTATGCATAGCATTTAAGGCATCACGTTCAAAAAGCAAAAGAGCGCCGGCACCCAACAGGTGTTTGAACATTTCTCTGAACAGTTCTGTCACCTTCATGCCAGCACTGAATTATCTTACAGCAACTTTAAATCAGTCACTTTGCCCAAGCTGCAGAAAATAGACCACAGATTAGTCTCTGTGCTGAGTGTAGATACTGTACAGAGTAACTGACATTAGGTGACAAACAAGAAAATAGGCATCCAATTGCTGAAGACTGAACCCTTTCTCAACCAGGTTAACAATGCAAAAGTGTTTTGATAGATTTAAAATTGAGCACTGATAAAAGCTTTCGGCCTTTTAAGATTTTAGCGATCCCATAACCCTCTCAAATTAAGTATACTGACCAAAACTAAGTCTGATGATAATAGCAGACTACTGATCACAAACACACTTCAGCTGCAAAAAGTGGGACTGTTATTTTAAGCTGACGGCATATATCTGTTATAATATAAACACTACTACAAAAATTTCCCACACAATTTTAATCTATGAAAACTGACAAGAAGGTTGTTGAATTATAGCTATGAATCCTTCTGATCTTTAATTATGATCTCATTATGAAGCTGAACCCACTATATTTAGTTATATTTAGGCAAGTCAACAGTAAATAATAATTATGCCTACATTTCATGAAACAAACATTTAAAAAACTCTTTGCACAAGCAGTGTCTCCACAGTGCAATGAAAGAACATTAATCTTAATTCAAAAGTTTCGCATGAAGGATTCTTTGCTTATGAAGCAAATAACTGGACCATTGTTTGTGCTCAGCAAAAGACTGACTCTCTTTGAAAATGAATCCCTCAAGGTTAGTTTTAAGTGCTGCAACATAACACAAGGAATTTCTATAGACGCCCTTTACCTTCACTTCATTTAATATAAAACATGTCAAACATGCTTTCTGTTTGTCTCTACATCTCTGCTTGCAAAATAAATGCCTTTTTAACATCATCAGTGTTTATTTTGACATTTGGTATTGGCTCTTTGTGAGGGAAGTAAGGCATTTTGCTATTGGTGTGTTCAAATCAATCAGACTAAAGGACACAATCCAGACTAAATTATGCCAGCTCTGACCCACCTCAGCCTTTACAAAGTTTGTTGTAATTGATATGTAAATGCATTCATGCCACCTTTGTGCAGCAGTAAACAGTGTGAAGACATAATGCCACTTCAGAAGCACTTTTGCAGTGCATATTTAACAGTTTTCACATGATCCAGATATAAATGGCAATTACAAGTATGTTTCCATCTGAATTTTTCTTCTAGGGTGTTGTCTAAATATTCAGTTTTGCGCTTTCATCAGTGGAGCTATTAGAAACCTAGGTGCATTTCAGAGCTGCAGTAACCATGGAGACTGCAGGCTCCACCGATGTTAGTCCAATCCAGTCTCGGCAATGTACTTTGTGAGCCAGCTTTATTCCTCAGGACTGTACCGAGAGAGATCTTGGGATTTTCTTTTTATTATAGAAACATGGATACTCATTCTGTTTTGCTACTTTTAGACTTTTACTTTTTTTGGCCTCTCTTGTATGCTGTGTGCTACATATTTCATAGATGTACAAAAAAAGTACTAAAGAAAAAGTCATACCTGTCCAAAAAAAAAAAATTCTGTGTACTGGATGCTTGTTTTTTGCACACAGTCTGCATCTGTTATAGCCCTTTGATATATCTGTCTAGAAGAGTCTATATACAGTGAGGTCAATAATTATTTGATCATGCTGTGATTTTGCAAGTTCTTACTTTGAAATCATGGAGGGGTCTACAATTTTCAGCATAGGTGCATTTCCACTGTGAGACAGAATCTACAAAGAAAAATCACATTGTATGATTTATTTGGGAATTATTGTGTCAAATAAGCATTTGATCACTTGCTTGTCAGCCAGATTTCTGCCTCTCAAAGACCTGTTATTTTGCTTTTATGACCTGGGTGATATATTAAATATTTCTGGTGATGCTGTATCATGAATTTTGCAGTGATTTGAATACAGTCTTAACTGTGGACCTCCTTCTCGCTTGTGTGAGAGCATAGATTATTATAAAGATGTATCTGCTTTAAACATCATTAGCGTTCATTAATAACTAGCTTAAGGTCTGTAAGATTTGTTTTAATGTTTTTAAAAATACTTTTCTTATGTTCACCAAGACTGCATTTATTTGATCACAGTAGAAACAGTAATACTGCAAAATATTACAATTTATCAGCTTTATATCAGCACGTACCTGTTGCCTGTGATTAGGCCAGGGGTACAAGTCCGCAGGGCGAGTGCCGGAGGCAAATCACAGCAGATGACATAGAGCCGGTATCGCTAGAGTAGCAGAGTGATATCACAACAGTTTAAAGGCACAAGTGTGTAAATAAATTTTAAAACAACAAGTATCTTTAAAAGCCCTCTTCTGAGCGAACTACTTCCTTCTGCCACAGATTTAAATCTAAAAGTTGACAGTTTATAGCTGAGCCCAAGCTCCGTTATGATTTCCAAAACGTCACTTTAGAGCTAGTAACGAAGGTTGCGTCGCATCATTGAAAACTTATTGTATTACTGTTAGCCTCACAATAAAACAAAGGTTTGAATGTCCACTGAGGAAAGTGTTATGTTCATCATAACAATATCCTTTCATCTGTTAAGAGTGATTTCTAGTGACAGCGCTGATCAGTGCATTTGTTAACTGCGACGTTCGTTGTTGAAAATAAATAGGCTTTTCCATTTACAAAAGCATTTATTTTTCAAAGTAAAAGTCTAATAATATTTGTTGTATAGTTATATAAAATATTATTGAATCATCTTTAATAAGCAACAAAATAAAAGCTGCTAAGCAATTCAGTCCACCATATAAAGGCAGCAAGATTTACTCATGATAGCACACGTACATCTAGGAGACATCTATTTCATCTGCAAGACCTATTATTTAGGTTGTTTTCTCATCTGTAATATGTCTATTGGACGTCTCCTTTTAGATGTCAAATAGATGTCAATTAGATGTCTTTAAGATGTTTATGATTTAGAGTGTATGTAAAACTGACATCTGAAAGACGTCTGCCAGATGTTTGTAGACAGCAGATGCTTAGAAGCAGAAGAACAGACAGATGTACGTATGCTATCTGGGACAGCATTGACACATGGAACAAATATGGTTCCATGTTCTGGAACAAATAATAGTTTAAATGAGACCAAAGAGTCGTTAGATTTACCCAACACGAAATATATGTTTAAGCACTATAGAGACATCAGAGCCAGTGGTAAATTCCAGAAGACCTGGCCGTGATGAGGTGCTCTCTGTGGGCGTAACGCGAGCTGAATGGCAGCTGGACCAACATTTCCGTCTTAAAGCAAATTTTGTAATAGCCATCAGATTTATTAACAAACGGCATATTTGAAGTCTAAGCAATTACATTCTCGGCTAAGTAACTCTTAAAATGCATTCTGTGACACAAAACAGTATTATATATAAAATTATAGTGCATTTAAGCAAAAACTAGATTAACAAAACATAGACCCAGCTACAACATGCGGAGTGATACAAAATGTGAAAGGGCGTTCCTGAGGCGATACCGGTACAATCACGTTTTTCAACCAATCAGATTTGAGAACCAGAACAAACTGTTGTGTAAATGTTTATACACATGCACATAGGTCTTCCAGACCAGTCTCACGGCATTTCGCACGTATTTTACGAGTTGCCAATTTGTACGAATGACCTACACCACCCCTAAACCTACCCATCACTGGGGTTTAAGATAAGAGAAGAGATAAGAGAAGTCTTTATTAATCCTGAAGGAAATTGCTAGTATAAGTCAACTAACCTATACAGATATATTTTTATTCTATTTATACATTACAAAAAAAAAAACAAACAGACTGTACAGAAAAGTGCAGAGTTGTCTCTTGACTTACATGATTGTTATTGCACACAAGATAATTATTGCATATAATATTTGAAATTGCATTTTGAATAGTGAAGTTATTGCACAAGATATGTTTTCTGTAATCATGCTGTCACAACAGCCCCTGAAGTAGGAGGAAGAGTTATAGAGTGCAATGGCCACTGGTATAAATGATGTCCTGTGGCGTTTAGTTTTACTCTTTGGTATTCTCAGTCTGTGGCTGAACGTACTTTTGTATGACATCAGTGACTCATGCAGGGGATGTGATGTATTGTCCATTATACTGGAAACCTTCTTCAGCATTCTCTTCTCAAATCAGCTGATTTTAATCTGCTACCCTAGCAGACTACAGCAGAGAAGATGACGCTGGAAACCACAGAGTAGTAGAACATCTGAAGCATGATTGCAGGTGATTTAGTCCACACCACTCAACAAAACTTTTTATCACGCTCCTATACTCAGTTTTCTGGCCTCTTCTGATACAGCCCACTACAGCAGAATCATTTGAGAACTTCTGCAGATGGCAAGACTGTGAGCAGTGTCTGAAACCTGAGGTGTAAAAAGAAAGGGAGACGGGACTGTCCCTTGAGGGGCCCCTCGCTGCTCACGATAGTGTCTGAAATGATGTTCTGCAGCCTCACATACCGTGGATGACCCGTTAAATCCAGGTCACCAGGGAAAATCGCATATCCAGTAGCTTGTTACTGAGTAGCTCAGGTTTGATGGTGTTGAAAGCACTGGAGAAGTCAAAGAACATGACTCTCACAGTGTTGTCTGGCTTCTCGAGATATGTACTGTATATGCTCTGTAAAGCAGATAGATGATGGCATCCTCTACACCAATGCGGGGCTGATGGCCCTGCAGAGAGTCCAGGTATGGTTCTACCATTGTCCGAATGTGCTTAAGGACAAGTCTTTCCGGTGACTTCATGACATGTGAGGTCAGAGCAACAGGTCTGTAGTCACTGTTTGTCCTTGGGTGTTTATTCTTAGGTACAGGAACAAGGCATGATGTCTTCCACAGATCTGGTACACTCATTACATTCAGATTCAGATTGAAGATGTGCAGAAACACTCCACACAACTGAGCAGCACAACCTATGATAACCCTAGGACAAAGTCCATTAGACAAATCATACAAAATCGTACGAGCGAGGTCATATGAATTTGTACGAATTAGCCACCTCGTACGAATACGTATGAATTGGTCGTGAGACTGTGTTGGTTTTTCAGTCTAGTTCTCATTAGATTTGTTTTGGTGCTCGCTGCGCATTTGTGACCCATTAAATATAACTGTAAAAAATAATTAATAACACTCATAATAGTATTATCACGCTTTATCATTGTTTCATTTTAAATAAAACTATAAACAAAATTATAAGCTAAGTGTGATATTATATACTTAAAATAAGAATAATAATTAAATAATAATTAAATTTTAGCACACTTAAAAATACTTTCTTTTAATTAGCTTTTTATTTTTTACATGATTTTTCCTCATTTTCAAACCTACTATGAGCAACCATTCTCCATTTTGGCCTTTTTTTTGTTGATGCGACAGTTTGTGGACAGCTTTACAGTTTTAGTCGATCTAAAATCTGATTGTACAGTAACAGCTGTCAGCCAGAGTTTTGGTTTTGGTCGCACATGCGCACCCGTCATGTCGAGTTAATGTGTCTTTGCTAAATAAAAGTATAAAGTAAAAAAAGAAGTTACCTTCATTTTTTCTCATATTGTGCATTAAATATAATGAATACTATATATGAGACTATGTCATTATGTATAATTTTCCTCTGAATGAAATCAATTTAATTTCACTGCAGGTATATCGAGTATACGTTCATGTTCGGAAGACAACTAAAGAACATATTTTACACTCGTCCGCTTCCTATTTGGAGTGTATTGTTTGCTGAAAACTGATTTTTGGTGGTCAACATAATCACAAAACTGCCACACTGAGCACACCTCATACAGCATGACAAAATCAGTTTCTGACACAACCACAGGGAGCCAGAAATCTTCTCATCAAAGCAACTGGCCCAAAAACACATTATACCTGCCACAGCAGGCAGGAGTCATCATTACTGATGAAGCCGAAACAGGGCCGGTGAGACTCAGAGAGGTAAAGGTGGTCTGATCCGATCCAGCTTTAATCAGAGGTGTGAACCACAGCATCAGATCAGTGTTTGATGAGTGAGGGCCATAAATCAAACATTTACCCGGCAGCTTTGATCACAGAGGGCACGGGGGCCACCGAGGCCAGAGTTGAGAAAACACTGTGCATATGTATATCCTGGAGATGTACCATCTGCTAATGAAAGTCTTTTTGTTTTTATTTGGTCCTTCTAGACTTCGGTTAGATACTGCGGCAGAACACCCTAATGATCTTTCCTTTTCAATTAAGCAGCTCGGTTTTCGTAACCTGAGCCCCGCGCAGTGTTCCAGAACTAATTGCAAGTCCAATACAAGAGAGTGACCTTAATCAACAAGCATCCTCAAGGTACTTCTATGTGCGAAAGCGAAGAAAACATGAAACCTAAGAGTACCATCAGCCTCACAGGGAAACAAATAGCCGAACACAAGTTGAGGGAACAGGCTCGATCGTTTGCCAACGACAAAATATGCACCTTTTTTTTTAATTCTTCCTCAGTGGGAGCAGAAAGCAATCAAGTCATTTTCTCATGCTATAGCTACTATATGATGTTTTCAAGTTAAGACGAGTCCTTCAAGCCATGCATTTTTGTGCCTATTTTTCCCAAGGACCTCTTTAGAAACCCATTAAGTCTCAGACAAGAAAGCCTCCTAACAAAGCACTCAGAGTCCCTACGGCGCCTGGACATATGTCCACAAAGACCCTGTTCCTGCTGCTTATATTCATATAGCGAATTATAAAGACAAAAGGGGGTTGTTTTGGTAGAAGTTGAAAAAGACAAGTTTGACAGTACAGAATGTGTGCCCTCTAGTGACTGAGGCAAAAACCTGCATGTTACTCGAGGAGGAACTTCATTTGTAGGGCATTTTTTTTGAGCGAGTAACATTAAAGTCAGTGAAACGGTTTTATTTAAATAAAGCAATTGCATATTAAAAATACTTAGAAAGAATTACAGAAACAAATAAAAAAATATTAACTGAACATATATTGTGATGACTGGCTGATGTTCGTTAAGACATGGGCGAACTGGAGCTAACTGTTCTATAAAACTTTTCCCTAACTACTTACCAGTAGGTTACTAGTGCCTTAACTTCAAGAATAAAACATGCAAAAAAGCACTCGTGTCCCTAAAAGCCGCCTTTTCACTGCACACGACAAACGAAAAGAGTCGGACCGGAAGTCATTCATTTACAATACAGAGTAGTGCGGGGGCTGCGTGGAGTTCCGATCATATGCGTATGTGGAAATTTCGGATCCGATACCAGCTGCGGACGCGTTAAAATATTTGAACTTCTGCGGCTAGACCGTATGCAACCACTCGCCCGGATGTGACATATATCAGTGATGTCCAATCAGGTCTGTGTGCGTGAGTTATTAACACCTTTTTTGTTACGCTTTATAAAAAAAAAAAAAAAAACTTACTGCTTTAAAAAACAACCAAAAACATTATTATTATTCATAAACAAGTAATAAATTATTATTTTAATATTTATGTTGTTGTTTGTTTAGTGCTGTTTCCATGTTCCCTACAAAATTATTGGCGTGTATGCATTTCTGTTATTTGTTATTTTAACTTATTCATTATTAACACCATGATGAATGAACGGAGAATAATAGCTCTTGCTTTTGCGCTCCGTTACTGGGGACGAAAAAAGAAATAGCGCAAGTCCATGTGGGTCAAATACTAACTGGCTCGTAGAAAAAGTCTCGGCCAGTAACACCCTTAACACAAGACTGAGCTTCTCTCCCATGATGAACCCTGCGACCGAAATTCAGATTTTGTGCGACTGCCACTAAAGGGCGAATTCCGACAGTCGTGTCCATCAGAGTCGTGCGCAATGCTATGGAAGCCCGTTTCTGCCACATTGAGGAAAAAAATAATTCTGTAAGTCATAAAATTGAGAAATGTTCTCATTACTATGGGTTAATATGTTATAATATTCATGGGGGAAAATATTTATAACGAGAAACTTTCTCAAAATAATGACTTAGTTTCTCATAATAATTACTTATTTTCTCATAATAATGACTTATTTTTTCATAATAATTACTTATTTTCTCATAATAATGACTTGTCATCTCATAATAATGACTTAATTTCTCATAATGACATATTTTCTCATAATGACATATTTTCTCATGATGAGATACTTTCTCATAATAATGACTTATTTTTTCATAATGATGACTTATCATCTCATAATAATGACTTATATTCTCATAATAATGACTTATTTTTTCATGAGATACTTTCTCATAATGACTTAGTTTCTCATAATAATGACTTATTTTCTCGTAATGATGAGATACTTTCTCATAATAATGACATTTTGAAGTGTCTAATTTTAAATGCAAGTCTTATTTTCCAATTTCGTTATCAGTCATTGCTCGGACACAGTGAAATAATATAATTAACATTATCTTTACAGTACATTACACCTGTCTTTGTCGCGTTTTTCCTCTTTTTGTTTTCCTCTGCTGGGCACCAGACAGTTTGGGACGTTTTGACATGTTGAGCTTGTTGACTCATCAAAAGGTAACCTAAACGTCTTAGGCTATGCTATTATAATTATTGCCACTACTAATTAGTAGGCTTTGCTATGCAGTTAAAATAATGTGGGTTTATTATTTTCTGAAGTCATAATACCAACTAGTTTTAAGTGGAAGTGACATTTTTCTTTCTCCATTTCTGGCGCCCCCTGGATGTACGCCGCCCTTAGCATTTGCCTATGCTATCTACGCCAGTGGTTCCCAAAGTAGGGGTCGGGACCCCCTGGGGGGTCGTGAGACATTGAGGGGGGGTCGCGAGAGGATTTCAA
>JAUYWG010000033.1:8146087-8171774 GCA_034779775.1 Enteromius afrohamiltoni | reverse complement strand
ATCAGCTATTGTGGGAGTGGCCTCTGTTGGTGTGACACCACATGACATGCATTTGAGAATGACTTGCTGCATGCTAATGCATCAGAAGGGGCAACTTATTCTTCTTTTAATTTAATAAAACTACTGGTGGATCATTATCATTGTGGGGTGGTTGTGTACACACACTCCCAACACACATTTCAGTCCAAACAGCTTGAAAAAGTGCATGTATAACCGCATGACCCCTTTCAGATTAACTTTCAAATCACGGCAAAGACCATCGAAATGAAAATAAATGGAAAATGAGCATGTACAATCAAATACAGTCCAATATATCTCTAATATGGCTAATATTATGAATAAGGCCCATTGTGCATTCCTACTTCAGTGTAAGAGATCAAAAACATAAGCACAGAGAAAAAAAAAAAAAAAAACGAAACAAAAAAAACTATTTTCATACTTATTCCTGCCGGAACAAACTCCTCTTCTAGCATTAGATTAATATTTTGACCACCGCTCTTGGTAAAGCCTAGGATTTATTTTGAGCCTTAACGATACACATTATAGACAGTCGCTGTGGCTTTAGTACCAAACTAACTGGCAGTACATTTCCATACCGAGAAACTTCTGAATTCCCTCACTTCCTTTTCTCTGCCAGCAAATCAAAGACATATGACTCCTGCAAAATTTACATGCATGAAACCCTAAAGCATTTACCTAAAAGGCTATTTAAAAAATAAACGTGATGTCTTTCTGTAATTCCGGCCAAATACTTCATGTAGGCCTAATAAAAAAATCATTTGAACACAAATGCATTGCTCCCGCTAATTAAAAACACATCAGGTCCAGAGGCAATGGAACATATACACTGAGCTTGGGCGGAGAGTGGAGGGTGTTTCTGTGGTTTAACGATATCAATCTGTCATCGAGTCTTTCGTTTTGTCATGTTAAAGCTCGTTAAGAGAGGTGCTCTTTAACAAAGCTCAAAAAATTTAAATGCTACGCAAAGCCCACCGCATGCTAAACATGAACTGTCGGGAGAAGATGCGAGTCAAAAGGAGGAAAGGAAGAAAAAGATGCTGCAAAACAATCTCAAAGAGAGGTGCTTTTCCTTTCAGAACACTCCTGGGGATCTTTCTCATCTTTATACCTCACCTGAACATCTAAAGCACTGAGGTTTTGGACAGAACAGGGTTACTGCACCATCAACAGATGTCAAGGTTTGTCTCAGACAGTTGAGAGAAAACTGGGTCAACTTCTAGGGGTAGATTTCCGCAATTTTCAATCTCTTCGCAGGAGGAGTGCCAGCAGTGAACACAGTGCAGTTGAGCACATCAGAGCAGCGGAGCACAATGTATGCTTGAGCATTTTACAGAGGCTAAATCAGGCTGTGTAAATCCTCCTCCTGCTCCTCCATGCCCGCTTAGAATTTAAGCTTTAGCACCGAGAGAGGAAAAACATGCTGTACTAACACAGAAATTCACATTAAGAAACCGATTCTGATTGGGCGACCTGCATGCAAAGTCGTGGTTAAAAATGAAATTAATATGCATCAGAGCTGTAAACGGTCAATAGGCTGATTGTTTATTTGTGATCATTCACAAACTATTGATATTGCCATTTTACTGTATCTTTTAACCAAAGATGTATAAAGGTAACAGGCTGTTCAAAGTAAATGCATTTATAGCAGTGTTTCTCAACAAACATCTAAGAGGGGGTGCAGATGACTTACAATCATTTAAATTAGGAAAAAATAAACCAAAACATTTCTTATTCAATTCACGTCAAGGTTTGTCAATGGGTTAGGCTTTTTAGACAATGAAAAGTAAGGCATGTTAACCAAAATCTTCATGGCTTTTTTTTTTTTTTTTTAAATGTATATGCATTTTTATATTTATGCAAAGGTAGAATTAAAAAAAAAAAAATATATATATATATATATATAAAAAACAAAACAAACTATGTGTTATAATTATATAGTAAATTATATACTGGAGAAGAAAAAACACACTCATTTACACGCACTTAAAGTTCACTCAGACAGAGAAAAAAAACACTCACATACCAACCCAGTATAAGGCATGGTTCAGGGAAGAATTTGAGATTTATATCATTATTTACTCACCCTCATTCAAAACCTGTGTCTCACTTACTTCTACAGACCACAAAAGATTTGGTTACCACTGGCTTCCACTGTATGGACAAGAACAACTGAAACATACCTCGAAATATCTTCTTTTGTGTTCCACAGAAGAAAGTCAGGCTTGGAACAATATGAGGGTGATTAAATAGTTCATATGTAGACTGTTAAATTATACCAACAGAGAAAATCTGACAGATGTGGCAACATGCATTTAACCCTTCACATCGATCAGAAAATGTGCTTAATGTAGGCTATATGCGAGACAAAACAGTTTGCAGCTTCACTGAATATAACAGTCCACGTAGAAGTAAAAAATGACTTTACCACAGTGCAAGCGTATGAACACCTCTATACCTGGAGTGGCTTATTGCTTTGATATGTCATCGTGAAAGCACCTGCCGATATTTGCTTTTAAATCTAGTATGGAAAGCTTTGTAATCTTCAGCAGAGGCTGTTCAAAGGCCCACATACACCGCTTTCTATTCCAGCAGGACAAGGATTAAAGTATTTAGCAGTCACATCTCCAAATCCCATTTTGCTCATATGGAGGGACTCGAGGCTCTGATGCATCAAGTGATTTGCTGTAAATTTCACAGCATGGCTTAAAAACCACGTCTCTGTAGATTAAACGATGTTGGTGCGACGCGCGATATGAAGGAGAAAGACACGTGCGCTAATAGTACAATAGGCCATCACAAACCGGAGGCCAGGAATGCCTCGGGAATGTCTGAGCACGAAAAAAAAAATCATTACAAAACACAATACCTGAAGCATACATTCCAATACGCTCGCCCGGCGCGCAAACCATGGGTGGTGTGAGAGATAGAAATCTGAACACATTCAGATACAAACCAAATCTATACACAGCTGCGGGCTTCAAAGTGCATTAGATCAGATGCGCAAAACGTTTCTGAGCGCATCTGTTCAATCTATACCGCAAAACTTTTTTGGAGCGTGCGCATTCTTTCTTTCTCTCGCTCTCTCTCACAAAATATTCAATGCAGTTTCTTCCTTTGTGCACATTCTAAAGAGAATCCATGTTGTGGTTCTCCTGAAGAAACCTTTATTCTGCTGCAAAGCCTGCCATTCAAGAGACACCTGCATGGAGAACACAAAGGGTACCCACTTGCACCAACTCGCAGTAGGCAAAGACAACGCTGCGACCCACTATCTGTCTTGCTACCTCAGTCGCAGCTACTTAGAGGTTTCTGCCTATACTGCATTCCTCTCATCTCCTGTGGAAGGCTGCGCTTAACTCAGATTCCCTTTTTATCTTTTTCTTCTGCACCGCGAGGGGGGAAGGGGGATAGAAGAAGGGAGAGAAGCTTTTCAAAGCTGCAGGGATTTACCTGTACTCACGGTTGTCCTGATATCTCTTACTGTTGGCCACCCGCTGAGGCACGGTTTCCATGAGCAGCTTCTGGGTCAGCCTGTTGCTGGGAGTGGGGTCGCTTTCGTGGTTCTGCTCCTGTTCCTGGTCGCACCGCCATTCCTCGTCTTCGTTCAGAGTCGGCAGGTAGCCCGGCAGGGCTTTGCCGTTGCCCGACACCGAGCTCTGGTCGCTGAACAGTTTGGGACTCTCTCCGCCCGTTCGGGTGTATTCCAAGTATATGTCGGACTTTAAAAACAAAGGGTAGGTGTTTTCTTCCATCATAGTCTGAATTTCGGTTTGCGCCTGGTCGAACATGGCGGGATCGATGTGGAGCTTCATCACGCAGTCCTTGATGAAGCTCTTGGTGGCCGGTTTGATTTGCCGGGACACGATTCCGTTGTTATCCAAGATGTACTTTTTGTAAATGGCTTTGGCGAGCTTTAGCATCTTCTCGTTGCCTTCGTTGGCCTCCTGCTTGCGGAAGCCGCTGCAGGCGAACCAGAAGTCCAGCATGTCGGCGCACTCCTCCTGTTTGAGGAAAGTCCTGAACAAGTGGATGCCATCTTGGTCGTCTAAAAGCGAGTGCAAGGACTCGGCCCACTTCAGGTAGGGCGGCGTCGGGGAAGCGCTGCCCTCGGGCTCGTAGCCCAGGTCCAGGTCGGGTCTTCTGGGCGTAGCTATGGAGGTCTCGTTCTTGAGGCTCTCGCTCTTAGACGAATAAAAGCTGTGGCCGTATTGCCGTCCATCGCTGGACACCAGGTCGCCCTCCTCCCCAGGGACCGGGGGTCTGGGGGCATCCTCAGTGAAGCTGCCGCCCACGTCTGGCAGATAACAGCCCGTCTCGTTTACGCTCATGCTCACAGTGTCCCTGCACCCTGTCCCAGTACAGCCCACAAGGCAGAAAGTTTATATCCAGACTTCTATTAATGCCACTGCGAAAGAATTCCTCCTATAAGAGAGGAGAGAGAGAGAAGGGCATGGGATAAAAACTGTGTATAAAATAGTACTGATGTATTCTAGAACCAAACACCTGATGCGAATGCGGGTGTAACATTTCATAAATATCCATAATAAGAGAACAGAATTACAAAAAGGACAACTGAGTGTCAACAATAACTCAAATTGATTTCATATCATAGCGTTTTCTCTTGATGCATACTGTAGCAAATGTATCAAGCAAAACAATCATTTTAGTATAACCACTTATCACGAACAGCAAAGCAAGCATAATCCCAACATAAATTCTACAGCATTAAAA
This sequence comes from Enteromius afrohamiltoni, assembly GCA_034779775.1. Taxonomy (NCBI): domain Eukaryota; kingdom Metazoa; phylum Chordata; class Actinopteri; order Cypriniformes; family Cyprinidae; genus Enteromius; species Enteromius afrohamiltoni. Next base: position 8,167,022 of record JAUYWG010000033.1, on the reverse strand, counting down.
TAATAGACAAGGAGGTTAGTTTATTTGGTTACACTTTAGGTGTGCTTGTTAAATGCATAATTAGCATACACTGTAAGTACAGAGTAATATTAATTAATTGCATGTACTTGCTATACAGTAAGAATTAAAGTTCGGTTTGTTGTTACTTGCATGTACGGCAAGTGCGTATATTAACAAACATGTGTTTACTACAGTATTAAACGCTTGCAACTATGCATAACTTACTGTTAGTAAATGCAACATGACAAAAACGCTGTAAAATAAGTGTTACCAAACCAGAACTGAATACTTTCAATGGGTTACACTTTATTTTCAATCGTGCTTGTTACTGTGTAATTAACCACATAGCACATGCTTACTGTATGTTTAGGGTTACTTGGATGTAATTGTGTATAGATCATTTTTATTATAATACTAAACGCATGTAACGTGTAACAATGACATCTTAAACGTTGAGTGTTCTTGTGGCAACGTAAACAGACAATATTAACGAGCGTGCATTTACCATAGAATTAGGTTCTTGCAACCATCTACCATTCACTGTTATTAAATGCCCCGCATGAAAAGTATACTGTAAAATAAGCGTTACCGTGCCGGAACTGGACATTTTGCACGCGGTGAATACATTGCAATAATGGCTTACTTAAAACCTATGCTGTCCAGGTTTAATTAAACACTGCAGTGCTCCACAGCCCCATCAAACCTCCAGTGGCCTCAGGCATCTATCTTAAAGCAAAGATAGCGAAAAAAGGGCAGCCATCATGGCACAAACACTCTTGAACTCACCTGTGACACGCTTTACGACACCAACCATAAATCCAACACTTTCAAGCTCCGACCTTAAAACCTGTGACTGCCTGCCAACTAGATTTCGTCTGATGCTCTTGATAGGCGAGCTGAGGAGGAAAGAAACCTTGAGCCTTCCCAGTCAATAACTTTAACAGCGCGAACTTCAATGGCGATGAGCTAGCAGGCTAATCCAGCACAAGACGCGAACGTATAAACGTTTTGCGCGCACTAACTAACTAACGGCGTTATATACAACAAAACACAGCAGGGTTTAACCCGAGGAGGCTACTAACTAGCTACACAGCCGCGATAAGTTAGCAACGTAAACAGAGCGAACATCAACCGCATCAAAGAACGCAGCGCGCGAGGAGAGGAAGTACGTGCGGCGCGAGACCTTCCCAAACAAGTGAGCAGAGACGGTCAAAAACACTTTCACCATCTTTGAGTGCCCTGGCCGACGTTTCTAGCGAGCTCGTGCTGCTGATCCGACTCAACTAGTGCGAGAACACGTTGTCACAGCCATCTTTAACCACTACAAACGCCGATATATCCGATCCTTACGCTCGCACACGGGGAAAAAGCGGCCATCTAAAAACGGCTCGCGCTCGCTGCGTTTTTCCTTCGCTGACGACATTACAACACCCCTCTCGCTGCCCTCGCGATTTTTGCTTTGAAGTGAGCCCCACATTCATCGCATTCATGTCTCGGCCTCAGCAGCAGCAGCAGGAGCGGATGGGGGAGGGGAAAGTAAGAAACAAACTCCATACACACACACACACACACGGAGCCAGGCCCTTCCGCAGCCCAGGGACTAGTGTGCAACTTTGCAACACTGATTTTCGCACTCAAACACGCCGATAACACGCTTTACAAACGCGCACTCGACCTCGCGGAGGATTGGGACGCGAGCGGCGAAAAAGCGACGGTGCATTTCATCTCTCCGCTACCGCAAGCCCCCATTACACCCAAAGCCAGGAGGAGGAGAAAAAAAGTGTACCGTACTGTACCTGTGAGAACCTACTTTCCGTTTCCGAGCGCATCGGGAATAGCGTTGTATGCGGCGGGATGCGAATCGTGTCATCGATGCGGATCTCGGAGTTTAAAAATAACAAAGAAAACAGTCGCTTCTCCACCTCTCCATGGCTGTCTCTCACACTCCTGTGCCCGTGTGCGAGTGAGAGAGCGAGAGTGAGTGTGTGTGTGTGTGAGAGAGAGAGATGTGCAGCGCCGCGCACGGACAGAAAACACACTGCCGCCTGGAGAAGAAGGAAAAAAAAAGATGAAGGCGAGGAAACCCTGGAGTGTGAAGAGCGCCTTGGCGAATTCACTTACACTCACAGCGCCGTAAAGGTGCGCTCGTTCAGACAGTATAGAGGTGAACGGCGCTTCGAGGAGGATGATTAAAATGATATATGCGCGAGGAGATAAGCTAGCACCCTTATGGAAAATGATGCTTATTTTACATTGAGCAGGTCGCCCCCTCACGGACGCCGCCATGTTGACATCACATGACCTGGCGTGTCATACAGTCCACCTAGATGCTAGGGCTCCTTAATTTTGTTTACTTTTCGCGTTATGATCAACAGCAAACAAACATACCCTATAATATAAAAAACAACCTACACTGGAAGGCAAGACACAAACTGTTGGAAGATGTACTCCGCTATAGGGGTGTTTTTATTCCTTCATCAGTGAAAAAAAGTGTGCCTATAGTTTGATGCTCTTTTTAATAGATATAAATGGATACTAATCTTTTTTTCTCTGCCGTTCACAAGCCGTCGATGCAATGAAGAGCTGCTAATAGAAGACGTTTTCGAGTTTGTTTCCTATCGAACTCATCCAGAGCTGTCTTGTTTTTTTTTGCTCCTGTGAAATATCCCATTGCTTTAGCCATTCTAGGAGCCACAGCTAGCGAATGCATGAGTAAACTGTCCTAATGAATCAAACTGAATCACGAACCATTTTGAGAACCTGTTCGACCCATTAGCTCAAAACAGTGATTCATTCACAAATCTGGCATCACCACTTCTGACTCCGAACAGCTCAGAGAAAACACCCCAAAAAAAAAAACGAATCACAGGTCGGTGTGTGGTAATTTTATATAAGCATTTATCAGTTATATTTTACTGGGGCACAGTGTTTTTTGGGCTTTTTAAGGGTCTAATGATGCCTTTGGCCAGGACAAGTTTACATACATTTCCTTTAGCCCTTAAGCAAAACACGTAATGCATCCTTCAAAATATGCGCAGAACTCATATTAACTTAATATTAACACAATAAACAGACCTTAATAGAGTAGAGCCAAATTCCATTTTTGGTAGGACTAAAAATGAGGCTGTGAGGCATAGAACTTCACTGGGTTGTACTGCTATGTAACGACTGATGAAACATCTTTACAAAAGACATTAAGTGAACAAAATGTGTTTATTTTTAAACTCGTGTGTTTTAAAATATACAAACGATCCAGGACCTTTACACAGGGAACGGGACTCTGCAAGCCTATACAATGCACACCCCCTTTTTAATCCACATTCAACAAGGCGTCTGAGTATGTATATCGGGCCATATTTTTACAGATTTTATTTTGAAGTCTACGTACTGCATACAAGATGTTACAACGAAGCCAGAGTAAACAGCGTATCGAGTGATCAGCGTGTGTGAAATCCACTAATTATAAAAAATATACAACAAGTAATCATTCCCTGCTATAGCGAGGAAACGTAAGCAATGACCTCCGGCACCCATATATACAGAGCAAGGATAAACAGCAGGACAACAAGCGCAGAGTGCGAAGTCACAGCTGCCACGCTGAAAACACCTCCAGAACCACCAACAACATGCGAGAAAAATCTTAAGAGCGAATGCAAGAAGACAAAAACAAACGAAAGAGAACAAAACAAAAAAAGAAATGAATGAAACCGCTTTAGTGCGAAGAGGCAGCAGTTAGTACACAAACTTCATCCGAACTGATAGGCCACGCTAAATGCAAACAAAACACACTGAGTGCACTTGTAAGCATTCTGCAGATGTGTCAGGCTGTATGCTTTAGCCTCAAGAATAGGCTATATTTGTACACAGCTCGATGTGCGCTGGTTAATACAGTAACCGTGGACTATAACCTTGAGGAAATTATCTCGGTTTTCCATCTGCAGTGTCACTGACACACATTTCAAGGCTCTGCCGTGACAGCTTGGACATGCTATCTGTTTTTAATTCTTTCCAGCTATCAACGTGCTGTAATCTAACCAAGTTTTGGGGAAGTTTGCCAGGCGTAAATGAATCCCTTCCTTGTACGGTAAGTTCCTTTTAGGCTCAACGTACAAATGTTATTTGCACATAAAGTTCCTGTACAGGTTTAAAAATGAAACATACCCAAAATGAACTCAGATAAAAACCAAATCCTCAGCCCGAGCCCAGTAAAACATGAGAAACCTGAGTCTGAAAAGGCCTCCACGACTCTCTCAGTGAGAGAAGAGATTAGAATCAAGGTACATTTCGGAGACACATCTCTCCATCTGACAAAAGATGAAAGCAACGTGGTAAAAGAAAGAATGCAGGAGATTTAAACACTGTTCTTTTCTTTCAGTCACGAAAAAGCATGCAGCAGGAAGTACGTCTCTTTATGATCCTGCTCAAGATAGGTTTTAAGGTTTTATAAGTACAGATATTACTGGACATACAAATAACCTCCGTCCATTTTTGAAGGCTAAGAGCAAGACTTGTGTCATCGGAGTGGACACAGACTGCACGTGAGAGAGACAAAACCTCTGCAAATGACATGCTGAGGATAATTCTGGATTTATGAGTTAGCGGAGTGAAGGAATTCATCTCTTATGACTCAGTTCAGGCCGTATAGTGTTAAAGGAGCTGCCTTTGAAAAAATTAGCAGGCCTTTAAGACGAATATTACTTTGTATGCGCTGAACCTCTGAAGTTATGACTCAACACCTGGATATAATCAGGCATGTAATCTCATGGATTCATTGCAAAAAGATCAAAGGCCTTTGGAATGCGAAGTCCCGTTCCTCCTTTTTATGACTTTATTTGATTAGCTCATCTGAAAATGAAAGAGTGGTTTGTGTGGAAGCATGAATTTAATGACATATTACAAATTGCTCGTGGGAAATCAAGACTGGGTGTAGTAAGGCATTCATCTGGGAATTTGACACACCTTAACGTTCACAAAAGAACATTAAAGCAACATTTGTCATGCTTTGCCAAGCCAAGGTCACCGAACATTTGTTAAGACATTTTGATGACCATGCCAAATGAACCCTTAATTTGATTTTTGCATTGTACAATATTCAGTATAGTTTGGATTCTAAAAATATATATATTTCTTTATGCTTACCAAGGCTGCATTTGATTAATCAAAATACAGTTAAAACACTAATTTTGTAAAATGTATGTATGTATATATATATATATATATATATATATTAATGCAATTTTTTATTGATGTCATGTGCAAGTCATTGTTATGTTGATTAACTGGTCAAGAAACATTTCTTTTTATTAACAATGTTTAAAGCAGTTGTGCTGCTTAGTTTGTAGAAACCATGATACATTTTTTCAGTAAAATTTTATTTAAAGTTTTGTAACTGTCACTTTTGATAAATTTAACATGTCCTTACTGAAGGAAATGTTACAAAACGTCTTTCTGACCAAAAGACTATATGTGTGTGTGTGTGTACTGTATATTTATTAGGGCTGGGCGATATATATCCAGCGATATATTATGCGCATCTCATCAGTAAAGCCGGTCTTTGATTAGCGGTAAATCTCCGTCAGCTGTTTTTAAAAAAAGCTGTTTCTTTTTTATATTAGTTGGCAAGACTCTAAAAGTATTCTGTAAAGAAATAGCCATTCCTAACTATATATCTGCACTCAGTAAGTTTTGTTCCCACACGTCAGTTAGTTAATATGAATGAAAATGCATTACCTGAGGAAATGGTACGTTTCTGTCTTGCGTTTTCTGGCTTCCCCCAACTCTCCCTCCACTGACAGAAGATTCCATTTCAGTACCATTGACTGTATCAAGTTCCAGTAAAAACTGCATCCTCCTCTTTTTCAGAGAATCCGAGGTGATTGTCCACAAAAAATCGGTCCATTCCAGGTTTTTGACTGTGTCCATTCGAATCTAAAACAGAGGTATGAAAAACTGTAACATCAAAAGAAATTTCAGAAAATGTACTTCTTTAAGGTTACATGTCGGTTTAATTAGAAATGCACACTCGTTTGTTTCTGTGTTCCATAGATTTCTGTTACTGTTGTATACAGACCAAACAATATTTTCTGTCCCCTAACCCTAAACCCTTACAGAAAATCCCTTACAGTTTGCATGGTTACACTTTCATATTTTATGAATCATTTACTTGTAATCAGTTTTTTTTTTCTTAGCAGAAACAAGTATGCACACACACACACTAATGATTTAACACATTTTATATTGTTTTTCTATTCTCTCGACCTTATTTCCGGTAACACTTTACAAAAAATAGTTAACTACCTTAGTTAAAGTGAACTAAGAATGAACAACACTTCTGCAGCATTTATTAGTCCTAGTTAATGTTAGTTTCAGCATTTACTAATGCTTCATTAAAATCACTTGTTGTACAGTAACATGAATAAACAATGAACAACTGTATTTTTATTAACCAGCTTTAACAAAGATTAATAAAGAGATTAATACATGTATTGTTCACTGTTTGTTCACGTGAACTAATAAAGTAACTAATGACACCTTATTGTAAAGAGTTACTTGTTTTCCTTTTCATTATTTAAATAATAGACCCTGTAACACTAGCTCTATTTATTCGCTCTTTTCAATCTACTGTTTAGTCTTTTTTTAATGTACTAACACTGACTTATCTCAACACTTTTGTGTTCGTTTAGCTTCCCTTTCCCTCATTTGTAAGTCACTTTGGATTAAAGCGCCTGCTAAATGATAAATGTAAATACATATATATTAAACATGGAGGATTTCTATATTTTTCCAATCAACAGTCTGTGCATGGACTAGTGAATACTGGGCCAGTGCTCAAATCAGATGGCATCAGCAGCTGCAAACTCAGATCTATCCTTGCCCTTCCTGAGGCCTGGCTTTGATTACTGGGCCCCCCACCACGAGCCAACACATGGCCATGAGCGCATACCAACTCAGTGCACAACCTCTGAGCAACCACTTGGAAACAATCAAGAGGTAAATAGCATGAAATAGAGGTGTTTGGAAACGGTTTGGAGAGATCGTGCAGATTAGGAGAGTATTTAGTAATTGCTGAAAGCCAGATTATTCTTGCCTTTGGAACTTTCACAAAGGGCGTTACAGTCGGAGGAGAGCAGGAATCGCTGCCACAGAAAGTCATTTGGGAAACTGTAACCAGAGGTCAGAGTCACGTGGGAGAATGTCAGATTGTTCTATGGTGGTTCTTCAGCGTAGAGTGAAAGTCACAGTCCCGGAGGAAACTATTGGAATCATTTGACAGCTGTGTTTGGCGAGTTTTGATGGAGGTTGTGACTGGCAGCTGTAGCTGCCACTCTGCTACCTGTTGAGTGGCCTTGGAACTCTTAGACAAATGACATGACAGGTGCACTTCCAGCTTAAGTACCTGCTCCTCTACAAAGCAGCTGCGCTGATTGCTGGTAGGTTGCACAAGACAAAGAAAACAACAGCACGTCTGCTATGAATTACACTACGTTTGCTCATATTTTCCAGTTCTGCTCTCACCAGGGCAAAGCACAGTTTGTCCGAGGTTATCGAATAAACCCATTATCTTTTGAAGAACACTCAAATAAACACACACTCGGGAAACTGTTACAGCTGCGAGGTCAGAATGAAGCACTTTGGGATGTTTCTCAAGATGAATTTGGATAAATTAGACGCAGGCAAATGAAAAAAATAGGGTATATTCAGTATATAATGATATGTCAGTGTAATTTGTTAATTCGCAATGCCCTCTTTGTAACCTTAACTTTGTTATACTATGACGGTTAATATTTTTATTATATTATTATTTATATTTTTCAGTTTTAGTTGTGTCATTGAAATTAGTTTGTTTTTTAAATATTACAATATGTCTGTGTAGTTTTTGTTGTTTATGTGTTATTTTAGTAAAATGAGTTATACTAAGAGTAGTTTGCATTTAAAAGAAATCAGGTAATGTTTATCTAATTTGTTTTTTCATGCTTTTAGATTTAGCTCACACTTTAGTTAACGATAATAATCCTGATGCAAATATAATTAAATCATCTGCTTCCATCATAATGCATAGTATTAGCTTAGGTGAACAAAATGACATTTAAAAAATGTCTTAATTTAGTTAAACGTGTTTGGTTCTTTGATAGTTAAATATGTGATGTAACAAACCCAGCATGTGGGTTCAGTCTAGGCAGAAATGGGCCTTATGTAACCTTGAAAGTATTTGCCATAACCTTTTATACTGATTCATGAATACGAGGCAGATTTTAAACTACAGTAGTATTACATTGCTAGTATTTGAAGAAATTAATGTTATTTTTTGTTTGTATGTATGTGTGTGTTTCAAATATAATGCAAATAGGTATTTTCCATGTGGCCGTCCCTGTTTTATATGACTATGAATTTAACATTATCTTAACTGTACTTCCATTTTGGCTTTTCAAACTGGTTAAAGTTTTATCTTCAATCATATATTTGAGGCAACAAAGCTGAAGGCTAAACGATGTCTGAATAAATGGGCAAAAGCTAAAATGTGTTACTGTTTCATTGAACATGGCTTTATTGCACTGACATATTTATTGCATTTTGTGAAAGTACATTCGTTCAACATGCAAAACCTTATCGGCATTAGTTTGATGGGCCTCCGGCTGAACACTGCCAATTCCAAAGGTTTTTAGGTCTGACTAATAGGATTGCTGTGTCACTTTGTCTTGACTATATCAGCAAGAGTAATTCTCGGCTTCAAGGACATCATGCACCATAAACGCAACTCGGAAACTTTGTGGTACGTGACACACGGCATGATAGCAGGCCCATAAAAGTGATTACCTATGATTTTTTAGCATTGTCAATGACATCACAAACATTCTTCAAATGTCCTTTACATCAACATGTGATTTACTGTAATCTCGTGAATCTCGGTTCTCTCTTCAGGAAGTAATAGTGAGTAAACAAATACATAAAACCGCATGATGTTTACATGGTTGTTTTGAAAATGTTATTCGTCCAGAAATATTACAATAAATACAAATGCAGGGTAGATTAATTACAAATTGTAGTCCTTTACTGATTAAAGACATTTAATTACAGATTAAATGTAAGCGGTTATTCCCCAGCATTGGCTATACCATACCATAAAGTCATGTGTATGCTGAGGGCTAAATATAATATACTGCATCATGTTCATTCAAATGTTGCGCAAGATGCTAAAACCTTTCTTTGCAGGGTTTAACAGAAAACATATGAGCAAGTAGAGTTTTCCAACAACACTGCAAAACATTTGGAAATGGTCAGGGACACAAGGTAAAACCTCACCTTTGACTGTCTATAAACTAAGATTAGATTGCAACAGCACAACACTTCGTATGCAATAGACATGCATTTACAGTCATGTTAAAATCCTCATTAAGTGAGCAGGTATACTGAATATGAAAATGAAGCATGACAATAAATGTGGCAGGAAACAGATAAGTTCTTGGCCTGCGGTCATTCGTTTTCATTTTTAAATCACCTCTGACTAAAACATGTGGTGGCTCCCATCCCTTTGCGGCATCTTACATCTGGTAGGCTAAGCAGGATAAGCCAAGTCAAGCCCACGGCGCTCTTCCATGAACCTATTGTTTGTGACCATCCCATCTGCTCAGATTCGCCAGTATCAAGCACCGGAGCAGATGAGTGGGCATCCGCGGGGACCCCCGCTGTAACATCACAGAAGGAATGCTTCATTTGAGGAACCGAAATCAATACCCCTCTTCAACCAAAAATGAATTGCGCCCCAGAAAATGGAGATTTCATTTTCTCATGATAAGAAAGGGAAAAAAGTGCTTGCCAGATTATTTCTTCCATCTTTTGAGTAACCCATATTTAAAGTAATCTTTACAGTCAGTTGTTTGTGGTATGATGGGAATCTCCATCCATATCTGCAGAACCAATTGTTTTTAAGTTTCTAAAACACTGTCAGATTCATTAAACTATTTAAATAGAAACATGATGTTCCCCATTAGTTTTTACCTTGGAAAACACAAGTGAATATGGTATTCATTTGCATAGATTTCATGGCATCTAATCTTCACGGCCAGTGACACCAAGGACTGTAACACAACTATAGCCTATAAACTACTACACAATAGACATTCCAGTCTCTCAGCTGCATGTCACCAGGTCTTGGGTGCGCCGCCTCGCCGTAACCATTTCAGTGGCTGTGACAGACTAATATGAGGCTCAAGCTTTCAATAAAAAAGGCGATGACAGCCATGTTAGGTGAATGAGGATTTGAAGAAAAGGAGTTAGTTCAGCAGGTGTTCCTTTAGCTATGAATCAATTTGAGACTCTGGTTACTATTTCTGATTCAAGCAAATTGTATGTTCATTACAATTTCAATTCCATTCAATGATAAAATATTTACTATAAGGAAGATACCATTTCACTTTTCCTACTTTGAATGTGTTATTAGTCTCTTTTTTGTAATTATTTACTAACAATTTCTTAGTGAAAACTTTGAAACCTAAACTTTTTGTTGTTTGTTTTTGTTTTTCAGTGATGGACTTTTTAGTTTTAGTTCGATGAAAGAATTTTTCCCAATACAATTGAAAGTTAAAATCACGGCAAGTCTACCACAGTAGAAACCTTTAATGACTTACAAGCAAATGAAATGTTATTAGTCAAAACGAATAGATATGCCAAAGTGCATCAGAAACCAGACAGATGTTCGAACTAAACAAGGTGAAACAAAGAAGAAACATTATGAGTGAAAAATAAATGATCATTCTGATGTCATGAAATAAGTCCTCTTGACAGGAGAAAGAAAACCCATTTCTGGCCAGCATTCTTCTGTGTTGGTTTTTGTTACAGCTGCCAGTGCAAATTTACCCCTCCTCGTAGGCTGTGCTTGAAATAGGCTTATCTTTTGAGGGGCCTGATCAGTTGACAATAGCCCATTTAGATGTTAAAGCTGAGTGCTGCTCTTCTCATTTCTACAAAAGATAATTATTCCTTCAAATAAGTTACTTCAAGGCTCCTTTTAGCACTTCTGTAAAAAAGTGGAATAATAAGGCTTTGAATTATGAGGAAAAACTGAGATTTTCGAGATACAACCGACAATAGACAAAGAAGCACATGCCTGAAATGGTCGGGCTGGGAGCACTACGAAACAAAGAGAAAAGCTGATTTATATTTGAATGATTGGGACATCAGAAAAGGAAAATGTCTTTGGTGTATTGATAAGCTGCTCTTTTTAGCGCTCGCAAGTCTTGGGAGAAAGGTGGCATCTTAAGACTGTCAGAATGCACTCTGGAGTCCTGCTGATATCTTTTGTCATAGCTGAATAAATCGTGACTAACAAGGCCAAGAGTGGATTAGCCACAGAGGATTAAACAGGTTGTTGCTTGAGGTTTGTCTAACACCAAACTACTGATTACTGTCTCCATACGAAAACATGCACGAAACGCTACATTCGGCTGCTTGAGCTCGTTTCGTCTGCAAACAATGTGCCGCTAATGGGCGAAAGATTCAGATCGCTAACAAAAGCTTAAAAGCTTGTTACTATCGCCAATGCTACGAGCATAGAAATGCACAGCAAGCGGTCGCAACAATTGAAGCGGCGTCTTTGAAAGCGAGAAGGCCGTGAGAGACGCGAGTCTACGAGACGTAAATAATAAAGACACTGACAAACAAGGCTATACGTGGAGGAAGAAGAACCCGCCGCCATTATCAACGGCACACAATTGACGCACATGCCATCTTCACGGTTACCTCAGGGTGCGCAAGAACAACTTTTTGGCCGTTCTTCAGCGTAGACTTTCCTCAACGGATCGGGTCTGGCGCTACGCAGTCTGCGGCATCGCCGGCCGCCATCTTTAAGCACAACTGGGTTTAGTTGGCGCTGGTCCTCCCCTCCATCTTTCTTTATCTTCTCGCTTTCCACCCAGCCCCCTCTCGGTTTGTTATGAGGGCTCTTCCTTTGACATCATATCGTGGTATCGACAGGTTCACGGACGGCTCGGCCGGGAATCGGTGAGAACATGGGGCTCTTGCTGCTGCGCTTCACTCAATGGTGGATTCTCTGACCATGCTTGATTATCTCGAAACATATCCGCCGAAGACAAATATTCATCCCAGATCTGAGGCCTTTGATCTGATGAAGGCCCGATTTGAAAGCCCCCTCCAAAGAGCCCGTTCCCTCAGATGTTCCAAGTAATGAGATTTAGAGTGCTATGATTAATCTAGGCCAATTTCATACACACACACACACACACACAGACAGACAGACGAAAACACAAAGACATGGACATATGCATACTCGGACCGATCGAATGAAGTTTGCGCAACGATTCCTCCCATCTGCAAATTAACGAAAAAATACATACGAAAAGCGAACAACAGCCCAGCTGGAGATCTTTGATCGCGCTTTGGAAAAAAAATTGATCTGGAGAGGCTTCAACAATCATATTGAAAACTACGGCCGCGCCGTTTCTTCTCGCTTTCATTTGCCTGACGTTCACCGTCCAGGCTATTATTCCAGGATGAGCAGTGTTTATTTGCACTGGTAATGCTAATCTAGTTGACCACCATCTCTGACACATTTCACAGAGTCGACTCCAAGAACAATAATAATGTGAGTTAAGTCTCAAAATGGTTGATGCTCTCACCTGCCTCTCCTGCTGGGTGTCTCCTCCGCTGTGATTTCTGCGGTCCGCCATGACTGGGCGCAGTCGCCTACTTGCCACCCCGGAGTACTTTCTTATACTCATGAATCTCTTTCTGTTTCTTACTACTGTGTTGCTGAAAGATGTGCATCTTTACTTTATGTTGCAGCTTCAGCTCTGCGAGCTGATTGGTGGACGCAAGGACCAGATGATAGACCTCGGAACCCTATTGTAACTATGGCAACAGACCCCACAGGCATGAGTGATTTGCTCCTAATTGCAAAGTAAACATTAGAAATGGAACTGGATATTATCGCAAAGTGTGACGAACCTTGGGGTGGCGATTACAGAAATGCAATAAGCTTTGAAAGGAAAACAAAGCAGAGTGCTGTCCGATATGCTGCCCATTCTGAGCAGGATGAAAAGGAAGCACAAAGAGCACAGAGTAGCGGTCCTTTTCAAACAGCTATGCACAGTTTTCAGCGCTTCACGCCAATGCTATTTGATGTTTGGGAGCGTTTCATTCATCGCGAGACGACAACGACGGACCGGGCGATGGGAAAATGCACAAATATACATAGCAAGGCGAGATGTACAAAATCGGCGTAGGCAGATGAGAGTGCTGGAAAGGAAAACGTAGTGAACGCGAAAGATGATATTGCCTTTGTTGGGTAATGTTATCAGCTGCTTACCTTTCATACGGATTTCACACTTGCTTGTCTAGTAGCAGCCAGGGTCAGACCCAGCAAACCTTTCCCACAATGACCGATTTTCCATTCAAACCATCCTGGCGAGGATCCTTGGTATTGCCTGCCACTTGCATTTGCATTGGCGCCGCCACTCTCAAACAAATTTACCACACACACTTTGTCTTGTTTTCAGGACTTCACATCATGCTGTCTTTGGGCTCGCGACGGCTAGCGGTGGACTCTTATTGAAAAGACAGTTTTGATTCCGCACGCCGCACGTTCAAGAACAGCGATGTGACTAGTGAGAAAAGAAAGTCACTACAAAATAGCAGCTGGCCATTAGTCTCAGTGGCCCCTCAGCACCCTGCACAGGCTCATATGTTTGGGGTGGGGGGTTTCTTGACTGAGGGAGTGAGACGGCAGATAAATTTAATGATTCAGTCTCATTGTTTATCATAAAAAAATACTTTAGAAACTATTTATGTAAAAACTGAATCGGTTTAACTTATTATTTTACATATTTAAAGAGACAGTTATTTCATGGAAGAAGCAGAAATATAGATAATTAGAATAGGTTTTAAAATCATAAATGCATTTAACAAACTATGAATAAATAAGTAATGCCGTTCTTTAAAAATACACTACACTATCCTTCAAAAAATATTTTGTTGTTTTTTTTTTTGTGTGTGATGTGCTTAAAAAGTTAAAGGGGTCTTTTTTAGAAAGAAATTCATACTTTCATTCAGCAAGGATTTGGTAAACTGACCAAAGTGGCAGTAAATTTAGATTTAGGACAAGTAATTGTTGTTTCAGACTTTCTGTTTATCAAAAAATCCTGAAAAAAGTATCTTAGTTTCTACAAAAATATTAAGCAGCACAGCCGTTTTTAACATTGATAATATTAAAAAAATAAGCATAACCGAATTATTTCTGAAAGATCATGTGAAAACATTTGCTGAAAATTCAGCTTTGCCATCACAGAAATTAAATACATGTTAAAATATATTAAAATAGAAAACAGCTTTTTTAAATGTTAATTTCACAATATTACTATTTTAAAGTATGTGATGACAATAGTGGTAAAACTTCTTTATAAAAACAAATCTTATAAAAATCTTACCGACCCCAAACTCTTGAATGCCTGTACCTTTAATTTCACATTTTGATTTCGAACGGCACTTTTCAGCAGATTTTTAAAACGCAAATGATATACACATTATAATAATACTGCTATAAAAATGGCAATTTCTTCTAAATAAAATTCTCAAAACTCAAAAGATTACATTTGTTTGTGTCAGGATTATCAAGGACATCAAATAATGTTTAGTATGGCTATTTTAATAAGAGCTATTTTAGTCCGGCGGAAACAGCAACTGGAATAGCTTCTTTTTTTCTTTTTACAAACGTACAAATAAGTAGCCTAGTTAAAAATAGGTAAACTAATAAGTAAATAACAAACCAACCAGCGAAACTAGATTGAAAGGAGTGCATGAAATATTATAATTAAAGTACTGCAGTGGGACATATCTTTTGCTGATGAAAGACAATCAGTTCACTTTTCCCCTTCAGCAGTGAAAGGGCACATAATAAACAAGGGCAGCACATCATTAAAATACTGCACACCACATACAGAGCATAAGAAGTTGAAGCACCAGGGGAGGTTCAAATCATTTGTTTGGCTCATGAACAGACAATACCTAGCCATACTGTAGCTGAGGTCGATGTATAGGTCATTATAGAGCACACTAATGTATTATTCAGAGGAGACTTCTCTTCTGAATAATACAAGAGATTCAACCATTTCTACCGCCACTCACAAAAATGATTGATACATGTGATTAAAGTAACGCTACCTGTAGACGAACTGATGTCGTGAATGCACATTTCAGCCCAAAATGACTGATTGAACAGATAAGAAGACAGAAAAGTGTCAAATAATAGTAAGGTATCCATTTCAAGGACTGAAACAGACTGGAAATGTCAGGAGGAGTGGCTTAGAAGTGTCAGCAAAAACAGAGTGAAATATCCCGAGGCTTTGAAGGTGTGTCAAAAGCGTATCCAGTTTCTTGCTGGTAAAATAAGGGCAGCTAACAGTTCATATCGCTTAAATGTAACACCTCTGAAATGGAGCTAACATTAGCATACCCACTGGCACTGCATTTTAAAATCAAAAGTACACTGACTGAACCGCACCGGCAAAAAAAAAGGACATTAAATTCCGATAAAAATGATAACAGCCGAAGATAAAGCAACAGAATCATCAGTTCTAGATCCTCCTCGAGGACCGCACGTCACATGCTGAAATCTATTTTCCTTTGTAAGGCAAACAGTCTGTCATTTTATCCTCAGGATCATCTATCAGAATTGTCTCGCAGAGGCAACCGAGAAAGGCTTTTCTCACCTCAAACAGTGAACTGCTTCACCTAACATAATTCACAGCTGGAAGACATTCTCAGAATTCCCTGTTCTCACTGAGACGGTATGAACAGACTTTTTAGCCGACTGTTGCATGAATAAAAATGGCTCATTAAGGGATATTGAGACTCAGGGATGGTTATACGATTGCGGCGCTGCATTGATTTGAAGATCAATGGAGAGCAAAGGTGTTCAGAGGACTGAATCAATTCTGCATAACAATAAAACCCAACACCTCAAAGATCCCTCCATCCCCCAAAGACACAAACTCACTGCTGGCTTAAGATAAGATGAGACCCAGCGAGCTGATTTTGATATTTGATGAACACAAATCAACTCCCAACTCATAAATTACAGGGAGATACACATCTGAATGTTGTCAAATGTCATAGTATGAGCACACAAAATAAATCTACAACCAAATTCAATGACAGCATAGTCTTCTCGTTATCTCTAAAGAGCATCTAAATGATCATTATCATCTCTAATATTATCATGGCAGCTACAAAAGGTACTTGATGCTCTCTATCTATTCATTTCTATTCATAAATTCAAAATAATGCAAATAAAGCAATAAACAAAATACAATTCAAATTTTGTTGAAAATACCACTAAACCAAAATGTTAATGTTGCTATATATATTTATTTTATTATACGTTTGTTAAAAATGTTTTTTTTTGTTTTGTTTTTTTGCATTTTGCTTTATATGTTAATTATATTCTTTTTTTTTTAATAACAGGAAGCACTTTTGAATACTGCATGCCTGGAAGCTCTGGTAAAAATTTGAATGCTATAATCAACAATTGTTTTAAATCCCACGTATTATAATAATATGTACATTGTAATAAAAAAACATCTGTACAGTATTACAGTATTTGCAGCTGTTTCCCAGTAACTTACTGTAGATTTAAATTTATGACATTTACTGGCGACAGTGTGTTCAAAGATAAATGAACATAAAACATTAACAAATCTTTTCTTTACACTGCAAATTAAATAAAATTACAGACTCACGCAAAGCATTTCTGGTTCCCAGAATGCTTTTTATGAGGCTGTTTTTAAGAGTTTTATTCTGTGAAGATAAAAGACCTGTTTTTGTTGATTGTTCATTTATATTTAAACAAACGTTTGCCAGTAAATGTGATGAATATAAATCTACAGTAAGTTACTGGAAAACCGGCTGCATAACTACAGCAAGTTTCTTAATGCCCATTATTATTTCTATTAATAGCAGTGCAGTCAAAAGATTAATCGCATCCAAAATAAACTTTTTAAAAAGTACATAATATACGGGTATGTACTGTGTATATTTATTGTGTATATATATATATATAAAAGCACACACATATATTTATTTACCTGTATATTAATTTATATGTATTTAAATTTCATAGAATTTATATTATATATAAATATATTTCAAAAATAAACATTACATGTTTTTTGAAATATATACATGCATGCCTGTGTATTTATACATACATAATAAATATACACAGTGCACATACATATATTATGTGAATAAAAACGTTTTAAATACGATTAATGGTTTGACAGCATTAAATATTTGCTTGGCTACTGTGTGTGCTCATATATATACACAAAGCACTCACACACATTAAATGTGATTAGATCCCTTTCTTTACATTGATGCGAAAAGGGTATCATATCCCTTTCTGACATCATACATATTAACGTATAGACTGTGTGAAATAGGAACTATGTATATCACTATATGTATCCCTTTTTCATCTTTGTCTACACTAATGTACATCAAAGCAGCCCAAACACTATCCATACGGCCAGATATCACACAGCGCTTTGAAAATATATCACTTACAGAGCATTATATGCCCCTTGCCTGTACAGTGCCTTTCCTATTCGCTCTGAAATCTCAGTCAAGAGCTCAGCGCGCTCAGGTTTCAGCAACAAAAATGAGCTCTTCTTGCATTCCCACCCCCATCTTTGTACAGCTCTCCCCCTCCCACCTCTGGCTGTCTCTCCCAGAGACTCTTGTTTATTCCTCCCCTCAGGCTGTAAGATTGGAGCCCGGGCCTGCCATGAAAGAGCGCACACAAAACAAGAGAAGATTAAAGGACAGAGAGATATAAGGAGTGCATCTGACCAAACCATCTGTGCTACTCAAAACCATTTTTTTTTTACCCTACACTTATATGCAGAGGTGTAAGAACCGCAGTGCAGGCAGCCACATACAGGAAGCAGCAACACAAATACAAACCATGAGGGTTTATTTATGGATTCAGACATAGAGGCTGCTAAGTATACAATGAGTTCAGCGAGAACAAACCAGACGTACGATTGACCCGCACAGAACCTTTTGATAAATACCACAAAACCAACATAAAATCCAACGTAGCTCTTCCGCCAGTTTACACCAGATCTACTGCACTGGAGGAAGAACAAACACTGCAGATTTATGCCGTTGAATTTGGGGAGGGAGGAATTAGATTTCTAATACAAATTTATGAGCTTCACTGCGCTGAACGGAAAATGCAAATGGCCTACTTCTGGAGGGACACGGTCTAGGATATTCTTCAATATTCTTTTTGCCTTATAGAACAGAATATGGAATCCACTGCTGAGGTCATTTAGAAAAGAAAAGACAATAGACAGTGTATACTCATACATCACAGCAAAATAGAAAAGGACTGGTGCGTGTGCAAGATAATGAGCATGCAGTTATGTGCAAGAAGGGTATCTATAAGGAATGGTGTGGATGTTTAACACAGGATTTTCTTTACGTACACGCACATTCACACACAAGCGTGCACAAACACAACTCACACATAAATATATATTTAACAAAGCAGGCAGTGAAAATTAACCTTTTGATCTTTCAGTAAAAATAAAAACATAGAGAAATAAAGTAAACTGAAGTGGGGGATAACGTGTATACTTGTAGAAATAGACAAGAATACATTGCATGGCTCAAAATGATTAGGATATTAAAAATCCTTAGCATATTAAGATAAGATCAAGTTCCACGAAGTCATTCTGTACTACTATTTTCTACTATAAATATATCAAAACTTCATATTTGATTGTGCATCGTACGTCATTTCTACAACTTTCTCAATGTTTTGATTTTTTGGCACCCTCAGCTTCCAGATTTTCAAACAGCTGTATCTCAGTCAAGTATTGTCCTAACTACTGACCCTTATTTTGTGGTCCTGGGTCACATATGTTTTTCTCCAATACATGTAGGCCACACTTACTATCACTCCTAGAAATTAGTATTCATATGTCCATTTTAGCACAACAGAGTGACAAGGAACATCAAGTGTCCATTCAAAGGAGTAAAGCAAACTCTACTAATCATCTATCTATCACAAGGAGTACAACTAAAGAATATAGTGCGATGTGCAGTGAAAGATTATTGAGCTTCACGATTCAGACAGTAGCTGTAAAAATGCCCATTTTCACCAGCAGGGCAATAATTAAGACGCTTCAGCTATACTGCCTTAAGTATAAGAGCCTATACTGACTTAATGCAGTCAGGAGTCAGTCTCGACAGGATCACACCTAGAACACTGGAGAAAATACTTAAGTTTTGGGGGTCAAAAAAAATCTAAGAGCTGTCATCAGTGGAGGTTACACAAAGTACTGAATAAAAAGGGGGGCAATAATTGTGGCCAGCCTGTATTGGAAAAAAGCATTTTTTTTCATAATGAATTAAGCCCCACATTTTTTTTACTTCAATCACAGGATTGTTATTTTTTAATCAAATTTATTTAAAATTTATATAAGTTATATTTATAATTCTGAGTGAGATGCATATAAAACCAGCCACATACTCTCGGTAAATAAAACGTAGAAGCTAGGAGGAACAGAGTTTGGTTCTGATTAACATGATCATGCAAAACTCATTATTTTGAACACATTGGACTGTTTACCCCGATACACAGTCAAACAAATCCTAGTATCAAAACAATCAAGTTGAAAACCAGGCTTATACTCGGTGCAGATATTTTAGCCGAGGTACACAGCATTAAGAATCCTTCCATTACTTTCCCCATACATTATCAGGTCTAGACAGAAGCTCATTTATATTATGGGCATGGAAATCATGACAGTGCACCAACTACTAGACTTTTTCTCACAAGTGAAGCCGCGATTCAACAGCCTCCCCTGGTGGAAGCTACGATTCATATGCAACGAGAATGATCTCGACGCGCTTTGAGCTTTGGAAGTCCGATGCATTTGAGCGAATCGGTTCACTCGGACAATTCAACTGATTCAAAACAGCGATTCGCTGAGGCGCTAGACTCATCTATTCTGCAGTGGTGCCAGAACTATACACATGTAAAATACCTCCTTTTTCTTTGTGTAATCCAATGTGTCAAAAGTCTGTTGATGATCATGTTTCAAACACCAGTTTTAGGTTTAGCACCAAACAGAGTCCTCACGCAGTCGACTCCAACAGACGAACGAATCATTAAATAGAATCTGTTTTCTTTTGCGCTAAATTGATAGGAAATTACCATTTTATGTCAAATACTACACTTTTGATGCTACCTATATCCACTGATCGCGTTAAAACACTTGGAAACGCACTATCCACATGCGTCTCTCTTATGGATGCGCACACTCGACTTTCCTACAGATGTGATGCGTCCAGCAGTCTGGTGTCCTGATAAAATCATTGATCTCATGCAATCTAAGCTGTCATGGGTAGCGTTTGTCACGTGCTTAAACTAAACAATCGCACGCAGAAGCTACACATCATCAGTTGATGTATAGTTTCTCGGTGATGAATAACAAAGGAAACGGTGTCTTCAGAGCGCAGGCGCGGTGGCCAAGTGGTAAGGCGTCGGTCTCGTAAACCGAAGATCGCGGGTTCGAACCCCGTCCGTGCCTTTTAAGTCCTAGTAATGCACGGACCTGATGAACAAAACGTATAGCCGAGTGATGCGCAGCTTTGTCGCGTGATGGGTTGCCTCAAGACCTTGGCAACGAATACACTCAGGAATAGGTGCAATGAGATTTGTCATCAACTCTGCTGCTGGATACATGTTTGTCCGGCCCTCATCAGACACCCCGCTTGCCAGAAGCGGAGCTAAAGATCACTGTGTCATATATCACCAGAGATTTCGTTAGTTGACGTTCGGCTTTGCACTGCCTTCTAAAAATATTGGCTTGCATCCCTCACGTTACAAACACTCAGCGGCGCCACTTCCGGA
>JAUYWG010000033.1:8123455-8141744 GCA_034779775.1 Enteromius afrohamiltoni | reverse complement strand
CAGTGTGAGCAACAAGTGCCTTCCAGCTAAAAACGTCTTTAAATTGAAGAAAACTCCAAACGAGTTCTCACTTTTTACTGAATACAAAGTTATTGTTCCTTTTAACGTCATAAATGCCTCTGAATCAGTTTTAAAGAATGCACTGGAGAGCCGTTTGTGCTGAGTTGGCAGTTCACATTAGCAGTTTTACATGAAATGGTTTGGGCTGTCAAAAAGCCCGTGTAGAATCTTGCCCTGACAAAAGGGTCCTCACGCTCCTTAAAGGAATAGTTCACCCAAAAATAAACATTTGGCGAAAATATTTTCACTCTCTGTTCAGGAAGAGTTTGTATCTTTATTGAAATTGAATGGGTGATTCAGTTCAATTGAATGTAGCATTAAATACTTGCCCAGCTCTTGCTGTGATTGGGTGCTGTTGGAATGCAAGTCCAAACTGCTGATAGCTGATTCAAATACCACAATAATCCCGAAGTAATGTAAAATATGAGGTCTTTAAGTAATATTGCTTCCTCTGTGAAACAGTTGTTTAGACTGAATCAAGACAGACCCCTTTGCATCGCTTTCTGAAGCTCAAGGTACCCCTTTTTTAGAAACTTTTCGACGTGAAGGGTCTTCCATTGTTTTCAGTAGTTTGGCTTAATGTAATGGTTTGCATGAATATATAAATTGTATTATATACTTTTTTACTTTTATTGGAGCACCAAACCCCACCACTACCCTAAGTATTTATTGCACAAACTAATCATAAACGAGCGGAATAAACACATTACACTGCAAGAAAGGCTTTCTAAGACAAGATTTTT
Organism: Enteromius afrohamiltoni; assembly: GCA_034779775.1. Lineage (NCBI taxonomy): Eukaryota > Metazoa > Chordata > Actinopteri > Cypriniformes > Cyprinidae > Enteromius > Enteromius afrohamiltoni. Next base: position 8,140,941 of record JAUYWG010000033.1, on the reverse strand, counting down.
TGTCTTATTTCCAGCCAAAATATCTAAAAATTCTCAAATCAATAAGGATTTTTAGACAAGAAACAATTACTGTCTTGTTTTCAGAAAAAAACAAGCTAAAACTAAGTGAGTTTTTACTTGAAACAAGCAAAATAATCTGCCAATAGGGTAAGTAAAGTAATCTTGTTTTCTGTCTGAAATTCCTGCTATTTAGCTTACCCCATTGGCAGATTATTTTCCTTGTTTTAAGTAATAAGTTACTTAATTTTAGCTTGTTTTTTTCTGAAAACAAGACAGTAATTTTTTCTTGTTTAGAAAATTATTCTTGATTTCAGAATTTCTAGATATTCTGGCTGGAAAAAAAGACAAAAGATCTTGTCTTACAAAGCATTTTTTGCAGTGTAGTCGTGTCACATTCCAAGTCTTCTGAAGCTTGCTGTGTTAAGACGCTCACGTCTCATTCAGAAAACATACCCCTGTCCCGTAGCCTGACAACAATCGATCACAAGCCACGCAAGAGCCGGTAGCATTTCACATCCAACGTTGACGTAAGGATTCTTGAAGCATCCTTTGAAATCGCGCACAGGTAGTATGCAGAAGACGGAGACAGTGACCGCGTCTATTCCTCTCACAAATCAATGTTTTTCCTCAAAAGACTTGGAATATTAATATCTTTCAAATAAATTAAGACGGTGGTTGTATCTGCCTGCTATATCTTGTGTTTTATTAACAGATGGTAGGTTTAGGGGCTAATGTGTGTTAATAATATCCTTTAAATAAACCAGTTTTGACTGTTCACATTGAAAAATCACACCCCTACATATATACAATAATGCCATTGTTTTTACCCAGTAAGTCTTTTAATTATGACGACAAAATAAAAAAAAATATTGCAGTGGCATATTGGCGCTAATGCTGTGTTCACACCAGACGCGAATGAAGCGTTAAGCGCGAGTGAAGTCAATGCAAACATGCGATTAGACATCCTGCGGCACGATCCCTTCAAGTTGAAAAATCTATACATTTTGCGAAAATTCGCGTCGTGTTAACCAATCAGGAGCTTGCTCTAGTAGTGACGTGATTACTGTTCACCAAGGAGGCAGAATTCCGAAACTATGGAGGATGAAATCATCGTCTCTCTATGATGCATCTTTGTATTTTCATAGAAACAGGAATAAAAAGAAAATAAATAATAGATTCATTAAACCAGAGTTTGCATATGAGATATACACAAAACTAATTTTATCTCCTGTTTAAGCACTACAGAGACACCAGGAGGCAGCAGCAAGTGTGAGAGCTACTAGCCGTGGTGAGACTGCCCTCGGCGGATACATGAGCACTGAGCACCCGGTGTTCACGTGGAGCTCACGGCTCCGAAATTGGTGAAGCAAACTTTTAAATAAGCGCCTTTTTTAGCGATTTTTTTTTTTTTTTTAATAAACCGCAGATTTGTGTTTTAAACAACTACATTCTCGCCTGAAATACTATTAAAACTGCATTTCATGGCACAATAACAGCAATATTTAGAATTTTTTGTGGTTTCCCCTCCAGCAATGCAGAGACTGGAGCCCCTCTCATGACGCAAATACGCATCTGTTGTACTTGCGAATGAAGCAGGTAAACTCAAAATATTCACATGTCTAACTACGAGTGGAAAAAAAAAAAGTGCAAGTCACTTCTGGTGTGAACGTACCATAAGGGTTTGCTATTTAAAACAACGGAGGACCCTTCACGTCAAAAAGTGACTAAAAAGGGGTACCGTGAGCTTCAAAAAGCGATGCCAAATGTGACGAGTTGGAGTGAGAACATGTTGAAAAATGACAGTTTAAAGTTAAAAATGCATTAAAGACGGATTGGGTTTTTTTACAAACACGGATTGTCACAATTCTGATCAATGAACTGGAATTGTGTGGATGTTTTTATCATTAAACGGCACCCATTCACTACACCGTGAATTTCAAAATTTCTTCAAATCCGTTTGGATGTTTGGTCATGTTTTATTTATAGTACACATAACAGAAGTTAGCAGTAAAGTCAGTGGAGCTGTCATCACTGTCAGTGTACGTTACTTCATCACATGAGAAGAGCTAATTATATCTAATTCAAGATAAACTTAATTGTTAGATTAGCTTAATTTTAAAAGATCAGAATCAGATTAAAAGATCTTATCGTTTGCTCAAACAAGCAAACCTCTTGAGAAGTGATGGGTTGGAGCATAATGCAAGAGTGAACTCACATCTCGTGTGTTGTTTTTTTTTATCTTGCATGTCACGATGGTAGACAGACAGATCAAACAAAAAAAAGTTACTTTGGAAACAGACTGCAAAAAGTTTTTCTTTCTTCTGTAATCTACGTCTTCACCCTGCCCTCAGGGTAGAGCCACAGGCTTATACCACAAAAATATTTATGTTTTGTAAACCTCACCTTTTCAAATGTGCATAAGAATGATGTCGGTTTTTATCATAGATTGTCAATATAAATCAGTTGTGTTTGTTAACACTGTGAGGTTTAGACAAATTGAACTGAATCTATTGGGAAATAAACTTGTCTAGAAACGATGGGCTGAGAATGCAATTATTACAGTTTAAAAACTAATGCAAACAACCAAATCATCAGTATGGCTCACAATAGGCCAGTAAAACACATTTTTATACAGTGCGTTGCATAGACCCTCAATCAGCAGCCATAATTAGAGAAGCAATTCAGGCACACCGCTTCATAAAAAGACCTTTCATAAACAACAAGAAGCGCTTAATTTGCATGGTGTTAAATATGACTGTTGCAATGCTTGTAAATGCCGATAGGAAGGCCTATATCTTAAATGTCAATACGTAACCATGCAATAATTCTTCTGCGAGAAACATCATCCCGTGCAATGATTCTCATAGGTCTCAGCAGGGTAAGATATATATATACGAAAACTGCACGTGACAAGTCCCCCTTGCGCAATGCAGGAGGAATATGTTTACCGTTTCTTGCCCTACAGTTATATTTAGAAATCAAGAGAAAGTTTGAAGACAGAGTGCATGTCATTAGAGAGCATCAAACGTCACCTAGCTGCTTCTGCCATGAGACTGTATCTATATCTGACACAGGTTCATCCAAGCCTTCATTTTAATCTAATTTTGCTGATTATTTCAAATATTGCTAACTCTTAAATATCTTTAAACAAAAGGTTTACCTGTGTGTGTGTGTATATATATGTCCCTGGACCACAAAACCAGTCTTAAGTCGCTGGGGTATATTTGTAGCAATAGCCAAAAATACATTGTATGGGAAGTTTTTTTTTTGGTCTAAAATCCTTAGGATATTAAGTAAAGATCATGTTACATGAAGGTATTTAGTCATTTTCTTACTGTAAATGTATTCAAACTTAATTTTTAATTAGTAATATGCATTGCTAATAATTTGAACAACTTTAAAGGTGTTTTTTTTCAGTATTTAGATTTTTTCTGAACCCTCAGATTCCAGATTTTCTTATAGTTGTATCAAATATTGCCCTATCCATCCAAATCATACACCAATGAGAAGCTTATTTATTCAGCTTTCAGATCATGTGTAAATCTTAATTTCGGAAAATTAACACTTTTGTTTCCAGGGTCAGATATATATAGCTTTCCTACTTTTTCTTCAGCTTGTAGAGAGATGCTGTGAATGTGAGAATGCAGCATCATGTCAAACAGTAGTTTTTGTTTACCGATGCCATTGTGGATTTCATTCTCTGTAGTCATGATTTATTTATTCTGAGAGCGAATGTGTCCGGTAATGGGGGGTTACCAAGATAAATCATGTAGTATTCAGCTAGTCATATGATCTCGATCATGCCCTCATGAGACAGTCTGCTCGGTGTGAAATAAAATTGCTTTTATTTGGCCGCTGATATGGCTGTAGTCATCATGAGTGGACATCACTCCTATTTTTCAAAAGTAGACAGGCAGATATTGATCCTGTGTGAGAAACAGTGGTGCATAAGCTACAACGCAGTCCAAACTGTATAACAGACAGAGAAAATCTTGGCAAGATACGCAATTTTAGGGTAACATGAATTTCTTAAGGTGTTAAAATGGAAGATGAAAGACTCTGCTTCTACTTTAATCAAGTCAAGTCACTTTTATTTATATAGCTCTTTTAACAATGCAGATTGTAGCAAAGCACTGAACATTATCAAGTAGGAGAACAGAGTGATGGTGATGTATAATGACGATTCAACTATTTATTTAATCTAACATTTGTACCTTTAGGCATTTAGCTTAAGCCAGGACTGGGCCTGACTAGTTAAATTAAGGTATTTTAAGCAACTTTTACAAAATGCCTTACAGGTGTAAAGATTACAGGTGTGCATCTTGACAGAAAACAATGACACGTTTTAAGATATTTCAGAGCAAGATATTTTCATTTGAGACAGCTCAAACATGGATTTTAGTCTGGGACTAGCTAAAGCCTTGTCTGGAAAACCAGGGGTTAATATTTTATTTAGTCTTTTCCTGGAAATGACTACAGTTCACTTAATCAGCGCCTTTTAGCTTTACCCTTAAAATACTGTTAAGCAGGAAAATACAGGTAAACTGCGTGATGTCAATAATCACAAATGACCTTCAAACACTGTGCTGTTGTCTTCTTGCTTAAGTATCTGTCCAATTTGACCGCAATTTTTAATAATAACCATTGTAGCCAATTGCTCAGTAGTATCTGAAGGCAGAGCTCCAGCACGAATGGAAAAAAGTCTGTTATTATAAGTGTGAGCTGCACTTTTTTCATCTGCTGTTTTGATGAATCTCTGTATTGTTACTGCTGTGGTGTAGACTTTGCTTTTCACATAGAATTATAATAAGTGTTTGTAGCTATTGTTATAGATATCATCCAGCTATCATATAGTTAGCATTTATTGTAAACAACTAAGAATGAGGATGAGTGACCCACCCAGATGATTCAGTTGTATGAGCACTTGGGCCCGGTTTCATAGACAGGGCTTAGCTAGTATTAGACCATAGTTCAATTAGGACATTCAGTTCATTTTTTATAAACATGATAAAAAATCATTCATGCCTTAGAAGAAAGCATTACTAATGTGCAAAACATGCTTTAAAGGAGTCATACAAACCCAGTTTTCCACAAGCTAATATGATTATTTAGGAATGGAAATGGTCTTTATGGAAAGTTGGTAATATAGTTTGTTTTAAAAATTCTCAAAGATTTCTCAAAGTCATAAACTGCTCTTTAGAAACCACTCTGTTCTGTGTACTTCCCCTTTAAATCTTCACGAGCTCCACTGACCCCGCCTCTCTTTTCCAAGGCGCTCTCGGAGGATCTTTTTTTAGGCGTATTCATAATGAAACTTGCTAATTAGCACATTATTAGGAAAGGCGATTTGCAAATATTCATTAAGACATTATACTCACTGCTTTTGTAAGTGAGGCTGGATCATGAATGATTCTCGCGAACATAAACGCATTTCGGTTCATCAAGGGCACGTTTCCCTTCAGAACCAAACGTAACGTTAATCCTCCGTGTCTTCAGTTACTCAGATGTCGAGGGTAAACACGCTGCTGTCAATCAACTATTGTGGGAGTGGCCTCTGTCAGTGTGACGTCATGCATTTGAGAATGGCTTGATTTCAGAAGAGGCAACTTATTTTTATTAAATCAAAAGAAAACTACCGGTGGATCTTTATCATTGTGGGGTGGTTGTGTACACACACTCCCAACACACATTTCAGTCCAAACAGCTTGTAAAAGCATGTACCACTGTATGACCCCTTTAAGATCAGTCAGTGCAAGTTGCTTTCAGTTGAAACAGCTCAGAGTTATATTTCGTCTAGGACTAAGTTTAAGCCTGGTCTGTAAAACCAGGGGTTAATCAACTCTGACCTAATCAAGCTCAAAATGATTACTTAAGTTATTCAAACCAATTGAAAATAAATAATTTAAAGGGGTTATTTGCTCCTGAATATAAAGTTCTGATTGTAAACTGCACATCAGCAAATACTGAAATGTTGTCAAGAAAGTGTTGATGTTTTAGTGGTTTACAATGCTACATGTCTATGTCTATGTAACTTTGAAAATCTCTACTGAGAAACATGGCTTCGCCTCTGTTAATGAGATTACTGCATAGTGGAACATCTCTGTTTTTATTGTGTTGACCACTGTTGTTAGCAAGCCCAGAAGTGGATAGTTTGTCACCACAGCTGGGTTTACAAAATAATACTCTCTCACCAAACATGCTATCAAAGATGTCTTGCCATCTGGTGCACATTTAAAAGAGATTACAGACCTGACAATGCTGGGTTTGTTGTTTTGATTTGCCAGTGGGCTCAGTAAAGGATCATGCTCTTTGGTCTTTGTGGTTATCACGAGCACATCACACACTGGCTGCATGCTCCTGTGATACAGTAAACTGGCTTCTTACTGCTTTCGCAAACATCTTATTTCTCTGCACTGAGAAATAGTTTTTAAGTGGGTTTTTAATAGTCTATTAATAATCTAAAGCACATTTTCCCACAGTATGTTGTCCAGTAGAATACATACTTATATGGAAGATACACCTTTTCCAATGGAAATGTTCCATGGATGTTAAAAAGGTTCCTTATGGAACCAATAAAGAACCTTTATATTTAAGAGTGTACAGTAACTTTTATTCCCAATGGATCATGCTGTATCGATATTAAAGGAGTGCAGTGCATGACATGCAAAAAAAATAAATAAATAATATAAGAAAATGTAGATCGAACTTAATAGGATTATAGTTTACTTAAAAACCTAAAAAAAACATTCTGATTAGTTAAATCTGACGGACCTTTCTCTTTGGAACCTGAAAGAAGACATATGGAGAAATATCTTATTTGTTCCCTTATAGTAGAGGTCAATTGGCGCTAAAACCGCTTAGTTCCCAGCATTCTTCAAAATCCCTTCAATGTTCTACAAAAGACATATGGAAGACACAAGGCTGAGCAAATGATGAGATATTCTTTTAAAGACGTTTCATAATGCAGTGGTGGACCGAGCTCCTCACCTCGCATTATATTACATAAAGAAGCACATGTCAACTACAGAGCAAGTTATCTATTGAGAGGTGTTTTTGTTCTCTTGATCTATTAAAGAGATCAGAATGGGTGAGGAAAATGCTGACTGGATCTATTGTCGATGAATGCCTTGCAAGGCTTAAATTTTATGATCCATGCATCCTCTTCCTGCAGGGGTATTACCGCGTGGCAAACCATTAGTCTGCATTCTTTGTATCTGTAATGCTCCTGTTGTGTGGGAGAGGAGCGTAGCCATGCCGTTATGAGTCATGGGGTCAGGGAGAAGCAAGACACACACACACACACACAAACACAACTCCTTAGCAGTTCAGCTCTTAACTGAAACCACATGCCTCCCCCTCACAGCCAAACCAAATGAATGAATGTCTATTTTGAATAAAAGCTGAGCCCAGCTTCATGCATTAAGGTGGCTGGCAGTCATCTGATATTCATTTGCTAGCATGTTTGTCTCATCGCTGCCATTTTCCTTGTCTGCGTTCGCAGTGAGAAGCTTGTAGGTCTTTGGGTTTTGGGGGAAACTCGCTATGATGATTCCCTAGTGGTTGTCCTTGAAGATTTACTTCCTGTGTGCTCCTGTGGCTGTTGTGTCTTGGGCCTTTTTCAAGGGGAAATGAGAAAGGAAGCCAGTGCACATGGCTTTTATTTCTGAGTCACATCCTCAGTGTTTCTGCCCATCGAATGGATTTATAGGTTCGGAGTGAAGGACAAGATGCACATAAATTACGTGACAGTGTGTGCAACATCTGTAAAGACAGAGGGCAGTTATGGATCAGCGGCAGCGCTTCCCTATCTTTCATTTACATGTTTATATGACAAGGCCAGGGAAGAGTTTTTAGACTGAAATAGATGAGACAGGTTACGACTTGAGTCACTGATCCAGTCAGTTGCTTCAGAAAAAAAAAAAGATTTACTGTATGCTACAAGTCCAGACATTTCTCTCATCAGTCAAATCAAACGAAAGTATCGATCCATGTTATTTTCACATACTCAGCTGTCTGACAATTTCATTGAACATATTGATTACTGAATACTACTGGAATCATCATTTACAGAATTTATGAAATACAATCAAACCATTAAAAATAGCTACAAAAAAGAACTACAGTACGGGAAAAAACTTTGACTTAATGTCAGAGGCAAAATAAAAAGAGGCCCATGGTGTAATGTAATAATGCAGCAGTTAATTATAGGCTTTTGAACAGTTGTTTCCATTAATAAGTTAGATGCAATGAAATGAATAAACGGTCATCTTAGATGTTTAAATTGCATTTTGAAATGTTAACACTTAGATGTTACGTTGTGTCAGCAGGTGATTTTTATTATAATATACAAATTATATTGAGTTTATTTGTCTATCAAAGCAATTGTAAAAATTGTAGAACGTAGATATTTAAAAAAAAAAAAGAAATGAGATCAAGGTTGTATATCAGTGATTGTAGATATAGAGACAGTATTATTCAAAAAAGCTTGTGTGTGTTAGTCCATTAAAAACCTCAGAGACCAATTCTTACTAATAACTAGTTGCTTATGAGCATGCATATTATTAACCTGTTATTAGTGCTTAGGAAGCACATATTCTACTCGGCCATATTTACATTTCTAATCCTACCCAGTATATCAACAACTACCCAATTAACTAATAATAAGCAGAGGATTAGCAGTTTTAGTTAATGGTTTGTTAATAGCAAAAACGGGCCTTTAAAAAAGTGTGACACAAATCTTGTTAATAAAAAACAATAATGACTGTTTATTGTTGATAGATAGGGTTTTTGAGCAGATCTAAATGCCATCTCGAAGCTTTAGTGTTTTTGCTGGAGAACTTGTTTCCAAAGGCAACAGCCAAGTCATTTGTGGCAAAGAGGCAGCAGTTAATTGAATAAACGCTCATTTAGTAAATGAACTGGCAGTAGCACACTAGAACAAATATGAATTCATACAGACCATCCTAACAGTTTGAACAAAATGGATGGAAAAACTCAAGCAAAGAAAAAATCATTCATGAGACGTTGACTTTACTGGCAAATAGTCACAGAAAACGAATGTCATGAGACTGCAGGTCAGCTGATACAACACCATCTCAAAGCGCTGTTACTTGAATTCAAAGGTTCTGGGATGGAAAAAAAGGCTCGAGATTTTTTTTCTTGTGCCAGTTGCCAGGTAGGAGACAGTGAGAGGAGCTCCGTATGCTAGCTGTGATCTCCAGAGACTTCAATTAGATCCGTCTCAGGGTGTGAAAGCCCCAGCAATATGCTATCGTGTTACACCAATTAAGCCATGGTCAGCCTTATCATGTGATCATAATGCTTTCTACGCAAGTAGAGTTTAAAGCCCTTTTCTGGAAAGGCATGAGGAATGCTGCTTTTTTTTCGGATGAGTAGCTAATGCCAAGCTCCAAATAAACCCACTGATACAACTTGTAGAGCTGTTCGAGTGCAGGTCATTAAACCTTCAGAGTAATTATATGGCTTGCTATTATGAAGGTGATCAACCAGGCTGGATTATCCATGGGAGCAAAATTATACAGTACTTTCTGAGGAGAAGCAATTACACCTCTGGTGAAACCGTAGTAATGTTACAACGCTTTATTAACCATCTTGAAGGCAAAGGAGTTGGAGACTACTCATATACTGCATGGATGTATGTAAATGTTCCATTTATTTTCTGTTTGATGAAATTATTACTAACAAAACCTTTGTTTATTGTAATAACTACATTTCTTTTATTGTTCAGAAGAAGCCACTGGAGACCTTCCTGTTCCCTTTTCCCGGCAGCTACTTGTTAAAGGTGTTTAAAGATGCCGATCGTGATATTTCTTCCTAGTTTTCCACTTAACAGTCAATTGAGTCCAGGTGTTCATGATAATTGCACAATTGTACTCTGAATTCATGATCGTGTTCACATGTTTTCTTTGCCTTGTGTTGTTGAACTTGTACAGAAGCCCTTAAAAACATATCAGGCCACTGAGGAAAGTCATTTAAAAATAATAATAATAAAAAGATGGTACAAACACATTTTAAGCAAAAGAGTGCAATTCTTTTTTCTAAATGAAAACTGCATTTTCTGTTTTGATGCTTCCTTAGTGTCAAACATTAGTGCAACATTATGTCAGTAATGTTAATGTATTTATTTTGTGTGAACTTAAAAGTTAATTACTTCAATCCCTACTGTTCATGTGCTTGGAGTCAGTTTCTGTTTTTTTCTTTTTCTTTTAAGGATTATTCATTTAATTCAGTAAGCATGCATTAATTGATCAAAAGTAGCAGTAATACTATGTATTTCAAATACATGCTGTTCTTTTTAGGGTTGGGCCGAGGTCCGATAGACATCACGAGGCTGAGTCGGCATCGCGATCCTCCACCCCGCCGCAGCAGCAGCACCAAGCTCGCGAAAAATCAATGGCGGCAAATCTATGCCATTAATAAGCGAGCGCGTTAAATCATTTCCGCGAGAGGAAAACAGATGCATGCGAAGAAACGGGTCCGCGAGCTCATTTCAAACCCTCGCACGCGCTCGATATGTCATCCGTGCGCAATTCAAGCACTCGCGCTCGATCTTTTTCACCTGCTCGCTCGAACACTGTTATTTTTGTCAGTCGTGGGGCGGGGCATGGTGTTTTAGTTACAACTAAACACCCCAACCGCCACCTACGAAGACGATATCATGGTCCATCGCGATGTTTCACATTAGACATCGTACGATGCCAAATTGGTCGACATCGCCCAACCCTAGTTCTTTTAAACTTTCTAATTAATCCTGAAAAATGCATCACAGGTTTAAACAAACGCAGCAGCAAAACGGCACATTAGAGTAATTTCTGAAGCCATGTGACACTGTGGACTGTAGTAATTCATAGCATAATTTGTTTACAAATAAAAATCTTCCCATCTTCTAATACATTGATATTAAAATATTTAGATGTGTCTTAAAATGCCCAAACACTTAAATTGTTTTCCCCTGCTGAAAAACCCTGCCCAAAACACAATAGAAAATATAATGGAGTTAATGGTTACAATAACAACTGTATTGGTTTAGATGGAAAGTATGTGGAATGGTTTTATTGAAAAAAGTTAATGGTTTATAATGATATTTTAATGGAAACCATTAGAATTTCTGTGATGGTTTCTATTGGGTTTCTCTTGTTGTTTTGGACAGTTCTTCAACTGATTGACAAATATCCATTTCCATGTATCATGGTTTTTAAGATTAAGCATATTAAGATGTATTTCTTTTCGTCATTAATTGACGTTTACCCTACACCTATACAACTCTGAAAGACTGAAGTGTTTTGTTTTTCAGCTTCCATCAACCAGTTGCACTTCACGGCGATAGATAAAGAAAACCCCATGCGCAAGGAGTTAATAAGTCAAACAAGTAAGAGCATTATCTACAATTTCAAGATGCTCTCGGAGGAGGTAAACAAGCAGACATGCAGACATGAAATTATTCCCCCCGTCCATGTGACTGCAGAGGCATATGACTTCCATAACTTCAACGCTCATTAACCGCTGATGGTAGGACACAATTGGGCGAGTGTTTGTCGAACTTGCCCTAGATATTCAGATCTCAGTCCTTGGCTCTGGCTGTTGGGCAGATCTTCTCCTGTTTCAGATATCTTCACCCTGCCTGACAACAGGCCGTGAGGAGCTTCACATGAGAGTCCCGTGTAAGGAGTGAACTATGGGATACAAAGGCCAGTTATGTCCATTTAAATGCCATAATAAGCACCACAGCAAACAAAGACAGATGATTTACCAATGTGGTGTTATTAAATTACCTCATCTAAACATGAGCCAACAATTGAGTTATTTTTATAGATGTGTGCAGACAGTATGCAGTCTTTTGCTCATTAATTGTTTGGTACAAACAGATTTTGTACGGTCTTGAACAGAGCTAGCACTGGTTAGACCAACAATGCATATAGGAGATAGTCAAAAAAACAATATTCCCTATTAGCGGTAAGGTTATAACGACTTTAAGCACCTCATTGTCTGGGCTTGACTGGCATATGATCTTTTTTAAAAAGCCAGTGCATTTATAAAAATATGTCATTAAAATGCTGGTCATTTTATGTGTATATTTTAAAATAACGCTGATAACTATCAAACAATGAAGTGAAAACGAATAAAATCTTATTGTTGTCTGAGTCGTGTGTAAATAAAAATTAATGGTATGATGCCACCTAGTGGTAAATTTCGCGCAACCAGTAGACCGATGTTTAGTTTCATTCTGCTCATACATGCAGAGAAAAGAGAACAAGCCCTATTAATGAACCTGATGTCATTTCTGTGTACTGCTGGGAATGAGAGCGAGGACAAGACCTAGAGAAAGGACGCACACTATTTATGAGGAGACTTTTGAGGACACAAGGTGGGTGGGAGCTAGATTTCCTCTCTGGCCTAGAAAAGACAACACAATCTTTGCCAGCTTCAGAATTCCCATCATTCCCTCGATATTAACACCATTCGTTTTAGGTAAAGGAAATTGCACTGCTGTCCAGCTATGGTCATATTCATAGCCCCGGAGCGATCCATTCATCATCATGAGTCAGTTTGATTCCACTTTAATGTTACATAGAAATTCTTCCAGGCAGAAACTGTGTATTACAACTTACTATCTTTCCTCCGGGACTTCAAAAAGTAAAAAGAGTTTGAAAGCATTCAGATTAAGTGTGAAGGTGTATTTAATTCAGCCGTTCTCAACCATTTTCACAGCCTTAAAAAGACCACTGATTTCTTTCTGTTGTTTGTGATTTACTGGATAGCGATTTTTTTTAAATAATATTCTTGGTTTAAGTCATTTAATGTGCCCCTGACTGGAAATTCTTAAATTGTCTTGGAAATTGTCTTAAATATATCCCTTTCATAATTAGAATGGATTGCTTTACGCGTGCGTTGTGCTTTTTAGAAATTATGTTGCCCTTTTTGTTTATACACTCACCAAACTCTGAACAGACCTTTGGGGTCAGAACAGGGGAAAGAATCAGAAGCCATTCACCTTCATGTGTAAGTATATCATCAGAATTAATATGAAACTGAAATCAAAAGTTGAGAAAACTTATGATTAGGGCAACCAGCTTCAGGAGATGCTCAACTAGTATTCAGTTTATACAAGCATAGAACTCTCTAAGCTTTAATAACCTTAGTTATTTTTTTTTACCAAAATGTACACACAGTTGTTTTGAGCACACAACCTGTTCTCTTTATTCATTCATTCAACCATTCATTGATCTATACATCTTACCAGGGCTATAGTTGGATGCTTGATCATTTTTTTGAGATTTTACAATAAAGGTATTTTTTGGTGTTTATTGAGTTCATTCTAAAAACATTCGATAGTCTATTGAAAGATTATGTTAGTTGCATTTTTTTAGATGGTGAGAATATAAGATTCAATTCCATATAATGTGCCCCAGATGCAATTAAGTGCTTCTCTGCCTGTAAAGGTGTGAACGAAATGGCCCATATACAATCCAAACATCAAAGGTGTTTCTCAAGAAGTTCCAATCCTTTTTCCTACGTCTTGCACTTTTTTGTGTGTATTGTGTCTGCATGTGGAGACCCTAATGTGCCTGTACCTATTGATTGTGGCACATTTGTCTAAACGGACTTTAATAAATCTACCCTGAGATATTCTAGTGTGACAACTAGCCCCTCTCACCCCTACAGACCTACACTGTGACATATCTAAAAAATACCCTGCATACATTTTAATCCATACACTTTTTAAAGTCAACTATGTAAATGTAAAATACAAATTTACGTATAAAACGGAAATGATTTAAACAAAACAAGTCTATAATAAAGCTCAAAAAGATTTGTTTCCCAAATGTTACGCTAGCATTAGTAAATATTGCACGTAGGATGAACACATCCACAGAGGAAATCTGGCCACAGAGCATATTTCTGGTTGTATGGTGCTTTTTGGAGGCATCTGGCTGCTTCCCTGTCACATCGGCAGAGGATTTTCGCACATCTGTCATTAAGCGCATCTGCGTTGAAGACACAAACAGAAATTGTTGGCTGTGTAAAATGAGTAGTTTGCATACAGAGTGAAGGAAACCTACACATTATATCTCTTCAACAATATACTGAGTGTTTTCTGTAGCACGTTATGGTGTTTACTGCAAGGGACAAGATCTTAAAATATCCCGTGGTTTGCTTAAAAAACACTGCCTCCTTATAGCCTCAAGTCTCCCATCTGTTATAATACACGCCCAGTATTACTATATACTTCCTGCGGCTGAAGGAAAAGACCAAACAAAACGTTCATAGTCGTATTTCTTTCCACAAGTTGACTTTCTCTTTTAAGCTTTACAGGTTTTTCTGTTCGTATTTGACCCCAGGCTATTATAATGAATACAAATGAGCTAGTTTAACATCTATAAAACGCATCATACCGCAGTCAACCTCCTCTTCTTCGCATGTCCACCGATACCTGTCCATTTTGGTCTGACAGCCTGCAAATTCAGCATCCCCGTAACAGCAGTCATGTTTGTGGCAGCACCTAAAAAAGAACAAAAGCCCTTGAGATTATCTGTAATGAAATGGCACAAAGGACCTAGCCCACTTCTGTCTGGCTTTGAATTGTTTTGCCATTATGTAACGTATAATTCAAATAGACTTGCAGAAATACAGTGTGATCTCATACATGGGCCGGGTAAACTGCTGACTTGGTAAGATTAGATTGAGCAATCTCTCTGTGGACCGCTGTGTAATAATATCAGCAGGTTTGTTTATTCTTTTATATCCGTTACGAAGAGCTCTTTCACTGGGAAAGGCCGTATTGGTCTCTGAACTGAGGTTAAGGGGAATTGTAATTTTGTGCGTGGGAGAGCTGGGAGGAAGCCTTTTCCGGATGTCTGAGGGAATGCCACAGAAGCGGACACACAGATTCATGGGGTAAATTTAAGAAGAAGAGCTGAAAAACTATATTTTGTTTGCTTTCTTTACACACAACTGCACAGATATGTGGTGTCTTACCAGTCCGCTCTGTCTCTGGGCCAGCCTTGACCCCCGAGACCACAGTAACATCCGTACATGGCATAAGTTAAAGCCGATCGTCCCGTGCTGCACTTGATCACCCCAGCTAGTTCCAGCAAACCCCTTTTGCTCCGTGAAGACATCTGTGGCTGCAGGGAAGCCATGCTGACTGAAAAGAGTCCTTTTCATCAAGATACAACCAATTTGTTATTTTTTCTAGTTATAATGTTGTGATACAACATCCCATTCTGCATTTACTGTACGGACGTTATTGCATCTCATATGAGTTATTGTGTGTAAGTCTCAACAACCCTTAAAAAGAGCGTCCCAAGGAAAGAATAAGGCATTTTTCACCAATGCAGTGTCAGATTCCACTGATGAAGTGTTAGATTCCAGCTGTGTCCAAATGACGAGTGTTTCGCTCTTAGTCATTAGTATATATATTTATTATTTGCTTGCATTACTGTATATGCTGTAAAAAATGAATTTTCAAACATTTTGTAAAAAAAACAAGTTGTAAATAAAACAAAAATAAGAATATTAGTTTTATAAGAAAATCCTATTTCATTCAGTGTATCAAGTTTGATTTATTCTATTACTTGTCGTTTATTTATAATCATTTATGCAATTTCTTTCTGCCTACTTTTGTGCCCTTCTTACTTAATAAATGAAAAGGCAGGTTTAGGTTTCAGTGTATTTAGAGTTTTGTCAAAAAGAGAGCTGCAATGAGTGCATGCATGCATGTTAAAAACACTAAATGCATTACTCAAAGTAGCAGTTTTATTTGTAATAAATAAACCAACTATATACAGCCTAGTATTCACACAAACAATGCATGTCCATTAGCACCCTGAGAGTATACAGTAAAATGAGAAGTGAGCGCCTCACCTGTAAACAGCAGGAATGTGTGATACAGCGCAGTCATTGTGCTCACAGGTAATAGTCCAGTCTCTGCTCAGTCTCGGATAAACAGACTTCCTCAGTGCTGGGCTTTTTTTAGATACGGAGTAATCTCAGGACATCACTCCTGCTGTAAATCCTCGCTCTCTCTCACTCACTGCTGGAGGCTGCTGTTTCCTCAGGGTTAAAATTACGTTAAAAGTTAAGGTCTGCGAGTGTTGGATAATGTACCCCCTCTGATGAGTGGTTGGGAGTCGGGACCGCCCTGCGATGCCTGGTTGGCTTTTCCATACAAACAACTTGAGCTGGATCAGCTGCCAACTGGGAGGTCATGATCGAACACGCCGGCACGCCGCTGTTTGCTCTCTCCTGCATCTGTAAATGAACGATTCATAAACTGATTTAGACTGTATAGGGCCACACCGCAGGAACAACACTACTGCAACAATGTGGCATTTCTACTGTAACATCTCATGTAGTATCTTGCACTTGATTATTAGTATTAGTATTGTTAGACGGGTCCACTGAGAAATATACGGGTCCATATGAGAATTGTGACCCTGGACCACAAAAGCATAAATATAAAAAGTGATAAATAGCATAGAGTATTTGTAGCAATGCATTTTATGGGTCAAAATAATTGATTTTTCTTTTATGCCAAAAAACATTACAGTATTAAGTAAAGATCATGTTCCAAGAAGATATTTTGTACATTTCATACTGTACTTTTTGGTTTTTTGCATTGCTAAGAACATCATTTGGACAATTTTAAAGGCGATTTTTGTGATATTTTTTATGTTATTGCACTCTCATATTCAAGATTTTTTTAATACAAATAGTTGTATCTTAGCCTAATATTGTCATATCCTAACAAACCATACGTCTATGTAAATTAATCAATTATTGTCCGCTGTCAGATGATCTCAATTTCAAAAGATTGACCCTTATGACTGTTTTGTAGTTCAGGGTCACAATTATGCAGGTCTTTCTCTCCTCTTTCTTCTCAAAAAATAAACTATTTTTGGGGATTTAAATTAAGGTAATTTAAAATAATGTCTTGCTTTTATTTAGATTATTAGTAGAAAAATAAATAAACACGATTTAAAGGAACTGAATCTGGGCTTTTCTTCTCTTTTAAAGTGAAACTTTTTTCTTTGCATATTTTCATGTAGGCCTATAAATCTTCAATGGCTATTTTTGCACATTAGAGTCTTGACCCTATTTGTTTAAATACCGTCTTTGTTAATATTGTGTCTGTTTAATAATATGTGATCAATCTAATGTACGGCAGATTTAATATCCATTCTATTTTTTTCAAGGTAGAAGTAGCTAGACCACTGACTGTATTAAAAAGTTTTTAAACCTTTTTTTTTTTATCCCAATCTTTTACCTTTAGCTATTTTTTATTTTGTTCTGAAATGTAGCCTACATACAAATAACAAAGTGATTTTATGTAGCCTATTGTTATTTAACTTCAAATAAGACACGTTAATTAACTGATGCTTAATAGGCTCACTGCTCAAATTAAGAGCTTTGGAAAGAATATGCTTATTGAATTTATGTATATATAGCTGCTTTAATTGCATTAA
>JAUYWG010000033.1:8103200-8113210 GCA_034779775.1 Enteromius afrohamiltoni | reverse complement strand
TTCATTCGCGTCTGGTGGGAACGCAAGAATGAATGTCTTGTTACGTCCACGAATGCATTTATTTATTTAATATAATCGCAAACTCTGTCTTTCTCAGCGACAGCCCGAAGCTCAGAGTGGGACAAAATCCCGCGTGCAGTGTGTGCAAACCTGGTGAAGAACTACAGGAACCGTTTGACCTCTGTAATTAACAAAGGCTTCTGTACAAAATATTAGCATTTTATGACTCAAGTGATCAAATACTTATTTATTTGTAATACAGTATAAAGTAATTCCTAAATAAATTCATACAATGTGATTTCCAGATTTAGATGGATTCTGTCTCTCACAGTGGAAATGCACCTAAACCACCCCCACCCCCCCATACAGCCAAAAAAAAAAATTTTTTTTTTAACATTAAAACTAACATAAAGGTATGATCTTTTCTTTTACTTTGAACAACTTGTAGCATTACGGTATTGTATTGTTTGTAGTGTGATCAGCGTGCGTGTACGTAGTAGATGTGTTAGGGGAAAACATAACATTTTATTTATACTTCTTTTTTTTTTTTTAAATGAACAAGATGACTCGGAAAAAAGATTTGTTCAATTTGCTGAAAGAGACTCAAATGAACGAGTCTGTAAGATCCCATCACTAGTTGTCGTCTGTCTGGGGGTGGGAAGGGCAGACAGCACTTTGCCTGTCCCGTCGTTTGTGCTGCCTTGTTGAGCGTAGCACTGAAAACATTATATTTTACACACCTTTATTCTCTTTTTCTTTTCCAAATATAAAAGTATTAGTCTGAATCATTCGGTTTATAATGCAGCTGAAAGCCTTGTACCGAACAGTTCAATACGAGTACGGGATCGTTACACCCCTAGTGTGTGTGTGTGTATATATATATATATCATAAATAAAGGATGTGTCTGCATTTATAGCTAGTTGGAGAAAAAGTAAAGTATTTGTTTAGAATGATCCGTTATAAATGTGCCAGGGAAAATAAAGCTCATAATCCGTAGTGATTTGTCTCTTTTTTTTTTTTTTTTCCCTCTCTCTTTCTCTCTTGAAATTAGCCTGCCTTAAATGTTTTGCCCGGTCCAACTCTGTCGGGAGCAGTTAATGATAAGGTAAGATGGTGAGCGCCTGTGTTTGTGCAGAGTAATTGATTTCCGCAACCCTACTGAGCTTCTTTATTTCCCAACAGCATTCTCACAGCTCTTCCTCTGTGGAGGATATTGAAATGGGTAAGTCAGTGTATACCTACCATCAGTAATGTTTACTACTGTCCTAAAACGCAGGAATAAATTACACTTCAAAGACCGTGTAAAGTCAATTTTGAGAATTGTTTGTAAGCCCATTATAATTGTTAGAAATGCATTACAAAGACTGTGAACTATATAATACTTAATGGTGGAGATATACCATTGAACAGTTTTTCACCATTTTCATGAGCAGGATTTATTGGGTGGGTCAAAATTGGAGCTTGGTGATGCAGTGGGGCTCCACCTAGCATTGCCCCTCCAGTGAAACTAAAAGCTGTGTTGGCCTAGAAGCAGCATTGACTTCACAGACTGATCGCTGTGTGACGTCAGTACAGTCGACATGCACATAATGACTAGAGCGCATCAGCATCAATGGTTCATCATGAGTTACCATCAGAAACAGCCTATGGTTTGCTATCTGGCTTTGCCTTCGTCACGTTACATGGTTGGTATAATTTACAAAACAACTGAGTTTTGCTTATTTAAATCAAGCTGCTTGAAGAAGACAGTTGGTAGAGATGGCAGCTTTGGCCTGAGTGGGTGTGGACACGCCCCCAGCGTTGAGAGCATTTAAGATGGCTTATGTTTTAACACTTTATTTTATTTACCTTTTTAGCATTCGAATATGGCCAGACTCAGAACACGCGTTTAATATTGACTTTACATGGACTTTTAAATACTACTATTATCTAACAATGATACAGTTTTTTTTTTTAATACAGCCTTGGTGAGCATAAGAGACTCGTTTTAAACAACAAAAAAATCTTACAGACCCTGAAATATTGAATGCTAGTGTATGTGTATAATAAATTAAAAAAACAAAATCAGCTTAGCAATGCCTCCTTGCCTCTTTAGAAGTTGGCCAGTCTGTGCAGGAAATGGGCGGCCCGGTACAAGTCAGTATGCCATTGTGTTCCACAGTAAGTGAGAAGGAAGAAGTGGAGTCCAAGCCTCTTGTTGGTGTCATCTCACCTCCAGTCGTCCCGGTTGAGTCCCATAATCCAGAGCCTGTGCCCATGCCCATGCACATGCCTCTGGTTAATGGAACCAGGCCCAATGACTCTTACACAGTACCAGACACTCGCTTGGACTATGATACAGATATTATCGGGGATGATCTTGATGAGCTTTTGGACCGAGCCAGTCCTCCTGAGTCTTCTTTGGTAAGCTTGGGGAGGGCCAATTTCTGCTGTTGTTTTGAGTGCGTACAAGACATGTTAATGCTTGTTTTTTGTTTTCCCCCACCCAGGATATTCCCACAGTGGATGGACCTATTCCTTTACCGACCAGTATTGCTGTCAGTAGTTCAATACAGAGTTCTTTGCTCATGCCTTCCCACCTGGGCCATCCGTTTTTGGCTACACAGTGCACCGTAAATTTGCCCGCACTGTATCACAAGTCAATTTCATCGTATTCTATTGGTCTGGACACATTTTCATCACCTCTGGATTCATTGGATAGTTTGTCAATTTCAGAGTCTCCGACAGGTGCGTTGCTCATCATGGCTTCTTAGTAAGTAGGATCTTAATCCCAAAGTATAATATTGGTTTTATATGTACTGTAGGTTGTGCATACAGTGCATGTGACTCATTAGTAGCATAGTGGATATGCAGCCAAATTTATTGCAGTAATTTTGTCTTGGCAACACTGGACCTGCCTGTTTTTCGCTTTAAAAAAAACTGAAGATGCTAGTTAAAGCACGCTCTGCAGGACAGGAGACACCAGAGCATTCACTTGCGTTTTGTATTTTGTTTTACATAAACTCAGAAAACACTTATTATTAAATAATATAAATATCTTTCTACTATTTCTCCCGACACATTTATGGTAATCACTTTTGCTGGGGTTTTGCGGCAAACCTTTTGCATGCGTCTGAACGCAGAAATGCGGTAGCACGGTCTTGTGTTGCTTTCACCAGCGCCACAGAGCAATTTTTCATCACTGATGGATGTTTAAAATATATTTTACAAAAGCTTGAAACAGGCCCTGTATGACATGAAAATTGTCCCCCGATGCCCTGCCCCCGGGGCTTGTTGGGCCCAGGCTTAAATGCAGGGCTCTAATACTTCTAAAACAAGATTGCAAACTGTAGCATTAATTGTCATTCATTTTAGTTCAAATATGCTATGAAAATTTAAACAGATTTTGGTACTTTTTGCAAAATAGTGGAACATTTGGTCATGAATATTGTCTCAAATGTCATGGAAAATCATGGAAATTTATTGTTGTTAAATGTGTACGAACCCTAATATGCGCTTTTCCACATGTTATCAAATGGCATATTATAAAAAGGCTGTACACATCATATACACTACAAGTGGGTTGTATCAACACAGAAGTATACTTTGGGCTTGGTCATCTCAACATAATTGAATTCAAACTTCATAAAGACTTAAACTATAAGACAAACAAAAAAAGGCAGTTAATCTTTTTTTTATTTATTTATTTTATAATTGAATTTGTATATGGGTTGTATAGCTCTGTTAATGCATCATACTTTGCATGGACTTTGTGTTAAGTTACATTTGATCCTAGCATGACTAATTATGTCAGAGTAAGGCTGCATGTCCGAAGCGTTTTTTTTTTTTTGCCAGCTGAAAACGCCAAACACTCCTGAAAATACTTTTCTTTACTAAAGACGAGCAATATTAACTTCTCCATTGTTTAGCTGGTAGTCTTGCCCCCCCTCCTCTGTGATTGGTTGGCTGACTGGAAGGTGACGTTGATGAGCGCAGTGTTTTAACCCTTCTTCACATTCAACTCCCTGCGGTGAGGGAAAAACGCTCGAGCACTCGGCACGCTGTATCAACGCTGCGTACGCACAAAAAACTTTGCGTACGCCAGATTTCACGCTCGCGTTTGGATTTACTAATGATGAAATTAAGAATGTGCGTTGGTCCACTTCAACTTCATGTCTGCTTCATGTCCGTACGTCTATTTCTTGTGTGTTTCTTTTATTTCCGTTGGTGACTCCTAGAGGCAACTATGTTAAATTGCTCTCTACAAAGTATCGCACTAACACATGTGAAAAACATTGCTATTGATATAGAATTGATAAAATGGGTTAATTGATACAATATTTTTATACCAATTATGTGATTTAGAACATAAAGTATTTGCAAATGTATACAACCCTTAGTCTATGGAAGCGTTGGCCTTACTAGAAGACATAGTCAATGGCCGAATCCAAAGGGAACGTGTTTTTAGGGATCACAGTGATTTTTCTGTCTCCCACAGACACGAATACTACTTCAGACAGTAAAGAGTCGCCCACAATTGAGGCAACTCTCTCCTCAAAGGGTGTTAATTCAACATCCCCTGTTCCCCCGTCTGTTCGGTCCACACTTTGAGGGTGCGCCGTTATTCTCTTAACCTGCACCTTTACATCGGACCATTTCATTTTTAATTAGTTCACAGTGCGATATTCAGACCCCACTGTGTTAACCGCGTCAGCTAAACTCTCCCACTCTATTTTTTTCGTTTGTGATTAACTCTGGAGGACAAACTTACAAATAACAGTTTTTCTCTAGTCTACCTCCGATAGGAGCACCTCCAATTCAGATTCTGTGATGTTTTGGCTTTTGCCATTGCTTTTTCGTTTTGACAAAGTAGAGTCATTACCATATTTATACGGGGGAGGAGGCAGGGAGAGGTTTTGCGCTTGTGCATGTATGCTCAATTTCATGTTGATTTGGATGTACAAAGAGAATATGCGTGGGATTCCGCATACGCAGTGTTTCATACATCTGAGTTTAAAAAAAAAAATCATTTCCAGCTTTGTCCGTACGCAATGTTTTAGTATTAATTCTACGCAAGTTTTTGCACTTGAGGCCCTTGGAGTTTCAAAAAAACGTGACACTCCCATTTAAAATAAAATAACTGAAAAAAATAGGCTAGCTGTATGGAAAAACGCTTTGTGTGGACACTCGACCTAAGTGCTTTTTGTTTACGTATGGTTTCAGTTGTTCCTGTATTTTCTTAAAAATAAATTATAAATAATTATAAATAAATTGTATTTCATTCTTAAAATTTGTGCATACGCAAACTTAGTGAATGAGTCCCGTTATGTAATTTACTAAATCTTTAATAATGTATTAACCTATATTGTAGATCACATGTAGGTGTTGTTTTTTATTTGTTTGTTTACTCCCATTTAACTCTTTTTAAAAAAAAAAAAAAAAAAAAAGAAAGAAATAATAATAATAACTTTGGACCCTGCTGACAATGTTTCCTTTGCTCATTTCGGTTTTCCCTTTTGTGTTTTAATTCCTTATGGATCAGATAAACCCTTCAGCCAGCATCATTTTATGCAGGTAAGAGTTCTTTTAAATCAATATGATAAACATTTTCCTGAACCATTGAGCTGTCCTCTTTCCTTAATCTCTATTATTTTTTCTTTCAGCTGAGTAATAGTGACATGTCAGTGCCAACCATTCCACCCATCGGCATGGGTTTCACCACATCCGATGGGACATTCGTGCAGGATTATCCACCACAGTTAGATCTTGCCAAGAACCCACTTGCTGATACCCATGAATTTAAACAGGCCTGTTCCTCATGCTACATTAAAACTGGTAAGCGGCAGTCATGCAGGAGTGTTGCTAGGCAATGTTTCCAGCTTATGACTATTTTGGAGATGCAAACACTGAGGATTTGCATTGTGTTGTTCTTCACCTGATTTCATTCACAGGCCCTGGGGTGCTGGATTACACTTACCATCCAGAAGACCACAAATGCAAAAAAGATTTGCTTTTAGGAAGAACCAAACATTGTGAACTTCCAATGTGGAAACTTATTCGACCGAGACCCACTAAAAACCAGTACATGGGGCCTTATTATATTTGCAAAGGTAATTGCAGTGATCTTCTTCGAGGCTTTATTTTACAGTGTCACAGATTTCTTACTAAAATACTCAATTTCTGCTTTATAGATGTGGCGATTGGACAGGAATGCCGATATCTTGGCCATTGTACCTTTGCTTATTGCCAAGAGGAAATTGACGTGTGGACACTAGAACGCAAAGGCTTCATCTGCAGAGAAAATCTGTGCGATCCTTACGGATCCAAACCTAAAATCAATTTGACTGTGCCCAAAATCTTACAGGAGCACCATGGGATATTTATGTTCCTCTGTGAGGTAAACCATGCCATTGTTTGAATGGCTTGCTTACTGTAGCTATGAGTAACTAATCCATGACACACCTGGAGGTCAGGTGACCGTAATAAATCAAGTGTATGATTAGCTTTTTTTTTTTTTTTTCCTATTGGAGATTTATTTTTTTAGCAGCTCACTGTGTTTCTTTAACACTCCTCATGTCATCACTGAACTGGAATGACCGGTTTTCAAAGGAATGGATTTTTAATTTGTCTTGTTTTTCCGTCATTGCTGAAATTTGCATTGGTTTAAAGAAGCTGTGCCACTACCTAACGTGTGTGTGACTTGATCTGTAGGTGTGCTTTGATCACAAACCCCGAATAATCAGCAAAACCAATAAGGACAACCCCAGTCTATGCTCTCACCCAGTGACAAAGCATGCGTTTGAGGAAAAGAAGTAAGCATCTCTTCTCGTGAAGACACTAAATGTGTTGATTCATGCTTTGCTTTGAATGCCATTGCTCTGAATTAATGACTTATCTGACCAGATAAGGGCTGATCTGTTCAGTGCATCTTTAAGCTATTAAATTTCCTAAACCGTGTCAGTAGGTCAACTTCACACCCAAACCTTGTCATGACTTGTTTGAGAGTAGTTACAATTCTTTTAAAGGTGCCCTTGTTACAGTGTTATTATGCATTTAAGTACTGAGTAATAGTAATTAACCCCATGTACTTGCTCTAGGGTTATGGTTTGGTTGAGGGTTACTTGCCTGTGGTTCTGCATAGTTTAATGTTTGTTTTATAGTAAGTGCAGGCAACGTTTAACAAGGACACCTTAAAATGAAGGCGTTATTTGAGAGTCTCATGACTAGATTACAGCAGTCAACATTTGAAACATCAAAGCTGTCCTAAGACAAGAACACATTTTGGTTTTAGGACAACTCTGATATAAGGTTTTAATCCTCTTCAATGCTGACTACTGTGTTTTCGGCAAAAATGTCGGTGAATGAATACATTATCACTCCATACAAATCTACTATTAGATATAATATGAATACTTATTACTATAGGAAAAGAGCAATCATTAATGAAAATAAAAAAGCAGTATATATTTCATTAATATTTTAGTTAAGCGTTTAAAATGTGATTATTCGTTTCTCACCCCTTTAAGCCATTTTAGCACAAATACATGTAAATACATGCAAATATGCAGTTTTGCACTTTTTTTAAAATTAAATTTGATCAAATATTTTTGTGTATGTAATGCCCTAGTTTAATTAAAAAATAATAATTAAAAAAAATGTAGCATTAACACCTTTTGTTTTTTCCCCCGTCGTCTTTCTCTCCCCCCTCAGGTGCCTTGTACACTATTTAAGGGACAAAACTGTCAGGTACTCCAAAATCCGTCCATACTTCGCTCATTGCCAGATGGATCTGTGTAGGCACGAGGTGAGGTATGGCTGTCAGAGAGAGGATTTCTGCTTTTACGCCCACAGCCTCATCGAGCTTAAAGTATGGATGATGCAGAGTGAACAAGGTGAGCTGCCGCTTGAGACCCATCAATTACCCGACATGAAGACTGCCAGGACATGCTAACTGTTGAGTGCTGGTTTGTTTCAGGTATCACACATGAAGGTATTGTCCAGGAGACACAGAAATATTGGAATATGGATGCTGCTGTTCATGCTCCGGTACGATTTACATGCCTCCTAATAGACGCTATATACCTGCAAGAGATATGTCTTATGTTATTTCTGTGGTAATCCCATAGGAGCTCCCACCGGCCCTGCGCAGTTTTGGACCAGCGAATCTGAAGATGCAGTTTGTATGTGCTCAGTGTTGGAGGAACGGCCAAGTCATCGAGCCAGACAAAAACAAGAAGTACTGCAGTGCGAAGGCCCGGCATCCGTGAGTCCAGCTCATTTTATCTAAAAATTGAAATTTCCTCCTATGTCAAACCCACACAAGTTTCCTTTGTGGAACACTAAAGGATTCACAAGACTCAAATATTCTGATACCGTCTCTTGTGTTACTTTCTGTGGCCCAGCTGGTCTAAAGAGAGACGGGTGGTTCTGGTTAGCTCTATTGAACGGAAAAAGTGGACTACAGTTCGACCTATCCCAACCAAAAAGCCTATTCCTGCTCAGTTTGAAGTAGGTGCAATGGTTTTCTTTAACGCTAAGAAATATGAGTCCTAGTTTTTAATATGAACAGAAACTAATTGCTTTTAAAAAATATATAATTGTAATAATTATTTCTGCTTGTTTGCAGATTTGTATGCATGTGGCAGCTGGCAAAAAGTGTCAGTACATTGGAAACTGCTCTTTTGCTCACAGCACAGAAGAGCGAGATCTGTGGACCTTCATGAAGGAAAACAATAGTAAGTTCACCATGCATTTAAATGCATTAGAGGACAATATATTCATTGTTCTATTTGATTGCAGTATTGTTATTCAGTGTTTACGTTTTGCTTTAGCTTAGCTTTATTGGCCATTCATTTCCGAAGACTTCCGCAGTGTTATGTAGTCTTGTTTGTTCAAAGTAATGTTTAATAAAAATGTCCTAACTTGCTTTTCCACCTAAACGACGGTTCCTGTTCTGAGTCAATATTAACCAACAGTTTGAACCGCTGTGAGCTTATTCACACACTGCTGATTTAACACCAGTTAAAAAGGTAAAATTGTAGCATATTATTACTGTTGTTAAACCCAAGGACCGGGTGAGATGAGGGAAGACCGGGGTCAGAGATGCAATCAGCTGAAGTTGACACTTTCATCAGCAGAAGTCTGTTTTAAAACTCTCAATACAGTAATTAGACTCTTAACAGAGGTGCGTGACTACGTTATCACTTTGGTAAAAAAAAAAAAAAGTTCTGATGAGGTAAATCATAAAAAAAAGTGTGCAAAATCTTGTAAAACGGATTTAGACAACGTGTTGCTTCCGAAATGTAGATGTGGCTCCCATACATATGTCCATAAGTGTACTGCATCCTGGATGGCAAAGCCCCAAACATACTGATATGAAGCTAGAGGTTTCAAAAAGAAAAAATAAACTAAATGCTTTAAATGTGAACTGATCCTGTCGATGAGAGACCGTAATGACCTTTGTGACCTAAGCTGTCCTAGTTAAGCCAGAAGAATTGTTTTAATGTGTTGAGTGCTTTTCTCAAACCAAACACATTCCAGTGAGAAGGTTTCACACGGGGAAACTCCTTCTGATCATTTATTATTTCAAATAAAGATATTTATCACCAACTTAATAAACTACTTGGGATATAAATTGAAGCAGCAATGTACACCTGTGATCTATACATGTAATACAGCACACATTGTCCAAAGTGCATCACAATCACAGGCTAATACAAATAAAAAGGTATAAAAAAATGGGTATAAACTAGGGCTGTGCAATTAATCGAATTTCGATTTCGGGTCTCAACGATCACAAAAATGGTGTAATCGGAAAAAACGATTATTCACTTTTTTTTTTCTTTAAGTTATTTTGATCTGCGTTCTGATGCGCGCGCATCCGCACTTTCGCCCTTTCAGAAGCCCAAACTCTCTCACTCTATACTGTCAGCGAAGAAGTTGCGTCTGAGGTGTCTGATCGCATTTAAAAATCAGCGCGAGTGAAGATGGCAGAAAAAGAGCAGCCACAGAAGTCTTTGGTCCACAAAAG
>JAUYWG010000033.1:8083625-8103100 GCA_034779775.1 Enteromius afrohamiltoni | reverse complement strand
TTTTTACCATGAATACACATGAGTAATTCTTAAAGGTATACTCACAGGTCCCAGCCCTCTAGCCGCTCTCAAGGATTCATCGCATTGAGGGCCTGGCGCCAGATGCTCCGCAACATCCGGCTGCCAAGGAGAATGGAGGAACTCGACAGGGTCTAAAGAAAGACACTATGGAGAATATCGTTGCCAAGCCGACCGAACAGGTCCTACTCTGGTTCTTCAGTTCTGTTTGAGGTGAAAACACGGGAGGATACCGGTTCAACACGAAGGCTATAAAACGTAGCAAACTTGTTAGAGGTCGCCCAACCTGCAGCTCTGCAGATGTCTGCCAGCGAGGTGCCACGTGCCAACACCCAGGACGAAGCTACACCTCTTGTTGAGTGAACCCGTACACTGAGGGGAGAGGGCGCACCCTGTGCCTGATAAGCCAGGGTGATAGCATCCACTATCCAGTGGGCCATCATCTGTTTGGAGACGGCATTCCCCTTCTGCTGTCCACCAAAACAGACAAAGAGCTGGTCTGAGGTCCTGAAACTTTGTGTCCGGTCTACGTAGCATTTGATAGTGATAGCAGCCACATAGACTTTAAGGGTGGAGGGAGACAGCCTTCAATCCAACCCTTGCTGCAAGAAGAGAAGCACAACTCTGATCGGGCATCTCCGGGGGTCCTCTTGTTGAGAGGAACACCACTCGACGAACAGGTTCCATTTCAACTCATAGGCAGCTCTTGTAGAAGGCGCTCTCGCAGAAGAAATAGTTTCAACCACCCCTTGGGGTTGGTCACTTAGAACCTCTGCGTCCTGTCCAGGGGCCAGACATGGAGCTTCCACAGGTCTGGACGCGGGTGCCACAGGGTGCCCCGTCTCTGAGTCAGTAGATCCTTCCTCAGAGGAATCGACCAAGGAGGGGCTGTCACGAGGAGGATGAATTCGGGGAACCAGAAAGGGGCTACCAGCAGGACCCGCTCCTCGTCCTCCCCTCCCAGTGTTCTGTCCACACACCTGACACTGCATGCCCATTGTACGTGGCGCCCCACCCAGTGGTAGAGGCATCCGTATAAACCACAGCGTGCCTGGAGACCTGCTCTAGGGGCACTCCTGCCCGTAGAAAAGTCAGGTCTGACCACGGGGAAAAGGCTACACAGCAGGCCGATGTTATCTGAACCCGGAATGTGCCGCGTTTCCACGCCCACCCCGGGACTTGAACGTGAAGCCAGTGCTGAAGCGGTCATGAAAGTACGCGTCCTTCAGGTCTATGGCTGCAAACCAATCCTGGGGTCGGAAGCATGGGAAAATGCATTTTGAAAGCTAATGAATGCTTAATCCGCTGACCTACTTATACTCGCGCTGCGATTAAGTGCAGCTGGATATTAATCGGCATATGCAATCGGCAATTTCATTGGCATGTTTATATACACGCAGAGTAGATTTTCCATCTCGAAGCGAGATTCCTATTCGTTGGTCACCGACGTGACTCAGAGTGACCGACTGAAAGGGAACCAAGGATTCACTTACACATCACAGGTTTGCATGATTTATGACTTTAGGTCATCATAAACTCAAAATTGTTGTTTTAATAAGCTTCCATTGTGCTTTGAAGAAACGTGTAAAGTGCTTGTTGTTTGATACATTTACACTTTAAACATAATATTTTTAAAATGTACAAAATGCTAACTTCATTGTTGTAAACAAACCTAAATTAATGTAATATTTCTAATTTATTTTAGAATTAATTATTTCTATTTGTGTGTCATTATGAATACATTTAAACACATGACATGAATATTTAATCAATATTTAAAGCGCCCCTATTATGCCTTTTTGAAATATGATCTTTCATGCAGTGTGTCATGTAGCTGTATGTGAACATAAACTATCTGCAAAGTTGTGACGCCCACAGTGCACAATAAATAAAGTTATTGTCTATCAAAAAAAGAGTCAGCTCATATTAGCCTAAACCAGTCATCAGCAATTTGAATCTTTCTCTGTTATGGATCCACGTAACATATTTGCATAATGTCCGCCCACCTTCTATGTCACGAACAGCTTGCCCCGACCCCAAAGTGTACAATCTCCACCTGGAATACATCATGTCCAGAAGACGCTGTATCCTGTGAGAGTAATTTTTTTTTATATGCCCTTCTGAAAGATTAAATCTACAAAGAATGAACAGTTAACATTTATTTTTTCAACAACACCTCAGCAGTACAATCTCTTGTTGTGTTCACCTCATTTTACTGATGACTCCTTCTCCAATCTTGGAGTACAACGCGATATTCACCTAACACTTTTTTTGGACCAGCGTGCTCCTGTGAAATTTCTACCTTCTATCTAGTACGATTAATAATTGATGATGGTATTTTCAAGTGATTTTTCAAAATACGTATTTGTGTAGGTTATGTTGTGTAACAACCCTGGCCGTTCTGGACGATGAAGTGCGGGAGAGGGTGAGGGACTGGATGGATTTTCCGGCCATCTATCACCCGGACCTGTTTCCAGCAGTGCTTAAGTCGGTCGTCCAAGAACTGCGCGGTAAACTTTCCCTTGAACAGTGCAGCCCGCCATCCACTTCTTGGTGCTCGGTGCCGGTGGGTCAGTAGGCATAGGCTCATCCCGGGGACTGGCAGGCCACTGTCGTGCCCTCTGGCAAGCATCGCTCCTGGAACACCCTCCGGGGAAAGGATGGCGCTCTCTCCCCGGCGTCCTGATGGAACGCGGTGTCAGCGAGCTCCACGGCTTCCACCAGCTCGCTGATGGTACAGGGCCCTCTCATCCCGGCAGCCTGGCGGATAGAGCGTGGCAGAGCGCACAGCAGTTTGTCCACCACCACCTTGTCAATAACCTGGTCCGCTGTGGCGTGGTTTTCGAGCAGCCAGTGATCAGCGAGGCGCTTCAGGTCCGCGGCTTGGGCTCGGATGGGGAGCCGCACTTTATATCCCCATTCGTAGAACAACTGGGCTGCCGTAGTAGCCGACAGCTCCAGCCGGGTGAGGATTTCTTCCTTTAACTTATTCATTTGAACAAACTCTATGGGAAGTGAAAAGTATGCTCTTTGAGCCTCACCGGACAATAACGGGGCGAGTGACGCTGCCCAGGTGTCTTGTGGCCAGCCCTCCGTGGCGGCCGTGGCTTCAAACATGCGCAGGTCTGTGAGTGACGGAGGTGATGTGTTCACGAGGTGCTGTCTTCTTTCTGTTGTGCTCTAGGCCAGTGTAATTGCCCGCATTCTCCACCAGTGTGATCCTGGTGCTAGAGAACACGACAGACAACAGTGGTTGTGAACACAAAACCCCGGAGGGTGGATTTATTAAAGTAAAACAAGTTAGTATTTCAATACGTTGATGCTGGTGGTGGTGGTGCTCAGCATGGCTGTGATGCTTGGTTTCCTCTTCGTCCTCATCCAGGTGCTCATGGTGTGTGGTGCTCGTGGTGTGCTCGTGGTGTGTGGTGCCCAGGCGTCTCGTTCACGGCGATGCTTCTTGGGGAATAGAGAAAGGTAAGTCTTTCACAAACAGCATGAATGGAGTCGTTGCTTAACACTTCCGTGTTGTGGTGTTCCTTTTATTCCGGTCCGGCCGTGAACAATTGGCCTGGGCAGATTGGTTCCAGGTGGCGGTGCTGTGTTGCCAGGGTGACGCTGATCGGTGGCCGTCACAAAATATATCCTAAGATAACCCAAATAAACAATAATGGGCCACCACAACTTTATCCAAGCTGGGGCCCACATTCAGCCCATCAATGTGCCCACTCTGAGCTCATGCCCAGTTGATACCCATATAGCCAGATAAATCCCACATGGAGATTTTGGCTAGGGAATCTTTCACAAGATGTTCAAAACGTCTCAGTCAGATCCCTTGTTAGTGAATCACTAGATTGGAAATACCATGACTCAGTAAACACTGAGACAACTGATCAATCAATTTGTAAAATGTCGTCATTCATCAACAAGAGGCAAGACCCTCATATTTTGATATTGTTTTTATGCTATTTAAGGTAACTTAGCCCTATGTAGGCTACATTTTCTATTAAATCCAGTCAGCATCAATGCACCCACTGTTGTGCAATGGATTTGTGTTATATTAGTTATATTATAATAATAATATATTCTATTATTATTATTATTATAATAATGATATAACTGATATGGATGCATAATTTAAAAGGCATCATTTCATTTTTTGAAATTTAAAATGTACTTTTTTTTCTCCATCAGGGTGTGCCATTGGTTTCATTGGTGCTTTGTCATTATTGCAAGATTTCAGATGAAACCCAGTCAGTTCTTACAAGGCACCAATCACTGGCATGTTACCAGACCCCTCCACTCCAACTGCATGTGTGTACTTTCAAGACCAGAAGTTTATCGTTTTCATTCCAGGTAATATGTGTACATGTTTACAGTTTTTACTACATGTATAATGTGCTTTATTGTTCTCAGTGGCATCTATTCTAATATTTGTCTGTTTCATTCTAGAGATGACCTCTAAAGCCCTGAATGTCAGCTACATGAGCTCCAGAGACAGATCCCCTCCAAACACCTTGTTGGCCATCGGGACAAGACCACAAGAACCAGAAAAGTCCTCTGCTCAATCTGACCTGTGCTGCAGCTTGGAATTAACCCTTTCAGTGGTGAGTTTAGAATATTCCAGGGGTCCCCCCAGAGTGAGATTTTTAATCGATTTGCATCAGAAGACTTGGAATATTAATATCTTTCAAATAAATTATGACGGTGGTTGTATCTGCCTGCTATATCTTCCCCCAGTTTCACAGTTTCAAGGCTTAAGCTAGTCCCAGATTAAATTGCATGTTTGAGCTGTCTCAGATATATATTATCTTGCTCTTAAAACATGTCGGTGTCATTGTTCTGTGTTAAGATGCACACCTGCAGTATTTTCTTATAAAGAATTTTTGTAAAGGTTGCTTAAATATCTTAACTAAACTAATGCCTAGTCCTGGTTTGAGCTAAGCCCCATTTGTGAAACAGGGCCCTTGTGTTTTATTGACAGAGGTTAGGTTTAGGGTCAGGGGTTGGGTTACATGCTCATAAATGTGTAAAAAATATCCTTTAAATAAGTTTTGACTGTTTACATTGAAAAATCACACCCATACATATATACAATAATGCCATTGTTTTTACCCAATAAGTCTTGTAATTATAATGACAAAAAATATATATATATTGTGTCAGAAAGGGTCATGACCAAGCATCAAAATGTGATGAGTTAGAGTAAGACTGTGTTGTAAGAACACTTTATAGTTGTGATAATATGACAACTAAAGCTCGACAACTAAATGAAA
This sequence comes from Enteromius afrohamiltoni, assembly GCA_034779775.1. Taxonomy (NCBI): domain Eukaryota; kingdom Metazoa; phylum Chordata; class Actinopteri; order Cypriniformes; family Cyprinidae; genus Enteromius; species Enteromius afrohamiltoni. The sequence goes on along the minus strand of JAUYWG010000033.1, from coordinate 8,097,809 downwards.
GCTCAAGTTTGAATTTGGCAGTTGTGGGACCGTACTCCCAGGGTAATGGAAAGAAAATGCCATATGTGGGACCGTAGCGCTCAACAGGTTAAACCACGCCATGCTGGTTTTATTTGGCCATAGAAGAACTACCCTCTAACCTTGCCATTGTCGCCTTTGACTTCTTTATTTGGGGATGCTTGGCTGATTGCACAGACATTATTGGAAGAAAGCTAAACTGGATGATGTCAGCACTGAATCACCAATGTGACTTGTTAATGTCCTCTTGCATTATTGACAAACTATTTCATCTTTGACTCTGTAAAGCTGTGTTGACATAATTGTTATATAAAGCGCCATGTGAATAAAGGTGACTTGATTTGATTTACTTCTATTTTTTACTTCTGCCTCATTTTAAAGATGTTGGGAACAATAATATTTTTTAAATGTTTGTTTTCCTAACAAAGTTTAACTTTTAACAAAGTAAGTGAACTTTGCAGTTGTATTAAAGATGTAATGTTTGTCAACTAGAGCTTTAAAGGGATATTTCACCCAGAAATGAAAATGTGCTGTTTATTTATTGACCATCCAAGATGTAGGTGACTTTTTGTTCATTCATGTATGTTCAGTTTGTATGAAAAATATTTTAAAAAGAGATTGTTATTAAACAAAGGCCATTATGTGCTGTAAAGTGTATTTTTAGTGATTTTTAGTAAACACCAGTTATATTAATATAGTAATATTTTTCTATATATGATGCCCAAATAACAAATCCCACTAACACATAAAACACATCGAGTAAACGGAAAAACTTTAATTGACCTAACTTTTCGTTGTCTTCTAATAAAAACATTTTAGTTGAATGGACTATAAAACTAGTTCACTAAAGTTTGAGCCAAATAAAAATATTGCAATTTAAATAAGTCAGAAATTGAAGATAAAATTTCTGTGGAACTTGTTACTAAATAATTAGTTGAAACCACCTGAAATTTTTTCCATTGCAGCTTATTGCATGTAATAAATGTAAACAATAATACATTTTGAAATTAACGTGCAGTGTCTCAAAACATAATAAGCATTCTTATAATAATATATAAAAATTTACTAGATTTGTTTCATATTGTATTTGTGAACACAATGCACTTTCATCTGCTAATGCACACTTTGCTGTGATCCTGCAATTTCAATTCAGATTGAAAAAAACAAACAAACGTGTAAATTAGAATGGCATAATAGACATCTATATAGTTAAATGACAAAAACATCTCTTAATTATGGCTGTCCCCAGTTACTGTCACAAGATGCTTTTAGGATTAAAAACACAGACTACCCACTTTTATACAGCAAGTTGTCCTGCAGATTAAGGAACAGGTGTATCTTGTTATGCATGTCTCAGATTTTTCAGGACTAGGGGTGACGCATGGTCACAGATCATTTAGATCATTCAGTGGAGATAAACTGACAAACACTCCTTTCATCAAACTACTCTGCTTATGAATAGAAACCGTAATAATAATAATAAAAGGATTGTGGTGAGAACGACAACTCAAGGAGAGTATTTTTAGATGACAGTGATGAATTTGCATCTCATGTATAAAAAATCTGACAAGTATATAAAAAAGTATACATAGCTTGTACTGTTCCTCCTTTGTAAATCACATAAAACAGCTAGTTCTGCTTAAAAACTTTGTAGTTTTAATGCTCTGTGAATGTTTTAGACTTTAAATATTTTTTATAAATATTTACTGTGTGAAACAGAAAAGGTGTGTACTTTAAAATATATATATATATATATATATAAATTGGTCATATGCAAATCATTTTGGATAAAGTGTCTGTTACCTTCTTTAAAGATGAGATCATAGGTTAACAAGGTTAAAAAAATAATCCAGTTTTGTTGTACCTCTGCTACATACCTGAAGGCATATTTTCCATTCCTCATGCCAGTGATAGTGATCAAAACTGGTTTCTTTTTTTTTTTTTTTTTAACTTGAGGTGTGCATCTGTGGTCCATGATAAGAACAGATTAAAAAAAAAAAAAAAACTACTCAAGTAGCAAAACACATATTGAATGTACTGTTTAATTGCAATTAAAATAGTACAGCATCACGAGATTTGTGTTTAATTAGGACGGCTCAAAATGAGTTAAAATGCAAGCTTTTAAGGAGAACATGATGGATTTAAATGTAAATAAAAATATGGACACAAAATAGAAAAATGTACTTGTTATTTTGTGCATATATCCATCACCAGCTAATGGTTTAAAGCAGGGCTGGGCAATTTCAGTCCTGGAGGGCCGGTGTCCCACAGAGTGTGTTTGATTATGGTTGGACCTAAACTCTGCAAGACACCGGCCCTCCAGGACCGAAGTTGCCCACACCCACTGGTTTACAGGAATAGTTCACCCAAAAATGAAGGTCTGTCATTATTTAGTCACCCTCGAGTAGTTCCAAACCTGTATGAATTTCTTTGTTTCTATTGTGAAAATATTGACTGCCATAGTAGGAAAAAAATACCATGGAAGTTAGTGGTGACCAAAACAGCCTCTGTTCAAAATATCTTCCTTTGTGTTCGGCAGAACAAAGAAATTCATACAGGTTTGTAAATACTTGAGAGCGAGTAAATGATGACAGAATTTTCATTTTTGGGTGAACTATTCCTTTAATATTCCAATTATTATAATGCAGTTTTTCCATTCAGAGGCACTATTAATAGTTGATACTAAAACACTTTAGCAAATGCTAATGCTCAACCACAAATAGCTGTATAATCTAATTATGTAATATGATTGTAAAAAATAGTTACGTAGCTTTCTTCATTAAGGGGGTGATGCATCTACACAACCTTCTCCTACTAAATACTATTTTAAGGAGTACTCTCAATCCGGCCTTCAAAGATGTAGATGAGTTTGTTTCTTCATCAGAAAAGATTTGAAGATATTTAGCAGTACTTCACTTGCTCACCAATGGATCTTCTGCATTAAATGGGTGCCGTCAGAACGAGAGTCCAACAGCTGATAAAAACATCCCAATAATCCACATGACTACAGTCCATCAACAAGTGCCTTGTGAAGCAAAAAGCTGCATATTTAATATTAATAAAATGTTTGTATTAAACAAATCCCTCATTTGTAATAAAGCATTTTAAATTTGAACCATCTATTCTGTCCAAAACTATGAGTCTATTGTTTTCACTTCTGTACGAAGTGACCTTTTTACTGGAGAAATGTTATGGATAGAGGACTCATAATGTAGCATCCAGCCAAAGTTCAAACAACTGTCTTTGCTTGTGGATTATTGCGATGTTTCTATCAGCTGAACGCCACCCATTCACTGCAGAGAATCCATTGGTGAACAAGTGATGTAATGATATCTTATATGGCCTGAAGGTGATTTAGGCTATACCTCTTACTACTGAACTATACATATATACTGCAATATATAGTTTAGGAAGGATTTAAATTGTGAGCTGATCATGTTTGGAAATTAAAAATGTCAGTATGCAGGCATATTTATTACAGAAAGGTCACTGAAATTCTTCCTTCCTTTGGGCTTTATTGAATTAAAAATGCTTGTCATCGTTTAGCACCATGTTTGAAAAAAACAACATGCATGATCAGAATAGTCAACCAACAGCAACTTGGTTAATTGACTGAGTATTGAGGGCACATCAACACTGTTTAATATCACATCTGATTTGAGAGGGGCTTGGACCAAAAGGTGCTGCTGCATTTAACCATGAGATATTAAAAAGATATTGCCTTTGTCACAACCGTACTCCAGGCTTTTGGGTTGTACTTCTGCATCAAGGCTCCTGCTGTCAAGGCAAAATGAGATGAGCTCTCTATGGGCTATTAAAAATTCGAAGTCTTGAAGAAAATGCTGAATTTTTTGAAGCACATAAAATGCAACAATGCTCTTTTTACCTGGATTAATACCAAATCTGAGTGTTACATCGTTGCTGTTATACATGTAAACTATAACCTGTGCAATGATAAAAGCTGACTGTAAAATTAACAACTGTGTCAACTATCGACTTTGGCAAGATTGCTTGAGTTGCATGGTAAACCGAGGAATATACTAGATAAAATCTTTTACTGCATCGATCATTTTCCTTAAATAATTTTTATTTCTTTCAGAATAACTACGAGAAATGTATATGCAAGTTCTGTACAATTTTCTGTTTATGCTTGGGATTGCTTTAAAAAAAATGAGTGGTGAAACAGTTTGAAAAAACGGGATGCTGACACTTAGTGCACTTAAAACCCCCCAAAATATTTTGTCCAACAGCAATCCTTAGGTTTGCTCTGGATATACTTCAGAAAAATCGGTTCTTCAGATTATTGTGTTGGCTCCAGTTAATGTTTTCAATCTTCTGCTCTGAATCCCAATTCTTCAGTGTCTATAGAGGCACGTTAAAAATACTGCCATTTTCCGAGAACTGTGTCTTTGATTGCATCAACAAACTGTGCAGGCACCCAGTAGACCCAATATTGTGAGGCTTCTGTTGGACCCAGCTGAAATGCCTAAGGTGAGAAACAAACAAACACACACATACATATATATATATATATATATATATTAGATAGATAGATAGATAGATAGATAGAGCAGCACTAAAAAAAAAAGTGAAGTTATCATTAAATTGAAAAACAAGTTTGAGGAAAAAAAAAAAAAAGACTAGTGGTGGGCCATTACCGCCGTTAATCTATTCACAAAGTTGCATTGGGAGTTGGGTCTATACTACGTAAGCTATGATGACTTTCATCTGTCAAATTGCACTGTAGCCCTATTTGAACAAGACTAGTTTTCTAAACTAGCGTACGTGTGAGCTTTGATTCTTATCACCTGTCGTCCGTGATTTTCATGTACCATTTCGGATGGGACTAACACCTCTGTGTTCATTACAGAGGTGAAAGGGGCTGTTTTGTACATCTGGGCGTCACAGAGATCACGCTCTCTATATGCGAGCAATGCTTTAGTCATTCAGAGTGATTAGTATAATCGCGGTGAAGCTAAATTGCTAGTACAGCAAAACCATGTAAATGTCTGGTTACTGTACTTTAACTATTCAAAATTAATCTAGATTAAAAAAAAATCTATGCCCACCCCTAAAAGAGATGCAGTGGATGGTTTGAGATAAACATACCATCATATGATAGTCCTCGTGACTCTCTATTGGCTCAGTCACAACATTTTTGATGGAACCCATTGGGATTTTTTCTGTTCTTTCTGCAGGCAGGAAAAAATCAACATAAGCATAAATAGAGTATTATGGATAAATGCAGAATTTATACTGAAATCTGAAACACTGAAATCACCTTTTGTTCCGATCCACAACTGATCCTGTTCCAGTTTAAAAGTGAGTCGTACTTTTCCGCCAGATTTGTTGTACATTCCTGATAAAGGCACTATTGGCAGACGCTCCTGTTCAACAAATAAGAGATCAGTCAGATGTCATTAGTGCGCACAAGGAACTTATTCTGCATTCTTAAAAGGATCTTACAGCTGGGGAAATGTAGGACATGACCACTAAACCACCATGAGCACATGATGCTGTACAGTAAAACACACACACACACACACATATCATAAAGATGAACTAACACTAGCTTGTTTATTCTTTTTCTTTTCTTTTTACTTATTATACTTCTATTTTAGCTTGCTCTGCTCTTTTTCTATTCTATCAGTTCTGTGTACTACATATGATGGCCTAATGGATAGGGAGTTAGACTTGTAACCCAAAGGTTGTGGGTGCGAGTCCCAGTTCCGGCAGGGATTGTGGGTGGGGTTAGTGAATAACCAGCGCTCTCTCCACCTTCAATACCACGACTGAGGTGAGACCCTTGAGTAGGCACCAGTCCCCCAACTGCTCCCCGGGCGCCGCAGCAATGGCTGCCCACTGCTCCGGGTGTGTGTTCATGGTGTGTGCGTGTAGGTGTGTGTGTGTGTGTACACATGGTTGCTCACTTCTCACTGCTGTGTGTGTGCACTTGGACGGGCTAAACACAGAGCACAAATTCCTAGTATGGGAAACCATACCTGCCCACGTCACATCCTTTCCTTTCCTTTCCATTAATTTAACAGACATTTTTAGCACTTGTGTTTCAGCATTCGTTTGCGATTTACATTTGTTCCATTACACACACACATATACAAACATATATATATATATATATATATACTATGTTTTTGAAATGAAAAGAATATACTGATTGAAAGAGACTGAATTTAAAAAAACATGTTAATAATAACTACCATTTCTGTCCATTGGTTTGACGAAAAATTTAATTACCACAGATTTTTTTTTTATTTTAAAATATCTTTAAAACACAAAACAAAACAGTTGAGCATTGCATTGGGGGAGATACAAATATCAATAATTTTCAGCAGTTTTGAATGGTTGACGGTAAAGTGTATCTTGTTAAGTTTGTTTTGAAGTTATCCAACAATTTTGTCAATTGTCAGTAGGAAACAATTACACTAATTATAATTTCATATTGAATAAATAACGCTATTTGAAAAAAAAAAGAGATAAATCTCTCTCCTGTTATTTATATATAGTTTTTTTTACTATATCACACCATAGGACAAATATATGGTAGAGTTCATTAAAAATGTAAAAAGAAAAATGACAAATATGTGTGTCAATATATACCTAAATACTGTTGATCAACTAAAATGTTTAATGTAATTTATTGAACGATGTGGTGATTAATTAATCTAAACACAAATTGAATTAGACTGTGAAACCACCCACAAAAGATCATTTAAAGCCAATATCGTATTAAATGTAATGCGTATTAAGAAGAAATAATCAAGACATAATTTTAGTGCCATGTTAAAAAAAATAACAATAAAAAATCTTAGATTACAATAATATCCAAAAGTCCAAACTATGAGAATTTGAAATTCTACAAGAATCAAATCTAAATATTACGAGAATAAAGTCGTATAATATTTTGAGGGTAGCCTACAGTGCAAGATTTCTCAAATTTTACCCTGGAGGTCCGATGCACTGGAGAGTTTAGTGCCAACCCTAATAATGGCCTACCTGTGACTTTCTAATGAGCCTTAAGACACTGATTAACATTCTCAAGGTTTGTTTGATTAGGGTTAGAGCTAACCTCTGCAGTGCATTGGACCTCCAGGGTAAGATCTAAGAAACCTCCAGATACGAAGATAACCATTGATCCCTGAAAGAGGGAATGGAGATGTTACAAATGGAAACTCTCATGAGAGACCCATCGCCTTTGAGCTTAACAAAAGGCCAATGAACACTGGCGTGCACTGATTGCATCCAGGTGCATCTGATCACTACGGGAGTATAAGAGAGCACTGATGCAGTGTGCCTTCAGGTTTTTGCTGAGCTGGCGTCAGAGCAACCCAGGGTCATGGCAGGGGATTTAACGCCTCGTTCCCTCCTTCAGGGAATGGGGGTTACCTTCATTACATAGACATTCCCCTTCAGTCGAATCACTTCAGTGTCGCATATGGAAACAGACTCATGGAAAAGGCCACAACCCTGAGGCTGCGTTATGCATAGACCCCGTGCCGATAGGTGGACATGTCCTTCCCAACGCCTTGAGGGCCAAAAGGGGGCCCCACATGGACGTCATTTGTCACTGTAATTTTAACTTTGGAGTGACTCAACTGAAGGGGAACCCTGCTATAGCAAATACAAATGGCCCAGAAAAGTAAATTTTAAACATTAACAGAAAGAGCTTAATATTAAGAATATATATTTGGTATAATTACTTTATTCTTGTAATCTTAGATTTGGTTTATTTTTTTAACATGGCACTAAAATGCCATCAAGTACCATATGAAATATTTTGATTCATGAAAATGTATTACGCACAAACATTTAGGCTACAAGAGCTTAATATAAGCTATGGAACACTATGGAAGATTATTTCAGAGACATCTGAGTATTTTTTGTTCGTACAATGAAAATCATAATGCTGCTTGCTTACTAACATTATTCCAAATACCTTCTTTCATGTTTGACAATGGTAAGTCAGTCATATAGGTTAAAAAGCGACACAAATGATTAAATGATGATAACTGTCATTTTTGGGTAAACTTTCCCTTTAATGTTTATAGCTACTCTAAATAAGAAACTAAAATTGCCGGTATTAATGAGCAAACATCATGAGTAAGGCATGAGTTATTCATTCATTCAAACGGCCAGTTTATTAAAAGATGCGACTCTTGATGCTCCAAGAGGCGAACCAATTCTGCTGTGGCTTTACAGGTAATATTTTCATTGGCAAAACTGAGAAAAACAGACAATATCATGTGTAAAATAAAATGAAACATTTACTGAACTGTTTTGTGAAATCACATTTGCACTTCGTGGCAAAAACGCATTTCTGTCCCAATATTTAGGGGTCCATAACTGCACTATGCAGTGAGAAGCTGCTCTGTTTGTAAACCGGTCTAGGCCGGTGCGTTAAAACATTTTAAATCACATTATTTATATATCCCTAATATGCATACAGTTAATTGCGTCTGATCATATCCTGTGCCTCACAGGTTTTGCATACCTTAGCTCCTTTTATAGATGGCATGACATCCTCTGGTTTTCCTTTGTCCAAAACCTTTCTATGTTGCTGAGAAAAACAAAAAAACCCGAGTCCATTTATAAAATATAAACACATAGGCATATTTATAGGAATTCTTCCCATCTTAACTAGCTAGAGTTCACATTATGCAAATAGGATTTCCACCCACCTTTTGCCTGCACAATGGCTCCTTTTTGTTCTCCTCAGCTTTAACCTCTTGCTGAATAACTTCTTTTGGTGTATTTACAGCTAGTACGTCATTTATTGTAGATCCAACCACCATAATCTTTGCACCATTTGTAACTTTGATTTCTCGAAGCGTCTTGTCCTCCGGTAGCAGACCTTTGTACATCACTTTCTGCATAGCAGGTGGAAGACCTAACCACCATACAAAACACACACACAAAGCATTTGTATTCAGTCATTTCGATCCTGATATAAATCGTGCTTCAATTACATACATTATAAAGTCACACCATGAAGCATTTTATTGATGCTTTAGTAGTGACATAAGACAGACTAAATAAATACATAATAGTGATGAAAATGTCAGATCATTTTGCTGACTCGGATCTCTGAAGCTCATTCGTCAATTATTATGTTAACATTATGACAGAAATGTACAAATATATACATTTTAAGAAATAATGACGCTACAGTTTGAGACCAGAAAAGCCTCCCATATCTGTAACCGTGTTTGTAAGGAAGGTTGGGAATTGTGAAGCGGTAATATAATACGACTGCCGTGTGAGAAAAGAATCAATGAGTTGCTTTAGAATTTTAGTTTCTTTAACTGACGATCGAGAGTGTACTATAGACCTTTAGCATCAATGACACACTATTTCCTAATTGATTACTGCAAAGCTGCTTTAGCACAATCTGTATTGTTAAAAATATAAATAAAGGTGACTTGGCTGCATAGTAATTGCTGGAGGTTTGGCTTTTAAAGGGATGCTTTTAAACTCTTTTGAAAGTGATTACAAAAAAAAAGGGAATCACACGTTTATCTATATATTCTTCATTAGATAAGGGATAATGACAGACTCTGCAAAATTGACATTTAAATCTTAAGACGCTGTTGTCTTCTGTTAACCTGCTTTAAAGCTTGAACTGAACGTGTTTCATAACAGGTGAAACTATTTTATATCATCCTCCGAAGTGGGCCGACAGCTGAAAGTCATACAGGTTTGAATGACATGACATGGTTACCAGTGAGAGTGTGAATCTTCTCTTTCAGTTTAGCGCCGGTGCCATCTAAGGGAATTTTAAGGTCATATTTGTTTTTGTTCCAAATGACTTTCACTTCCACCATCTCTTTCCCCTCGTCACTTTCCTCTCCGTTGCTGACAGCAGCGGGCTGAGCTGATGTGCTTTCACCATCGGCAAGAGATGCTTGTTCAGTCCCTGCCGCATCTTCTTGTCCAGCAGCTTCGCACAACAATTCTGGTACCTTCTGTGTGACCTCAGCCTCCATTCCTACCACCTCACTTCCTGTGGGAACAATTATCAGATGAGCACTCACACTGTTAAGGAAATTTAGCTAACCAAGTGCAAATATCGACCCGTTTCAGTGCACTAACATGACAATGTCAAACTGTAGTGCTAAAACATTAAACAAACACAAACAGAACAATGTTTTATAACCAATAAGACACAGTTATTATTAAAACTAGGCGCCTATTTAAATGTTACAGATAAAAGGCAAATCTGTTCGTTTATTCTGCAGTCCCAGCCATTACTTGTATGTTTTATTTCTCAAATAGTCCTAACTAGACCGTCACTAGTATACAGATTTGAAAAGCTAACTGACTATCTGCTGTCCAAAGGTCCAGGATCTAGCAGAGTCCCTTTTCGTCATTTAAACTCAACTGTTGAACGAAGACACGACAGGGTGCTGTAATCGTACACAACTGACTCCTCGGTAACTTAGCCAGCCCGCCGTGCTAATAATCGCAAGCTCATATCAAGACTTTGTCTCAAAATTCACTGAGCTGTCTATGTAGACAGCATCTTCGGGTGCTGTGGGTTAGATCGGAACCTTCGTTTAAACGCTGCAAACGCTTCCTCGAGGTCCAATAAGCGTTAATCGAAAGTTCCAGAAATGGGCAAACGTTTCAGCATCCCTCAAAACGCTGTCTAGATAGGCTGCTCTCTAGATGTGGTGACACAGCCGAAGTTTTCGACATGGCTAATCACAGAATATCTAGCTATTTTTTCACCCTGACAAGTTAAAAGAGCGTCCATTCAGTGCAATACAAGTGTCACATAACTGGGGCTGATGTAATACGCCTATGAATAACACCGCAAAGACTGTGCACATAGCATTTAAGTACATTTTCAGGCTACCTACCATCCTGCGCCGCCATGATGATTGTGTACAATATGAGGAAAGGCTTCTGGGAAAGAGCGTGCTGTCAGTGAATGAGCTCCGCGGCTTCCCGTAGTGACTTTGCGATTTTAAAATCTGATTTATGAAACGTGACGAGGATTTTTTTTTTTGGAAATCTAAACTCAGTCATGTATCTTTTTGTCATCAGTTTGAAGAAATCAATCATTTATTTTGGGAATGTGTATACTGTAAAGTATTTTGGGTTGATTTTTTTCTAATTTTGTTATCCAAACTTCTGGATAATCAAATTTAGCAAATTTGAGCCTTCTCATTCTTCTAAATTTATTATTAATTTACTGTTATTCCTTGCTAAATTTTACATTCAGAAATGTAAATTGTCAAGGAAAACCCATTTTTTATTTTCCGGAAAGATTTTCAAATTCTAATAATTCTATTGCATGATTCTCATGGTGTAAATCCTATAAGCTATTATAATATGCTTTGAATTAATTAATGATGTTGTTATAATGGTTGTTTATAGCATAACAAATCCATGTAAATTAAAAAAAATAATGATAATAATATATCATATCTTTTACAGACATTATTTTTTTATATTTGATATATTTGTCAATATATATCAATATATTTGATATTTTGATTATGATCCTACAAAAAGTAAAGCTGTTTTTGTTGTAAATTTAATTTACTTGCTTGGAAAATGTATATACATAAGCGTAAGCAAACCAACCTTTCTTGTTTTTTTTAAAGAATTTAAAATCGCTCTTTATACTATTTCATTCTCAGTAAATAAGAAAGCAAGGAAAACAACTTTCATTTGTAAAGATTTGAATTTGTACAGTTTAAGTGATGTATAAATTAATGTCTTACCCATTTGGTTTTTGTTTTATTTTTATTTATCTTTGTATTTTTCCCTCTCTCTCTCTTTCTTCATTGTTATATTTCTGGCAAATTATTGCAATTTGTTCTCTCCGTTTGATTATTTAACTATTTAATATTATCATTATTATTTTCTAATATATGCTGATATGCCATTGATGCATTGTTGATATATTCTTTATATTGTAAACAAAGTGTTGTGCTTTTAATGACACCTCTGGAGTCTGTTCCATAAAACAAGTTTACCAAATAAGTCAGGCTTTTGGCAGATAGTCTGACTTATTGCCATTTAATCTGGTTTGAAATAAGTCAGAATATCTGACAAAAGCCTGACTTATTTTGTAAACTTGTTTTATGAAACAGGCCCCTGCTGTGTTTATATGAAGTTTATATACAGACTAATTTCAGGAGGAACTTGTACTAATGATAATCAGCTGCTGCTAATTTTGTAATTATCCTATCAGAGGCTAAAACCAGCCTTTATAAGCAGTCAACTGCCTCTTCCTGGCATCTTCGTTTCTTTCCACCTCCCCTTACCCCACTTGAAGGGACCCAGCGCTAAACTAGCAGAGGAGAACCGGGTCATGCTCTTCCTGGGTTCTCCCTGACATAGTTTTACATTTCACTTCCCTCGGGGGGCACGCGGGACCAAGCCGGGCTCCGAGCTCACCCCAGCTCATGCCTCCTAGGGGCTGCTCCCATAGGGCTCTGACTGAGTCCGCCAGACTCATGGCCTGCTCCTGGGACAATCCGCCAAACACGCCTTATTCGATTAGCATTAGGGAATGTGAACTTGTGAAAAGCATAACAAAAAAAAGAGAGAAGAAAAAAAAACTCATGTGCAACGGACAAAATTCTGACTACTCATCACTATTTATACCATGCTCACTACACTAAAAATGACTGGGTTGTTTTTAAACCCAAAATGCTGGGTTGAGTGTCTTGGGTCATTTTGTTTAGTAAATTTATTACATTTTAAACACTTGTTGGGTATATTCAAATTTTCCAGGTGTTAAATCTGCTGGGTTGCAGTGCAGGGCTTTCTAAGTGTTTGATGATAGTTCAACCAAGGTCTTATGGGTTTGTAACGACATGAGGGTGAGGAATTAATGACAGAATTTTCATTTCTAGGTGAACTATGCCTTTAACTATCCTAAGCAGTTCACATCATCTTCGTTCTTCGTTGTTTATTAATCCATGATTGTCATGTTACATTAACCCAGTCTGTTCTGTCCAATATTTACCCAGCGTTGGGTTACCAATTGGGTTATTTTTAACCCAGCCATTCTTACAGTGTAGTGTGTTGCTGAAGTATTGTACCTGTTATGCTTTTAACTTTTGGTTGTTAGTTTGTTTTTGTATTCTTTTTTTTCGTACTGAATCAATTTCTTAAATATTTTCTTAGACAATTTCTAATAATAAATAAATACAAAAAACATTCAACTTTTTATTGATCCCCAAACAAGTAATACCACAGACACAAATATTGCAGCTGCAAGGGTCTGCAGTACACTAAGGCCTGAGTGAACTGATGGAAAGGCCACTCTCGTCAGTCGCAAGCTGACTAAAGACAGAAAACAACAGGGTGACCGTGACAGGAGGTTTTCCTTTTTTTCTTACTTGGTGACCTAAAACAAAAGATAAATAACCATTTTTTATGACCCGGAGTTTGTTGTTTGATTAAGATCTCACCTTTTGACAAGCCAGGTCTGTTCCAGAGGTTCGCAGTGATCATGTTACGCTCGTAGGATGTTGGATATTCACCGCACAGCATTTCATACAGGACAAACCCTAGTGTCCACACTGTAGCCGGCTTTGCGTGGTACCTGCCCTTCTTGAAGAACTCGGGTGGACAGTACGGTCTTGTGCCTGCAGGAAGGATGTCTGATGTTTAATACATTATCGCAGCATCAGCAAGTACAAGTGTGTGTTTCTGTGACATAACTAAAGCGCTTAATAAAACATGCCAAGGAAGACTTTAAAGGCAGATTTCTTCATGAGCGCACCACACCCAAATTCAATTAATTTGACCTCCATGGTGTCCTGGTTCACCAGGAGGTTGTCCAGCTTTATATCACGATGGAAGATGGCTCACCGCACGTCTTAGCAGCATCAATGACCTGCCGCATAATCTTTTGTGCAGTCCCCTCATCAAGGCTTCCTCCATGGTCATCCACAATATCAAACATCCACAATATAAAAAGTCCACGCAAGGCACAGGGCACTCCATGACCATCGGATAGTGGTCTTTGTCGTCCTCCCAGTCAAGGTTATCTGGGGAATGCTGTGGCCATTATTGGCCATGAACATCAGGCCAACCTCCATGGGCACACGTTTGGGTTGACCAGGCTAAAAGAAAGAAAACCTGATGCTTAGATGGAAGTGGTTTCCCAAATAATTCACAAATCAA
>JAUYWG010000033.1:8062970-8083525 GCA_034779775.1 Enteromius afrohamiltoni | reverse complement strand
ACAATGTTAGTAGTGTTTTATATATTTGTATTTTTTCTTAATGAAAAAGAAGCATAACAGAAGTTCCTGTAACTGCATATTTAGTGATTTATCAATATTTGATGTGATTGTACCATCGCTATACCTCCAGTGTGTTTCCGGCTCTATCCCAAATCTCTCTTCAACATTGGCCAGGTCATATGATTCAGCTCTGCTGCAGGGACAGTGACAAGCTGGCCACTTCCAGAAGCAGCTCTTCTTCTTCTTTTTCTTCTTCTCTTTCCCTGCCTTCTTTCTCCCTCCATCAGTCTTAGCAGCATCAACAGACAGTGAAGAGGTGAAGAGATTGGTGAAGAGACAGCGGAGAGTAGGGCGAGTGGTCAGCAGTGTCTAGTCAAACCTAGACTAGTAACTAGTCTTTGAACTATACTGATCCAGAATCAATAAAACAATGGAAATATTGTGGACTTTATTTTCTGTAACTCCTCTATAGGCTCGGACTATAGAGTTTGCAAGTTAAATAATAAAACACAATTATTTAGAGTTTAACCCTACCTGATCTAGTTCCTTTAGTAAACTTAGTGTACGATAGTATTCTGCTCCTTCAACATTACATATCCCCATTGTAAAATCGTGTTTGTTGCAAGATGCAAATAATAAAAAAAAAAGAATGAATCCCCAAATAACCTTATACTTTTTAATGACTCTTTGCAAACAGACCATTTTTAAAGTCATGCAAATGTGCTGCTTATTGAAAAATCACATTATTTCTCTTCTGCGGTGTAATTTCATATAGAATATTTAGTTTATTGTGTTTTTGCTTCTAAATTGTATTTCTTGCTACTGCAGCTAAAAAATAAAAGAGCATAATGAGGATCCCAGATGTGACGTAGCCCTGTCAACGTTTGATGATTTCCAAATCATAGCGATTGTCACGTGCTCTGTGGATATTGCTTATAGATCTACACGTGAACTTACCCTACCTTACCTTGAAGGGTTGCTGATATTACAGCGCTTTCGCGATCGACGACCCTTGAAAGCAATATGTAAACAAGTACAGATGATTTCGCGCACACTGTAACGTTCAAAAGACATTCAGCGAATCGCTGCTGACTTTAAAGATCGCGCGCGACCGCTTCAGCAACAACAGAGACTGCGTGTTAAAGTTCGCCTTTGCGAATCGGGTGAGTTATTGTACCGATGCAGTGTTATTGACAGCATGTGTAACTAACTAGCACAATGCTGTAGCTAACCTTAAGGATACAACCCAAATGCATAAATAGCTCAGCGGTACAAGGAGAATTTATACGATAAACATATCATTTTTACACAATAAATCTGAGCAGTACCAAAGTCCTGTATTTCTGTAGTCTTTGAACATACTGTACATAGGTTTTGTATCTATCTATATGCTTTTTATATTTTGGTATTTAAACATTTTGCGGCATGCTTCTATTGAAGTAGCTGTCACGGAAACCTGCATAACTTTCCAGTAAATTTCATCCCATGCTGGATGGTCACGAGGCTTGTGCACGTCTGTCACCACGAACTTGTAATCGCTCCACTAACACTGTTATGGAAATAATGCAATAATGTACATGCTGTAGATCACTAATTACTCAACTGTTTGGCTTGTTTTCTAGCTGGTTGCTTTCCTGGATGCTGATTTGTTTTTACATGGACAAATACACACAGGCTGAAACTCTGGCATCTTACATGTGGATTTAAATGAGCTGAACATGGCGGATATTAGGACGTATAATGTTGTTATTTTGGGAATAGGATTTTTGCTGATTTTTACAGCCTTCACCACCTGCGGTAATATCGAGGTAAGTTGTGTCTCTTTCTTCTCGCATGCTATATATACTATAGACCGAGGGCTCATGAGTGCATGCTTCGTTATGCTGCCGTTTCAAAAGATGCCTGGAATGTTTATTGTTGATGTCATTTCATTTGTGCTTATGCGAAAACATAAGAATTGCAAGCCGTTAAAGTTTGCAGCAGTTTTAGGGTTTTTTTTTAGCAATAGTTTATGCAAAAAAACTCATTGTGAATTTATCTGCACAGTTTTATTGCTGTAACAATTCTAATTTATTTTAAAATAATATAAGTAAAATAAAATAATAAATGAATAAAAAGGCATTCAATAAGGTTTTTCCAGTTAGACCATCTGAAAACAGTCTATTGTTGAGGTAAATCTGGGTCAGGCGCATCTCGTGTTTTTGATTTTCCCCATCAGTCAATGAATTATCCTGCAGAACTAATGGGAGAAACAAATTCAAATGTCACGGTGGACTCATGTTAAGTTAATTTAACCACAAAAGGAGGGCTTCACATAACAATTTTCAATAAGATTCGTCTATGTATTAAAAGTTTCATTTTTAAATAGTATTTTTCGTTCCAATTCTTTTGTGCATTTAGACATGCATGCAGTTTTAGAGTTCATATTCACTACAAGTGTTTATTTAACATTTCATAAACTTTGTCATGCTACAGGGATATGTAGGTCAACAGCAAAAAAAGGTTTATTTTAATATTCATGCATTGTTTTGTTTTTTATTATTATTATTATAGCAAACTGTGGTCAAAAGCTTGAATAGCACTAACTTCACTGGGAGTGGGTATCACAGGTAAGATCTCAGCCCTTCACCTTTCTGCATCCTATATTTATAATTTAGATGTTTCTGATGGATATGCACTGCACTGTAAAAAAATAAATAAATACTTGCACCGTTGTTTTAAAACATATTTGTTTCAGTTAAATTTAATATAACGGGATTTTATCGCTTAAACACAGTTGGTGCATTATTTCACCGCGCAGTATGAATAAGAAGTAGAGGTTAAATTCTATAACATTTTCTAATGTCAGAAATTGAAGGCGCTGCAGTATAAATCGTAGGTGTAGATATGAAATCGTATTTTCATTAAGTTTCCCTTTTCCTTTTAAACAGCCTTGGAATAATATATGGAGTTTTTTCATTCTGCAATGTGTTAGCTCCCACTATCGTTGCGATAGTCGGACCACAGTTTACAATGTTCTTGAGTGGAGTCCTTTATAGGCAAGTATCCCTGTTTTCTTTGCGACTGACCATCTTGTAGTCACCATGCCACGTCGTCTGTATTGTTCACTTCTGTCTGTCTTTCAGTGGTTATATAGCTGTATTCATCATTCCATCCACATGGTCCTTTTATTTCACATCAGTGATAATTGGCATTGGAGCAGCCAGTAAGTAGATACTTAAGCGCATTCATTGAATATTTCATCACCTGCAAGCTAATAATTTAAGTTCACAAATTTTTCTCACTAAATACAAAGCTTGTATGCAGTACTGCAACATTTTCTCAGTCCATTGTATTTAGTCTTTTGTGTAAAGTACAGATGTAAGTAGATGTTTCACATTCTTCAGGTCTTTCACCCACTTAAAGGATATTGTAGAGGCAGGTTCTAGTTGCACCTAAACAAAAAAAAGGTAGTATAGTTACATTGTTTATTTAGACTGGTGAAACTATTATAGTCAGCCAATGTGAATGGTGGGCAATAATTTAAATGAGAGTTAAAGGTTATTAAGAAATGTTTAGAATTAAAAATGCATTAATTTATATGAATTAATTAACAACTATTAATGCATTAATAATTAAATACATCCTAATTCCATTTTTTCTATATACAGTGCTCTGGACAGCTCAAGGGCACTTTCTAGTGGAGAACTCTGATGCTTCCACGATCAACAGGAACACAGGATTGTTTTGGGCTTTACTGCAGTGCAGGTCAGGAAGAAGAGACAACTGAACACACTTAGAAGAAGAATCAGCCTGATGCACTATTAACCCAAATTAGCATCTGAGAATCACTTGAATATATTAACCTTAACCGTGGTATTCTGTGGTATTCAATGGAAAACTGATATGAAATCTAAGGAGTTAAAGCAATAGTTTTGTCAGCAGCATCCAGATCAATAACTCCTAGCCATAGATCATACTAACTTATTTGATATTGTTTCACACTCATGTTATTTTCTTTCTTCTGTGAAAGGACACAAAAAATGAGATATTAGACAGAATGTCTAATTAACAAAAATGAAAATGAAACTGCCAAGCTTTAAAAAATAAATCAAGAACGTCATTAACACAGTCCATATTACTTTAAAGTTCCATGTGTGTTTCATTGCCATTTATTTTTGTATTCGGTATAGTTTTTTTTTTTTCTTTCAGTTTTAGTTTTAGTTATTTTAGCAAATCAAATTAATCTTCATGACAAAGACATACATTTGGAGCTGGTTTAAATTTTGCAATTTTTATTTATTTATTTATTTGTACTAGTAATGTTAAATATTTAGTTTAATATAATGTGTAATTTTTTATGTTACTTCTTTGTATGGAAAATGGCAGTTTGGACATTCTACCGAAGCCCTCCTTTTGTGTTTTTTTCTGAAGAAAATAAATCATATTGGAGTTATGCAAACTTACTAACCAAATCAGTAAAATCATCAGAGTTGTTTTAAGCATCTAAAACTGTCCCTGATTCCTGGATGAAAAGTTTTATTTGTGTTTTCTTTCCAGTATGTTGTTTGGAAATCTATACGTTTATTTTGATTGGAAAGGAAAAACTGAAATTTCAGGTAACATGATGGTTTAAAAATTGTGTTTTGATGAAAGCTTGATTGTGTTCAGTCTTTTTTATAACCTAAGTTAATCAGCACGTATTTAATCTCTCCTAACCCAATATATACTAACTCTCAAATGACCTAAATATTTCCAAATTTAAGCATAGATTGATATTTTATTTCATCTGTCACATTTTTTTCCTCCACAGATAGAGACAGAAAGATCATGTTTATTGCTCTACTGGTTATCTCGGTGCTCGGGACACTGAGTTTTCTTGCACTGAGGAAGGTCTGTCAGGAGGAAGAGGTTCTCTCTGAAGAAGAGGGCCAGTCACTTTTATCCACAAGACTGAAGTAAATTCAAAAGAAGTTTTACATTTCCTTTCACAGATCCAATACAATAAGGTTGTTCTACTTTTCAATCTGGCCAGAAATTCAGATTACTACCACCGTTGTCCCACCGATATTTAATAATAATTAAAATGATTAATATTCATTTTATATTCTTCATTTTAACAGACAGACAAGCAAACAAAAACAAAATCCACCAAATCATTTTCATTGGTTTTTAAGGTCCAATAATTACTTTAAATGGTAACCATGGTAACCCCAACTATAAATTCTTAAACATTTTTTGTTGGGAAAAAAAAATAGTGATTGCAACTTGGTAGCTGATAGAAATGATCATATATTGTTATTTTAGATATAAACAACGTGCAACATCTGCTGTGACGGAAGCTAAAACAGAGTTTAGTAAGTTCATTTGACTAAATTTTTACATTTGTAACATGATTTGCTATTTTTTAATACAAAAATTAATTCATCAAAGAATTAATCCAATTATTAATATACAAAATGTCAAGTTGGACATCTTTTATAGTGCTTCAACAGTTGTTGTTTTTGCCTGTTTATTTACTTTTTTCTCCTTTAGAGACAATTTTGGAAATCTTCAAAACAAAAACCATATTGTTATTAAGTTTCTGCATGGCATACAGCGGTAAGGGCATCACTAAAGGGAACAGCCATTAACTGCATGAGCGTTTGAGCATGACGAGTGTGTTTTGATCGTTGCTGTCTCGTTAAAGGTTTGGAGCTGTCATTTTACAGTGGCGTTTATGGAACCTGTATTGGAGCTACGACACACTTTGGCGATGCAGCAAAAGGCTTAATCGGCATCTCAGGCATTGTGCTGGGAATCGGAGAAATAGTTGGTCAGTGCACTTTCAGTATGCAGAAGCATCTGTCTTGATTACTTGAGGAAGATATTTTGAAGAAGGTTTGTAACCAGAACTTACAAACTTTCTTCAAAATATCTTCCTTTGTGTTCGGCAGAACAGAAATTCATACAGGTTTGGAAATACTTGAGAGTGAGTAAATTATGACAGAATTTACATCCTTTAATAGGATAGGAGTGTAATTAGATGTTGCCTCTTGTTTGCAGGGGGAGGATTGTTTGGGCTTATACTGAAGAATAACCGTTTCAGGCGCACATCAGTTGTCTTTTTAGGGATGGTTGTGCACTTTGTGGCCTTCTACTTGATATTCCTCAACATACCAGATGATACACCCGTGGTTTTCCAAACAAGCTCACAGCATAAGCCATATCTGATACCGAGGTACTAAATAATTTAAAACAAAACTCAAAAACTGGCAGGGAATGCATTAACTGATAAATATGGATACACCGAATCCAGTATAAGCTGTTGTGCTAAATTTGCTGTACAGTGTTGCATTGTTGATATTTCTGTGCTCCTTTATTCACTTTTGCAGCGTGTCCATAGCCCTGCTGTGCAGCTTCCTGCTGGGTCTTGGGGACAGCTGTTTCAACACTCAGCTCTACAGCATTCTGGGCCGGGCGTTTGCTGAGCAGAGCGCACCAGCCTTCGCTATATTCAAATTCATACAGGTACCCACAGTCTGCATTTTACTTCAGTTGTATTTTACTTAAGACTGCTGTGTTACTGAATCAAAGAAGACACAGGCCAGTTTGCGTGCGTAACGTGTGGAAAAATATTGGGCAACAGAAGTCGTCTCAAGTATTTTTTTTTAAATTGGTTAATTATTTTATTTGATCAAGGTCTTGAATAAAAGTGACAGTAAAGACACTAACAAAAGATTTCTGTTTGAAATAAATGCTGCTTCTATTTATCAAAGAAACTTGAAAACGCATAAAATATTAAACACCACGACTTTTTTCAATATTGATAATAATAAGAAACTTAGCAGTAATTTAGTATATTGGAATGATTTCTGAAGGTTTGGAGTAATGATGATGAAAATTCAGCTTTGACATATATAATAAATAAGTGACGTATATAACAACACGTGTGTGCATCTGTGTATGTTTGCGGATCTAATCAGTAGATGAATGCATGAATAACAGTATTGTGAGAATGTGATGACTGCTGGTTTACGTCAGTAGAGTATATGATTAGTATCTATAGCCTAACGTAACCTTCTTAATGAATAAAATAGATTTAAAGTGGCAGTGGCCAATAAATGTGGTGTATTCAATATGAATTTGATTCAGTATGTGCCAATAAAAAGCTCCCTCTCTTAGTCTATTTTTGCAGCTGTGGCGTTCTTCTACAGCGGTTATATTCTGCTGAGCTGGCAGCTCCTCGTGATGGTCATCATGGGATTTACAGGAACGCTGTGTTTTTTCATGGTGGAGAGGATGCAAAACATGTCAGCTGACGCACAGGATTATTAGCTGGGGAGTTTTTCTCAGGACACATTTCAGTAAGTGTACTACTGAACTATTTGATGCAAAATGAAGTCGTTGCTATAAAACACTACACGTGACTTATGTAAAAGTGCCTTTGTTTTTGTTGTCTTAATATATAAATGGGATTGCAATTTTTACATTTTTTTACATTTTATTTACATGCCATGATAGAGAATTGTTACTTGGAGCTGCATTACAATTTTCCATCTTTAATGATGAAGTTGTATTACATTAAATTCGAAACATCAACATATAGGTGCACTTGGTTTGGTTATGTTATGTTGTGCTGACTGACATGTCGTCTTGTGCTGAAAAGCAAATGTGAAATTTCCCTTGACTTATTTATGCCATGAGCGAAAGTGTGGGATAACGACTGTGTCAGCAAGATAAAACTATTAATTATGTGGTCTTGTGATTTCATTTCTGCCCCCATGATTGGACCTGCTCCATGTAAAATATCTTTTATTATTCTACTGATATGACTGGAGCCTCATTCTCGTGTGTGATTGTAAACAGATTTTCTGAAGTATTCTCCATCTCTTTATGGACTGGAAACATTTGGAATCATTAAGATGTTTTATATTTAGCAAAGAAGTTTCTTATACAGCAGACAGATAACAATTAGTCTAAAACACAGTGTAGCGGTATCATTTCAGTCAAGAAAGCATTTCTCTCAGGGTGTAATTGTATGCTTTTTTATAGGATCTTCAACTCTCAAAGACTAATGACATGCCAATCCACTTTCAGATTTCTTTTCTAAAAGCATACTTTACATACACTTTGTGGTTGTTATTGTGAACCAGTCGTTAAAACCTACCAGTCACGCTGGTTCAGATACTGAAAGTATTAAGTAGCCAGACAGATATATCATGTAATATCATGTTATGCAAAATACATAATGTAGTTGTAATGCAAGTAATTTTGTATGTTTAATGTGTAATTTCAATGGCATCATGTCTTTTTAAATTTGTACTACACACTAGCTGCATTTCATTAGATTGCAGCTACTGTATGTAATAATCGATGTGTCATATAGGGCCGGTTTCCCGGATAGGAATTAGATTAAGCCAGGACTAGACCTTTGCTAGTTTAGGACATTTAAGAATTTTTAGAAACACGTCTTACAAAAATGCACTTTGTGAGCATTTTAAGACCAAACAATGGCAATGATGTATTGTAAGATATCCCAGTGCAAGCCTTTTCCAGTTTAGACAGCTCTTAAAATTTATTTTAATCTAGGACTAGTCTTAAACCCTGTTCGGGAAACTGCCCCATAGTGTTTAGATTTAAGCCTCTTTGTGACAAATTTAGATTTTTGTAGATATTTGTAATGATCAATCAGTATGAGATGTTCTAACCTTCTGGGTTTGATCTGATGTTGTCATGCATATCAATAAATAATAATTATTATAATGTCTTATAATGTGTACAAGTGTGTTTAAATTCAGTGTGTTCAATATGTCTTTTGATTTAATATGTGTCCACATTTAATATCATATTTAAAGACTTGGTCTATTCCCTGTGGGGTAGATAATGATCATCAGACAAATAATCCTCATATCAACAAACTACATTACGTCACAAAAACCCTTATTTCACTCATTTCACTTGAAATGAAAAGAAAATCATACAGGTCACCACAGCATTTGTATTCAGAGCACAGTTAAACACACTGATATGAACTGTCCATTTGAATAACGGGTGGGATATGCAAAGGAGGACTTTGCTGCACAGATGTGGGATCTTGGCCGGGGCTCGGGGGGGATTTCAAAGCCCCACATGCATTAAGTGCTTGTTCAGTGCTGATGCTCGTGCTCCACTGTCCTTCTGTGCTCTTTGTTAAATCTGGAAAAGCCTGATCCTCCTGAAGGTCCATTGTTGGGATCTCTACATGGATTGGAGAGAACTTCATAACAGACAAAGGCAAAATATGACCCTGTTAAACATAAAAAAAAAATAAGGAATGTATTTTAAGCCAATTTATGATGAACTATTAGCATAATTGATGGTTATTGCAAGATCTCTTTCCCACCTTCTCTCCAAGATCATCTATTTCTGGCTTGGAGATTTTGTCCCACCAATTTATTTTTATTCTGTAATGAAAAAAAGTAAAGCGTGTCAGAATTGAATGGGTCAAGGATGCGTGAAGGAATAGCAATAAAATGTAAGAAGTTTTGTTTTTGAATGATGAAAAAACACAAAGCAGAACTCACCTCAAAATGCAGAAGAAAACAGATAAAATTATGATTATTACACCAAAACAGAGAGGTGGAATGAGCATTTTGGCTCTCTCACATTGTGATATAGCTGTAGAAGATGTATAAATTGATCAGGATCTAATAAGACAGATGTAATAATGTCTTCAAGACAAATATAGATAGACTTACGTGTGGTGAACTCAACAGGTTTGCTCTGGTCACTAGATATATTATGATTATTATAGGCTGTGCTCACTGTTGCTGTCACAATGTAGTTGGTATTTGGCTGGAGATTTTCGCCCATAATTTTAAACAATCCCACTGTGTTCTGCATTGCCTTGGATATCTGTATCAACAACATGTATGAAAGGTTTATTTGCAAAAACAGATAAATCAGTTTCATATATATATATATATATATATACACACACACACACATATATATATATATATGAAAAGAATTACATTAAAGAATTAAAGAAGTTGTCCAAGAGCCAAGGATCACTTGTGGAAAGCTGGCCACCGTTTTGAGGGCTTAATTATATTCTAGTTCATATATAGGTGGTCATAACATAATGGTTTATTGGTGTGTGTACATTTTATATTTAATAATATAATTTATATTATGTAATAATAAAAAAACCTTTATCTATGCGGTTCATATTATCTTATATATTAAACTTACATTTTCATGTCCTTCTTTGATGCCATAGGTCACATTTATTCTCAAATCTTCCAAACCTCTCTTTTCATACCGGTCATCCCTAGTTCCATTAAAGTTTCCATTTTCAGTCTTCTGCACTGATAAGACTGGAGATTTCGGTTTGACTACGAAAAAAGACAAACACTTATGTGAACATGTAAGATAAGGTCCGATTAAACGTTTTAATTTCTTAAAGTGATGAACTAAAAAGCATGTAAATTCTACACATGACATTACAAAAAAGTTAAACAATAATTTGTAAACAATATTTATACTCACTGAAGTCTTCAGTCTTGAATGTTTTTTCTAATAAAACATTTGTTCCTTCCAGAAGTGTAGTATTGAAGTCTGCTTTTGAAACGAACCCTTGCACTTTAATTTTGCACTCACAGTTATCACTGTGCTGACTTATAGCGAAGATGCATGTACAGTTTTCTAGCCTGCAATTTTGGAGAGAGTTCTCAATGAACAGCAATATATTTAGTTACGGAGGAACTACAGGCCCGAACAAACACTTACACACTATGTGCAATGTTAAGCTTGTATCCAGAGCAGCTTTTGAGACGGCCAGAGAGACTGCATTTCATTTCTGTCTCAAAGTCATTAAAACACTTCAAGTCCTCCTCTGTGGGCACTACAGAGAATGGAAAATAAAAGCCTGCTTAGATCAATCACAAACGATCACAGCAGAAGTTGCTTTGCAAAAGTAAAAAATGGTTTGAAGAGTAAAACACTGTCAAAAGTGCAAAAGGTTCATGTACCAAAATTAACTATATGGAAATTAAGAAACAATTCATGTCCAAATAATATGTAGTGATCATAGTAGCGGATTTGAAATGGTATCCCAATCAAACACATCTTACATTGGACACAACTGTGACATACATTTTAGCCTATGTAGTTATCTGTTGTCTACACAAAAGTATGAAGCTTACCAAAACAAAACGCCTGGCAGAAGAGAGTGAGGATGATCTGACTCAGAAGAACAGTGCAAAGCATTGTGACCGTCCTGTAAAACAAACAAACAATAAAAACGATTTATTTCGATGAAATGTCTGTCATACTCTCAGCAAGCCTATCTGACAGTAAACAGTTTACAACTGAACGGTTTTCAAACGAAACATACGGTTTCACTCACAAACACACGAAATGCCTACAGTCATGCTCTGTTTAACCTCCACTGATGAGAGTCTACAAGACTTGCCTAACCCCATTAGCATCGTTGAATGTGGCTACGCTTACATGTCTGGGCAAACTTTGGTGTCGCAATAAAGATGAGGGACATTCTAAAACGCTTAACGTTAAAAACCCTAAACAACGCACTTAAAAACTGACGAGGGAAACCCACATTTCTGTCAAACCTTCCTTGTAAGAATCACTACTGTCAACAGAATGAGCCCCTATTCAACAGATGAAGAGAATAATATCACGTTACGCGTTTTCTCCCCCATAGACGTCTATTAGCTTGACGTGGCTTAATGTACTTTAACAATGAACGAGAAAGACCAAACTTCTGTCAAGTTGTATTTATAATGAAAACTTTCCACTGTCAAAAGAACAAGCTCTTATTTAGTATAAAAAGTTAATAACAGCATGTTAAGTGTTCACCCCATAACCATTATAAGGAAACAACTTAACGTAACACTATTCACTTTATAAGCTGAATAAGAGCTTGTTCTTTGACAGGGACACGTCTTTTGTTATAAATAAAATGTGACAGAAGTTTGGTTTTCCCTGGTTGTTGTTAAAGTATGTTAAACCACGTTTCCTAATGGATCTATAGGGATGAACGCTTAAACGTTAAATTATTCACGGAATAAGAGCTTGTTGTTTTGACAGTGGCAAGTGTTTACTATAAATTAATTTTGACAGAAGTTTGGTTTCTCTCGGTAGCGTATGTTAAGACACGTTAAGCTATTTCCTTATAATGGGCTTCTATGGGGAGAAAACGCTTAACGTGCTATTATTCACTTTATCTGTTGAATATGAGCTCGTTCTTTTGACAGTAGTTAGAGATTATTACAAGAAAGGTTTGACAGAAATGTGGGCTTCCCTTGTCGGTTTTTAGGTGCTTTAAGCCGCATTAAGCGTTTTTCACGTTAAGTGTTTTAGAATGAAGATGACAGCCATCTTGGTGCTTCGTCCCGCGTTTAATTTTAGGCCGATTGTGTGGTTTAAGAACTTGTAACTCATCTTTTTTTCAGTGTGTATATTCAATTTTATTTTGGGACAATGTTTCTAACTTCATTTCTTGGATGTTTGAGACATTAATACAAACAGGAATATACAATGTCTTTTTTTGGGACAAGATGCTAAACGTACAGCGTCTTTTCTTACACAACGAATCATTTTTACTTGGAAAATATCATATTCATGTAAAGAAATGGGCTAAAGCTAAGCCAAAATGAACATTTTATTAAAGAAATTATATTGGACTACCTTGCGTAATATTAGAAACAGAAAAGTTAAAAAGACCTTTGAAGCACTAGTCAGTTTAGTTTGGTTAATTCAATTACTATTGTAGTGAGATGTTTATGTTTGTGTTAATATGGACATAATTGCATAAAAATTATTAAAAGCCACTATAATCTGTGGTGAGAGGGGAAAAAACAACTTGGCTACATTTGTATATAATTAATCATGTTTTTTTTTTTTTTTTACATAAATGCCCTGCAGATGGTGCTGCTATCATCCAAATGACTAATCTATAGATATCGATGGTATTTCATACTAAAACAGAAGTACAACAAGTCTCTCACATCATAAAAGACATGCCGAGGGTTAGTACTGTCCATCTGTTCTAACATTTTTCTGTTGCATGACAAGAACTTTATATGCCATAAATGTGTTTTCAATATTTGCTTTCAAAGCCTGTTGTTACATAGCTACTACTCATACCATTACAGTATCAATTTCAAGAGAACAAAGGTGTACCTTGTTCAAACATACTTTCATAAAGTGTTGTTTATTAAGTTTGAACGACTAGCATGCACTTCAGTTTATGACATGTACTTTCCATGGAAAAACAATTTTGCTTCCTGGTTCATAAAGCATGCAGCGTAACCCTGTAATAACCTGTTTGAAATTCACCTGAAAGGATCAGACTCTATTTCAACATTCTGATGTTTTATTTTAGGAAAGCAAAGAACAAAGGCATGTATTTTACATTGCTCTTATTGAGAAGTGCTTTAGTTTCTGTGTAGGTGGAACAGTTAGAGATTGCATACAAAAATAATGAAATGTTTCACACACACCAATCATGTTTGACAGCACAGTAACTGACACTAACTGTCTATAAACTGATTAAGATGTGAGAGTTTTTTGGAGACTAAGCCATTGTCTTGTTGATGACAAAAAAACAACAACAACATCAGTGTCATCTACATGTAAATGCATCCTATATACAAATTTTTGGGTAAAACATCCTATAAAAAATACAAGTTTAATTTACAGACAGAGACAGCAAGTACACACCTTGTAATGAAGCAGTAGAGCTTGTAATAATGCCATTAGCAAATAACATAATATAATACAAATGTAAATGGCAAGAAAAATAATGCATGGCTTTCTAGTGTATGTATGTCGCTGTATAACACTTTAATGATGAAAGAGCAATTTTCTTATTACTGGCAATATTTTCAAAGAACTTATTCACTGCAGCTGTAGAGATCGATAGTTCAAAATATAAACAGCCATTATTTGGTTTTCAGCATAGTTAAACAGAATAAGAACAGCCTTTAAAATTTGCATTTGCAAATTCGAAACAGCTTCACATTTGATATTGTGTGTAACAGAGTAATAAAGAAATATGCATGACAAGCAAAGTCACTGTACATGATCCCTTCAGTGAATTAAAGTGATACTTCACCAAAAAAAAAAAAAAAGAAGATTCTCGTGATTTACTGAGATACACTCACTGACTCACTGGGATGGATCATTCCCCTAAAATGCTTTGTTTGTGTTTCATCGTAGAAAAAAAGTAATTTGAAACCGTATATTATTTTAATGTTTCACGCATCCTTTTCAACATCTTATTGTAGAAATACCTAGAGTTCAAGGCCTCGTCTGAACAAATTAATGGACAAAGTTTGTTTAAAGTTTGGTCATACTATCAAAGGAATGATTCATTGTAACTGTTGACATTACATACAAAAAAGTGAATTCAGACATGCGATAATCATTTGTATTCAGAGCAGTTAAACACACTGATATGAACTGTCCATTTGAATAACGGGTGGGATATGCAAAGAACTGGCCCAAGAACTTTGCTGCACGGATGTGGGATCTTGGCCGGGGCTCGGGGGGGATTTCAAAGCCCCGCATGCATTAAGTGCTTGTTCAGTGCTGATGCTCGTGCTCCACTGTCCTTCTGTGCTCTTTGTTAAATCTTGAAAAGCCTGATATCCTTCATCACTTGAGTCTTGCAGAATCAGAGAGGGATAGAGTGGATTTGGGCTGATGATGAGATTTGTCATGATGCACTTCTCATCCGCACCAACCTCATCTGAAAGCTTTACAGAAACATCTGCATGATCTCCCTTTCCCGAAACGCTGCTGAAGCACTGGTATCCGTCTCCCAGACTATCATTAGTGGGAGAGTTAAACTGGCTATCTCCTGCATCCGAGTCTGAAATTTCCCTCTTGCTGGACTGACATGTATGATTACTGCCCAGCTGCTTCAGGAAAGAAGAATCATCTGTGCCTGATTCACAATATGACATATTGCTGAAAACCGATGAGCCAGAGCAATTCCCCGAATCTCGGTTTGAACGGTGGGTTTCTCTTGAGGAACTGATACCGTTAAAGGTGTCTGTTCCTCTCGTAGTAACCTGATTGTAAGGGGATGACAGTGATGGGTTATTTGTGACTGATTTAACTTTGAACAACCCCTCCAAGGCCTGATGGACATGTTTTGTGATGTTATTGGTGCCGATGCTCTCTTCAGAGCTACCAGAGCGAGCCTGGCCATAATCCACTGGCGCTGACTCAACACTGTCGAAACTTTTCTCATCGTTTGTATCTTCTGATAATGCTGAGATCCTGTAAAGAGACAAACATGCGGAGGCATTATTAATCAGACTTAGAATGGTGCTAAGGGACAAAAACGAACAAACAAAAGAACACACAATTTCTTATCCTCCTGAAGGTCCAGTGTTGGGATCTCTACATGGATTGGAGAGAACCTCATTTCAGATGGAGGCAAAATATGATTCTGTTAAACATGAGAGAAAAAAAATAAGATATGCATTTTGATCATCATTAAATATTATTAACTTTATTGGAATTCATGTTTTGCTGGACTTTTGTCCCACCTTCTCCTCTCTAAGATTGGCATCTATTTTTGGTGTGGAGATTTTGTCCCACCAATTCATCTTTATTCTGTAAGGAAGAGGTAAAACGTGTCAGAATTGAATGGGTCAAGGATGCGTGAAGGAAACATGTAAAAAGTTTTGTTTTTCAATGATGGAAAAACACAAAACAGAACTCACCTCAAAATGCAGAAGAAGATCATAAAAATGATGAAAATTAAACTTAAACAGAGAACTGGAATGATCACTTTGGCCATTTCAATTGGAGATGAGACTGTAAATAACATATTTAGTCAATTACCAGTAGCTTTATCCAAAGCCACTTACATCCTTTGATAAGGATGCAATAATGTCTTTAAGACAAATATACTACACATAGACTTACGTGTGGTGAACTCAACAGGTTTGCTCTGGTCACTAGATATATTATGATTATTATAGGCTGTGCTCACTGTTGCTGTCACAAAATAGTTGGTATTTGGCTGGAGATTTTCGCCCATAATTTCAAACAATCCCACTGTGTTCTGCCTCGTCTCCGTTATCTGTATGAACAATTAGTTTTATTTGTTGCTTTTTTATCTTAAATCAATATGTGAATATGTGCATTGGGGTTCATGTGATCTATTTAGCATATATTATCTTCCTTACATTTTTGAGTCCTCCTTTGATGCCATAGGTCAGATGTATAAACAAGTCATCCAAAAAAACGTTGAATTCACTCGATTCATACTGGTTATGCCAAGTTACAATAAAGTTTCCATTTTCAGTATTTTGCACTGATAAGACTGGAGTTTTCGGCTTGACTACAGAACATGGAAAACAAAAATGTAAATGTGAGAAACCTTTTCACTTCTAAAAACCCTAATTTTAGAACTCTACAAATCTACTAGAAAATGATTTGCAAGAACTTCTAGATAGCATTTATACTCACTGAAGTCTTCAGTCTTGAATATTTTGCTTAATAAAACATCTGTTCCTTCCAGAAGTGTAGTATTGAAGATCTCGGTTAAAACAAATCCTTCCACTTCAATTCTGCACTCACAGTTATCACTGAGATGACTGCTCTCAAAAACACACGTATGCGTTTTTTCAAACCTGCAATTTAAGAGATATTCGTGTCAACCGACTGCTAAAATATACAGCAATGCATTTAGTTATAGAGGAACTGCAGGTCTGTACAAGCACTTACAAGCTGGATATATGCGCGATGTTAAGCTTGTATCCAGAGCAGCCTTCGAGACGGCCAGTAGAGAGACTGCATTTCATTTCTGTCTCAAAGTCATTAAAACACTTCAAGTCCTCCTCAGTGGGCACTACAGTGATTTTTAAGAAAAAGTGAAAATATTACCACACACGAGTAAAGGACATGAGTCAATTTTGAGGCATACAAAAAGTAAAAGTATAAATATCATAAAACTGGCGTCGTCCAGTGAGCACGTTATTATTCAATTTATCATAAAACACCCACATCGGATTTTTTATCAACAGGTTTTAAACAAAGCAATTCACAAACAAATAAATAAAGCCAGACATAACAAGTTTGAGCCGATGGACAAGTTTGTAACACTTTTCACACTAGCCTACTTCTACTCAAGCCAAAAAACGAGCATTGCGCAGAGCTACATTTGACACATTAGGCAGTATAAATATGGAGGTTTTATATATAAAAGTACACATAGAGGGGTTGGGGGGGAGGGCAATATTGTAATCGAAACAAACGCTTACCGTAACAAAATGCATAGCAGATAAGCGTGAAGATGATCTGACACTTCACAAATGTGGAAAACATCCCGCACGTCTATAAAAACAGAAATAACACCTCGTACAGCTTAAAACAAGTACAGGTTAAAAACTAAAAAACACGTATTAAAAAAAGATTCTTCCCAAACTACGACCTAAATGTTACATCTTCATACCTTTTGACTGTTTTTGACAGTCCGTTGCCCCTTCCACAAAGTAAAAATAAAAAAGCGAGTTTTCTAGGCAAATTAAACACGGTGAAATACGGTTTTAGTCACAAACTGAAACAGGTAGGTTCCGTAACAAATGCTTCCCTATTTTCAATATGGAAGTCGCCAAAAGGGCGTTTCGAAGTTTCCTGGAACACACACCACAGTTCTGCTGCCTCCCGCCAGACGAGCGCCCCTTAGTCTCACGTCCAGCTCAAACATAGCAGAATTCCACGGAAACTCATCATCAGTGCCCACGTCAGAGATAAACAAGCTCGATTAGTGTCTGTATGTGCTATGTGTGAGACAGCCTAAAGGAAGTCATTTTGCAAGGGCCACAAAAGGAAGCGCAAGAATTAAATTGCATTAGCCTACGTTTTTTGCAGTTTCAATTCCTCCGTTTATTTCAACACCAGCGGCCAGCCTGGCTCAGTTCGAAACTTAAAATATATTACAATTGTATATGTGATTTGTTTGTACATTCCAGCAGATTTTCAGTATGGCAGGTCAGACAGGTGTTTATTTTACAAAGCCGTATGAGTCATACGTGTATGGTCAGTGTGTGTGTGTGCCGTTGCTGGAAAAAAAAGGTAACTTCCAACTTCCATTAGACTCAGGTTCTGCATTAAAAGCGTTCAAATCTGTGGTTAAAAACTGTGGATGGCTTTATTGATTGCTATAGGCAAAGATATGTCATAAAATATGAAGTTGCACGACGGGTTTCGCAGTACAGCATGGCCTCCAGGCAATATCCCAACAAACACAAAACGTTTTAAAAACAGCAATAATGCAAAAGTATTCCACAGGACTCAGTCCATCTTGTGAAGTGAAAAGCTGGTGCATGAAGAAAAACAAATGCATGATGTTTTTCTTATTTTTTTAAAAGCTGTTTGGACTCTCATTCTGGTGGGACCCAAAGGAAGAGGATCCATTAGTGAACAAATAATGACCTGCTAAACTGCTTAAAATTTGGTCCAGTGACAAAATAAGCTCATCTACATCTTGGATGACTTGAGGGTGAATACATTTCCTGCAAATTAGATTTTTTTAACTGTGCTACCTGTAATTACTGCTCTAGTTGGCTGTATGGACAAGGTATGTCTTAGAGAAGCAGAGGCTCTATAATATATGAAAGAGTGCATAAAAAAAGTGTAATACTTTAAAAACAATGTTTCTCAACATCAAACGCTTTGCAAATATCATAATCTACAGTGCATAATATGATCAAAAGATTCAAAGAAATCTCTGTGCATAAGGGACCAGGCCGAAGGCCTGTGGTCTTTGGGCCCTCAAGTAACTGCATCACTTATGAGCATGATTCTGTCAGTGACATTACTAAATGGGCTCAGGAATACTTCCAGAAACCACTATCAGTAAACACAATCCACTGTGCCATCTGCAGATGCCAACTAAAGCTCTATCATGCAAAAGCCATATTTGACATGGTCCAGACATGCCGTTGTGTCCTAGGGGCCAAGGCTCATTTATAAAGATGGACTTCAAAAGTGGTGCTTCAAAGTGGAAAAGTGTTCTATGATGAGTCCAATCTTGACATTCTTATTGAAATATCATGAACGCCGTGTCCTCTGGCCTAAAGGGGAGGCAGGCCTTCCGTGTTATGAACGTTCAGTTCAGCAAACCAGCTGAACCAGTCAGCTTCTGTGGCTGGTTACACATTAACATGTATTTGGATCTCGTCCACAAACAGAGTAAAAGTGTAAACATGCTTCTGATATTGCAGCAACTGGCTTCGTAGTAGAAGATGCTGAATTGGCCTGCCTGCAGTCCAGGTCTTTCACCTATAGAGAACATTTGGTGCATCATTAAACAAAAAAATACATCAAATACAACCACAAACTCTTCAGCAGCTGAAAGGAAAGCACAATCTCACAGATGTTTTCAAACCATTTTGGAGATGCTACATTACCATGGTAAACATAACCCCCATCCCAACAATTTTGAGACCTGTAGCGAGCATCTAATTCGAAATTAGCTAATTTTGTGCATAGAATTTTTACATTTCTTTTTAAATATTTGTCTGACATTTTGTTATACTTTGTTTTTATCATACAATCATGTAATAAACGAATTGAGTAAATAACTGTTGCTTTCTCTTTTTACTATAACAATAATTTCAATGTACAGTCAAAGAATTGAAAGATTCATTAGCTATACTTCCATAAATTACTGCAACTGCATTTTAAACATTTTTTCTGACATTTTTATAAATCCTTTAGTCTGCGTTTCTTAGTAATTTATATGTAAGAAATTAACATACAGTATGTCTGTGATTAGCAACATTGCACAGCGCTACAAAAAAATGTTCCAAACAGACTTTTTGGTGATTTCCAGAGTGCAAACACAAACCTCTTTGTAATTGTATGTAGTCTTCACCAAATCTATTCTTCTAATATCCTATTATAGATTTAACTGAAGGTACTTTTGACTGCGTGTGAAAATGGATGTTGCGTGAGGAAAGCGTCTTTGTATAAGTTTCATGAGTTGGCAGCATGGCTGGTTAGGGCTGTATCCCCAATTAAGGTTCTGGTATTTTTTCAACTACACACTTACTGTAACGCTTCCGCGCTGTCGCGACTTCACTTCTAAGCAGAGCAGGGAAACTCGGAGGCAGACTTAAATTGAAACGTGAATGTTTAATAAACAAAACAAAGAAACGAGGAACGAAAATGGCAAAGTCTGTGTGGGCAAGACATGACGTAAACGACAGATACTGAACAAAACCCAAGGCATAGTTTAAATACAAGAACTAATCAGAACACACACAAAACACCTGACATGACACGGCTATGAACGGATCAATGCTGATGATACATAATGAGAAGGGCGGGGATACAAATAAACGAACACAAGGGAGAACTACATGAAAACACAGAAGCACATGGGACAAGGTCAAAATATAAACACTGGCATGACAGTTGACATCAAAAACATAAGCACAGGGAACATGACAGTGTTACAGGGGAAAGGAATGGGTGGGTGTCCGGGAGATATACAGGATACAGTCTCATGGGGTCTCCTGGACATCATACAGTACATGATGGCCCAGGGCGAGTCAGGACCGTTC
>JAUYWG010000033.1:8052501-8062870 GCA_034779775.1 Enteromius afrohamiltoni | reverse complement strand
ATATACAGGATACAGTCTCATGGGGTCTCCTGGACATCATACAGTACATGATGGCCCAGGGCGAGTCAGGACCGTTCGATCCCCGTCCCAACCCTCCCCTTCATGACCCAGGAAAAAAAATACAAATTCTGTACCGACCCTGGGTAATCAGGTGGTTCTGAGGAGGGAAGGTCTGGAGACCACTCTGGCCTGGAACCCAATAAAGGTGGACTGGGAACCGCAGAAACTTGGAGGTTGACTCCTGTTCCACCCTGGAAGGTGTCACCACCACCCAAACTGCCCTGTCAGGCGTTCTGGTCACCCAAGCCACCTTGGAGGTTGTCTCTGTTCCCTGTGCCATGTCTGGTCATTCTACAAGGACTCCACCCGCCATCCCTCCCCTACACTGTTTCCCCCTCCTACACTGGTGTCTGAGCCATTTACCAAAAACTTATTATAAAATTGCCAAATTTGTTGCTAGAAAAAGTTGCTAGGTAAGTTGGCAACACTAGAAGCAGGGCAGCTGGTTTAAGCTGGTTCTAAGCAGGAGTGTGCACAGATTTTCATTTATCCCCTGGTGTCACAGACAAGGCTTAGGCCCCAGAACCAGCATGTTTGAGCTGTCTTAAATGAAAATATCTTGCTCTGACATCTTAAAATATGCCAGCATCATTGTTCTGTGTTAAGATCCACACCTCAATGTTTTCTTCTGAGCAATTTTTTAAAAAGTTGACTACATTTCTCAACTAAGACCTATAGTCTTGGGTATAGCTAAGCTCCTTTTTTGAAACCAGGCCTAGTTGTTATGCTAGTTTAATTTTATGTCATGTCATTGTCACACATACAATAAGGTTCTTCACACACACACACACACAAAGAAACATATTTTATATTTCAGGAAGGAAACATTGCGGAAACATATTTACATTTTATTTAATAGACCAATATATATTCTGGATATAGCAATACAATAAAAATTCATAGCTCAGTCATTCTTGAGACATGGGACAAAACAGGCCCTGAAAGTGTAATAGATTGCTAATAGATTTAAAAATGAAAGTATTTTACATTTTAAATGTTATGAGGGATCTATAATAGAATGTATTTACCACAATTATCACCTTAAATTAAATGTACTCATCATTATACCATATCTATGACTCTTAATGTCCTTTCACTGCATCTAAAACAGTCTGTGCACAGAGAAGGTTTCAATCATTCATGCTGTAAGATTCAAAATCATCGTTTGATCAAAAGCAACATTTAATAAAATCTCTTATCAAAGCAAGCTTGTTTTTTAATGACACGTGCGTTTCATAAGATTTTAAAGCTGTGTCCCCGGTTTTTGTCAACAGTCAGACATTTATTGTGTAATGTAATAAAATGTAATAAAATCAGGCAATATCAGAGGCAGCTGTCACTCTAAAGTACCCTTGATCTTATGCGTTTGATAGTTAAATGACTACAAATTCAGGTTTCGTCACCCCATCATATATCTCTGTATATTTTGATAATATTTCATTACATTATAAATCTGTTGTGGAATTGTTGGTCACATGCGAAAGTGTAATCTGTCTGCTAATATGAGACTTTGAAATGTCAAACACATCTTGACTGCTGTGCTGTTAAAGATAAAGTTGAAATTATATTACACGGTCCAAGGTAAAAAAAAAAAGAACATTTTGTTAAAAAAAGAGAAAAGCTGGGAGGCTGCATCAAAAGCAAAGCACTTTTCAAGAATTACACAGATAACACGGGTAAGCGTTATCCGTCGTATTTCATTTTTAACGAATTTTGTGAAAGTGAAGTGAACCTTTCCTGCTTGTAAATACAGCCGACCGCGTGACCGGAAGTACTGTTTCTAGGGGGAACGCGCGAATGCTGCACGAAGTGACAGCTCGGCCTTGTTTTGAAAGCAGGTATGTAACAAGAAGCACTTTGTAACAATATGTGTTAAATACAAACCTGTTTGGGCCAGACTACGATGTCGGTCTTTGAATGCTTTGACAAATGCACGCTTGTTTTGATGTAGCATGTCGTATTGAGGATGCTGTGCAACTTAGCTCGCGGCTTGCAATATTTTTGTGACGTTACACTGGTCAGGTTATACAAACTACAAAGACCTTGACGTTAGTTCTGTATAGACGAACATCTACCAACTTAAACATCCGGTTGAACTACAGACAGAAATATTCGGGTCAATCAGATCTTAAATCTCGTTCTGGTGGGGACGTCATCCCTAGACAAACACCCATTGGTGGAGGTTGGCACTTGGTACTATTATAATAACTATTATTTAAACTTGACTTTTAAAATATTTTCTTAGTAATAAGAGTTCTCCTACAGCCATTTTCAGTCAGGTCACAAAATTGGCAAAGTTGTTATCATGAAATGTCTTCTCCAGCCCAAGAGGACATTAAGCAGAATGTCCCGAACCTTGGGAGACAGTCACAAGCGCTTCTTGCAGACCATCATGAGCAACGGCATCATCAGTGCATCTCAGGCCGTAGCTTTACACAAACACTGCTGTGAGACCCATGGAGGTATGAAGGAAATTCTGTCGAATCATGGGTTTATGTAGAGTTTATATTACACTATTTTGTTCTATGTCTCAGCGTTTGTAAATTGTTTATCAGTTCAGTTGAATATAGGTGTCTTTTTTGAATGATGCATCTGTCTTGCCTTTCTAGCGCACTATACAGACAGATTGGATGATTTCATTAATGTCATCAACACTCACCTTCAGCCCTTGTTCATGCACATCAGGAAAGGCATGTCTGAAGAGGATGGGCTTGAGTATTATGCCTTGGTTAGTTAAAGTCTGTTTTTATATATTATTATTTTGTTCATTATAATATTGGTGTTATATTATATTTACTTGCTTGGTATGATATCTTTTAAATCAAAAAAGAAATGAAAAATACATCTGTTTTCAGGTCAATGTGACGGAGACGGACATAACAAGAATGGCATCTGATTATGCTGATAATGAACTGGAATTATTCAGAAAAACGGTAAATGCTTATTCACAGCAAATGACATAAATATTATAATATATATATATATTTGTGTATGTGCATATATGTATATGGGTCAAAGACATGTGCATTAAATGTAAGTAAAGTGTCTACTTTTAAGGTTTCAAATAGGTTTTTGTAGAATATATACATTCAGCTACAACATTCAGCTTTAACCATCAAAAGAATTGTTAATATATCTTTAAATTGCTGTTGTTTTACTTCCCAAAAAATTGTGTTTTTTCTTTTTATTTTAATTACATGCAATTGTTTTTTTTGTTAAAAAATAATATATATTTTTCCTTGAATTACTTAATTTACCCACTACAATCTAATTCAGTGTAAAAATCTTCAGTGTAACGAAAAAAGGCATATTTGCAACAAAAACCTGTTTATCATATTAGAGGATAAATCACTTTAACCCTAAATACTAATTAGTTGTAATTGTAATTTTATTTTTTTACACTTGTCTCTGTCCTAGGTTTTTCACCTTTGTTTATATATATATATATATATATATATACACACACACACACACACACACATATATATATATATATATATATATGTGTGTAATGTATATGTGTGTGTGTGTGTGTGTGTATGTTGGTGTCTATATTAATACATCACCCATTCATAGTAGTGCTGTGGAAAAATTGAGTGCACTTTACTTACCTCTTGTTTGTCATGAGGATATGAGTATTAAAATGAGAATCTAAAATAAATCATATTTTTTATGATTTGTTTAATAATATCTCTGGACATTCTGTCTCTGTGTTCAGATGGATCTGATTGTAGATTCTGAGAGTGGCACTGCCTCCTCCACCGATATTTTAAATTGTGGCGACACCCTCCGGACCAAGAAACTAAAGAAAAAAGAAACCGAGCTTGTCTTAAACAAATTTGTCCAGGACAAATGGTTAAAAGAGGTGGGCTATTCATTTTTTAAATAGCTCTTTTCCCATACATTGGACAAAGTTAATAACATCTCACTCACTGGTTGCTACCGCCAAAAGCATTTAGAGACTTTTATTTTGTTCTTTTCAGAAAGACGGTGAATACGCTCTAAGCGTGCGCTGCATTGTGGAGATGGAGCAGTATATGCGCACCATCTACCAAGACCTTATCAAAGTGTGTCATGTGTGCCACAACATCGCCCTGCAGGTAAAGACATGCAATCCAGGTTTTAGATCTCCATCACTTGATTTGAAATGGATTTCTTTTTGCCACTTATGTCACATAGATTGTCTTGGTGATTGGCCTTACTTGACAGTGTGCTGAAACAAGAGCTTTTATTTTACACTTAGTGCCAGATGTGTGAAACCCCAGCCTGTGGAATC
Organism: Enteromius afrohamiltoni; assembly: GCA_034779775.1. Lineage (NCBI taxonomy): Eukaryota > Metazoa > Chordata > Actinopteri > Cypriniformes > Cyprinidae > Enteromius > Enteromius afrohamiltoni. The sequence goes on along the minus strand of JAUYWG010000033.1, from coordinate 8,058,534 downwards.
AAGATGCACCTCCCGTGTGTTGCTCGATATTTTAGAGCACGCAGTGACCCTCGTTGCCCGGCATGCAATGATTTCTGGCCTCACGAAATTCCAGGTGAGCTGTTTTTCTTTAAGATTTAATCTGTGTACTACGAAAGATTTAAGTTTTCTCTGTTTCCATATTTCTTTTTCTCGTTTGCAGAAATGCAGCATTCCCAGTCACAGAGTTCACAAAATCTGCCTTCATCATCCAAAGAGAACACTGCTCCCACACAGTCACGCCGCTCAAGAAGGCTGTAATCTCAAAGCCTGCCGATTCATCGCTGAAGCTAACCTTTTGACCATTACGATTTTTTAAAATGCATTCTCTATTTTGATAATAAAGTATTGTTATTGAACAGGTTGTTCCTCAACTATTATTTTTCTTGCAATCCTGATTCATAAGCAAACAAAATTGATTGCTAAAATAAAAATACAAAACTGAGAAGCGCAAAATTGAAATCTTAAAAAAGATAACTTCCTCAAGGTATTAGTAATGCTCAAAGTGTTGCAACTGAATGTGGGTAACCATTTAGTTCCCTACATACCGTTCCTGTAGATGAACTGAGAGAAAATGACATGGCAAACCAAGACGAGTTCAGATTATACAGTACATAAACCTCAATATATATATAGCTTGAATACATCGCTGCTTAGGATAAAATATCTGAACAGAAAAGTAAAAAAAAACCGTAATGCTTTTTGGAATGTTAAAATGTATATATTACTTTAGCATGTATATTATTTGTAGTTTATAATTTGTAAATTATGCAACAATAAAAAACCCAATGAGTTAAATACAAGAGAATAGGGTATGTTAAGAACAACTGGCATTTACATTTAAATTGTAACAAAAGCAAAGATGTACATCCGATTTATATAAACACTAACGCCATCATTTACAGTTAGTAATACATTTTTATATGTGTATAACACCGCCTAAAACAATAAAGACAATACGAGACATGACAACACAAGAACAAGTTTTATTATGTACAAATCAGGACCACCAAAAACTGACAGAAAAGCTGAGCTCTAGAGAGCGCACGTAATGCCAGTGCTGTTGAGGGATGAAGAGGACATCTCTGGGCCGGAGAACACACTCCTGATACGAGGCTTTAGAGAAGTCTGGGAATCTCCCCAGGTCTGGATTCTCCACCTCCACCTGGTGGTGGTAAAACTATTTTGAGTGTTTTTTTAACAACGCAACTCAGATTGTGTGATTATTTCGAAACACTTTAAGAGCAAGAAACATGCTGTCATAAATGAGGCCAGTACCTGACTGGTGTTGTGCAGTAGCTGTGACTGATGTGGATAGAGATATTTAGTTTCACCTGGGCTGTAGAGCCTGATGTATTTCCTTCCAACCACCTGACGTCCAAAAACAAACCCAGAATGCTATGAAACGGAGAACAAAAGCCTTGCCTTTCAAATGCCAAATGGACCATTCGTCTCTTGTTTACCTGTGCCAAGAAATTCTGTTGGGGATCCTGATGGAGAGGAGACACTGTCCCTCCAGGCCCAAACCAGGCATTAATTGTAATGTCATCCTCATCTCCCTCTCCAAGACAACAATAGTCTGGAATGCGAATATCTTCTTTCAGCTCTGGAATCTATCAGGATGAATAACAGCTAGAGGGACTGCTACTGGTTTCACATGATTGGTATAATTTCACATAAGGAGACTGCTAGAGCACAGTCTAAAGATTGTGCACTTTTAACAGGATAGTGAGAAAAATGAAGAAATAGCGCAGCCGTAAATGAAAACTTGCTGAAGGCTGATTTGTTTGTTTCTGTATTGGAACAGATTAGTGGAGATTTTAACCTTACATCACTTGCTCACCGCTGGAGTGAATGGGTGCCGTCAGATTGAGAATCCTAACAGCTGATAAAACATCACAATAATCCACAAGTAATGTAGGTAATCCAAATGTTTGTCCTTGTAATTCAGTTTTAACTTGAGACTCAAACTCTTTGACTAAACTTGACCGATCCATAATCCTGATACTAGTGTTATTAAAAGTGTTATGATTATAAAGCCAAAAGAAATAGTTCAAAATGTCTTGTTTCTTACAAACTTCATAAGATGTTAACTGATGTACTGGAGTTGGAGTTTGTTTTCTCATTCTGACGGCACCCATTTACCGCAAAGGATTCATTTGTGAGCAAGTCCTGTTATTTCTCAAAAATTCATTCCAATGAAGAAACAAACTCATCTACACCTGTGCATGAGTGCATTTTCAGTACATTTTAATTTTGGGGGGAACTTTATCTTTAAAAGTTGCGCATGTAGGTTTTGGTCCTCTGGTACAGTGGTTCCCAATTCCATTCCTGGTGACCTCCTGCTCTGTACACTGATCTGATGATCTCATTCATGTTAAATAAGGGAGACATGCCAAATGTGCAGAGCAGAGGGGGTCCCCAGGACAGGAATTTGGAACCAATGCTTTAGTAAACAGGTCTTCAACCCTGTTCCTGGGGACCCACTGTCCTAGTTTAGCTAGAACCCTAATCAAATACACCTGAAACGGCCAATCAAGTTCCAGAAAATACACAGGCAGGGGTGCTGAAGCAGGCTGGAAATAAACAGTGGGTCAGGGTTGAAGACCTCTGCTCTAGTAGCACCAAAAAGTAATGCACCTGACCTGATCAAACAACTGATGCTGAGCCAGATATCCCACTCCATCCTCCTCCTAAAAGAAAAGAACCAAAAATAACACGTACAGACCAATTACAGAGAAACAAAAACCCTTTACCTTACTTTGAGATAAAACTCAAATGATTCTTACTGATCCTATGACGTAGCGGTCTATGAAGTCATCAACTGTGATGAGTTTTTGTGACCACTCTTCATCAGTGTACTTGGATCCCACTTCAATAGGTACCGTCCGGCAGCCAGCGATGGTTCGTAAGTATTCTATGCTTAGAGAGAGTGTATACAGTATGGCAGTGTACAGATGTTTCAGAAGATAAAATCTAATAATGCATGTTTTTCAGTACCTCCATGGATGCTGTGTGAAGGCCGGCCAGTGGTCAGTAATTCCCTCTATAATCACAGGCTTCTGAGGATCCAGGAAATCTAATCTGAAGCGCTCCAGGGATGGACAATGAATCCTGGGCACTGCTTGTGCAGGGTTCATTGCTGGCTCAGACACACAGTCCAGTTTCATTTTCTGCTTCAGAAAAGCTTCATAAGTGAATACTGCACAGCTAGAATAAGGTTTTAAAGAGCATGACATGATTTAGTAAAATGGGACATGTTTCTGAATCAATATTAAACACATACATTACTAAACACAAAAATAGATGTTAATAAAATAACTAAGAAATCACATTTTTACTTGACCGGCAAACATTTTTACTGATCTCAACAAACACAAAAATGTCATAATCTGAAACAATAATATAGTGTTAAATATATATTTGTAAACACATAATTACATTTTTAAATAAAAATTAATCATTAATGGTTTTATTCAATAATTTCACACATAATGTTATGAAATGTTTCTTTTCAAATTATTCACTAAATACATTTGCAATAGGAGCTGAAAATGATTAAATTAATATATTTTTATAGGGATTATAACTACAGCAAGACACATAATTTTGATTATTTTTTTTTTGTTAAAAATAATAACATAGAAGGCATGTTAAAAATGACAACAATAAAAATTCAAAGCTAATATAAATATTAAAACTATATATAGGCCTTAAAAAACATTTTATTTTTTAAAACGCAAAACTAAAATTAAAGTGACAATTTACAAAAAAAATAAAAGCTACTTTGAAATATTTACACAACGTATCATTCATGCTCATGTCTTTATGAAAGATGACTTTACCTTTGAACAGGGTTCTCCACTCCTTACTGCTTTGTTTGGACTCTCCATTTTCAGTTTATTTCTGAAGACACCAACAAGCCTTTGCAGAATGTTGTCCATGATGCCTGCTCCCATCAACAAACCCATGTCACATGTTTTAATGGACTCTTGAATATTGCGTTGAGAGGGATTTCCATGACAAAAGCTTAAGACTTTGAATAAGCAGCCATAAGAGTAAACTCTCCTCCACTCCTTGTCCACATCTCTCCATGTCCCAGTGTTGAGCTTCTCCCAGGAGTAATCGATAATCACCTGAGCGCTTTGAGCAGAAGCTGGGCAGTCTGCTTCACTGTACAGCTGATCTCTAGCCGACTCAAGAAGCTTCAACACACTCACTTCAATCTTCTCGCTGAAGTCAAGGGGGAATTCAGACACGGTCGAGGGCAAAACAGCTCGAACATCAGCACAGACTGGTGCCATGAGCAGAAGAAACCTTTGCAGACCACGTGTAATTGATTTCTGATGGATGGACAAAAGTTACATGCTTGAGGAGAAACACAGCTACCGCTCACGGTAACTTAACTTACTCAGATACCGAATTGGGGTACAGTCAAAGTCATATTTGTTACAGTGTATAATAAACACCGTTTAAAACGAAGACAAGCAGCTGGCGTTAATTACGTAAGAAATAAGCATCTAATGTAAAAACCAAAATATTAAAGCGAAAGCAAGTTGAGCACAGTACCCGGTTTAAATGTCCGGCAGGAAACACAGAATGTAAATAACGTTCCGCTTCGGAACGAATTCAATCGGTATTTGTGCAAATATTTGTATGGAGAAATAGAAAAATCCGTATTATATGTGTAGACGTGTTTTTACTGATTATGTTAAATGTCACTGTGTTTTTGTTGTTGTGTTTTTTAGAGCTCTGCTGGCTCTACCCGAAAGATATCATTCACTGTAAAACTTCTCAATCATTTTGCGCCTTTACAGTGGACAGTCCGGTAAACGGACGTTTATAGCGCAAAACAAACAAATAGCTTGGAGTGGCATTTGTTGGTTTGAGAGTGCAAAGTGTTCACAATTTTACATTACCCTACAATGGCTTATACAAAAGTTTCTATGGAGGTAAAAACAACATGGTTTGACCAAAGAAAGACATACAAAGATTCTGGCCTTCTGAGAGACGTTCACATCTCTACCTGTACATTATGAACAGCTTATTTATCAGTTGATTTAAATGGTAAATTGTTATTATAGAATATCAGTTTCTGAAACACCAATAAATAAACTATTCCCATTTTGCCCCAAATTAGAAGGAAACCTCTGGGCTTTGTGGTTTACTTCCAGACAGTACATTTGTCTCATGATTATTAAAGATGATTGACAGATAAAAGTAACTATATTTTCCATAGTTCTGACTGCAATTCCTTACAGCCAAGGTTGTTTCAAGTACATGTTGTGTTCAGGACATGTAGCTGATATTTTCTGAAGAACTATTTATTTTATCTGAGGCCTACTTTCCATATGTATGACAGACATGACCTTTTGTCAACCCTGTGATGTATTTTGTAAAAAACAAAAAAGCTATTAAATAATTCATTCCCAGTTACAGATATGCTTTCATGAGGAGCGCCGTGAAGGGCTAAACAATGATCTGAAACCATAAGCCTCAAGAAATATTTAAATTTCCCCAGAAAAAAAGAAAAGAAAAAAAGATGCAGCACGATATAATGAAAACAGTGATTATCTCTGTGTTCTGCTGATGTGTTCATAACCCTCTGCTGCTGAGTCAACAAGCCTGTTTACAAACTAGGCCACTTGATCGGATGCTGCACATGTAACACAGCTGTATCTTTTAGGGCAGTACCGCGGCAGAAGTGTTAGAGGAGATAATATGAAGCAAATATTGACCGCTAGAATTGGGAAGGACACTCTTTGATGCGTTAATCCGTTTTGTGTGTTCCTTAAACGACAGCATTTGTTTGGTTTTTAATTTACCCTTGATTTCTCCCATGGCCATTGAGCAGACTGCTCTGTGGAATAGAGCCAGCTGTTAAAGAATCAGATGTTTGCGCAGCTAGATGATCTGTGAAGGAGTGTGTTTAGGGGGCAGATTTTAACATGTGATTTTAATGGTGGCGAACGCTGCAGTTGTTACCGTGTGTGTGTGTGTGTGTGTGTGTGTGTG
>JAUYWG010000033.1:8008520-8047113 GCA_034779775.1 Enteromius afrohamiltoni | reverse complement strand
TTCGGTTACAAACTCAAATCTATAATAAGAATGTTTTAACAATATACATGACTGCTGAGACTCCGACACCATTGAAAAACTCATCTTTAGACCGTTCATTTGAATCTAAATGTGTAAATTAAAAACAACCAGATATGATACTTTAAATCCCAGTGATTTTCCATGAAGATCCCTGATTATCAGCTTGTAGCTGCAGGGGACAGTGACTTGGGAGGGGGCACACCATGAAACGGGTCTGCTTACTGTCCTGAGGTCAGAGTTCACCGTCTTTGAAGATCTTAGATTAGTTTTATTGTGTGTCTTTGGTTGCGAGAGATTCATCTGTTCCTCTTTCCCACGCCGGGTGGGGCAGATCAGAGTTTATTGTCCTTTTGGATGATTTCTTGGAAGGATTAAATAATTCAGATCTTTCACAAGTAATCTTCGTTTTATTTTCCAACTGTTTAGTTTTATTAGATTAGTGCCTACAAGTAAGAGTTATTATTCATTATAGATGACTCATAGACATTATAGACTTATTTAGTGAAAAGCATGTTTTGCTAAATGTATCCACTTACATTAGTTTATTTCTTGTTTTAATATTGCAAACCTAATTGAGTCTACATATTAAATATCACTCAGCCTTATCCTTAAGTAAAAATAGTGTGTATTCACCATAAACAGGTGTAGATGTGTGTACATGTATTTAACGGTTACATCAAGAAAGTCTCTTGAATGTTGAAACCGTTCCCTGATTTAACTCACGGGTTGTGAAATGAACTGTGTCCTAAGCATGTCAGTCAGCCAGCAGATGATCTTTGTGGTGGTAATCAATTTAAGGTTAATCCCAGCATGACACCTAGTTGGCCTCGGCAGTGCCAATGCAGCAGCCGACAGCATTAGCAGCATTAGCACTGCTGCCAGGCTCTTTTCCAGGGCATCAGGGCAATGTGAAGTGTGACCGTAAACAGCACCTTCCCAGAGGCTCACAATACCAAGTCACCAAACCACCAGAGGGGGGGAAGTAATCGCCTCCATTATGCTCTAGGTGCTCTGGAAAAAAAGCAAAAAGGGAGGGAAAAAAGGCAAAGAGCCCTGCAGTTGTGTTGCCGCGGATCAGAATCCAATTAAACACTGTTTAGTTCTACATAAGCCGCCAGTCATAGCCTGTTGACTCATGAAATTAATGCATTATTGTGACACAAAAGAAACTAGTGCACTAGAATGCACAGCATTTCCTCAGGCTGCGTTTCAGACAAATAGACATAGCGTACATACCTGGCAGATGTTAACACTAAAGTGCACACTCAATGACAAAACAACACCAGGGCATCGATAAACCTAATCACGTGCTAAAATTGACTTTTTTTGTCTAGTCCTCTACAAAAGAAGGTCAATATGCTGCTTACAGGATTTTTTTGGAGATGTTTGATGGAATCCATTTTATTATGTTGGGATGCATCCTGGTGCTTCTTCCACGCTGCGGCCTGTCGATGTAAATAATGACCACTGCAGTGCCCCTGTGCATCTTGAAGGCAATTTATGAATGCGTAAAAACTATTAAAGGTTAAGGGTTGCAAACTTCTAGCGTTGATTCTAATGGACATGGGAGATGCCCCGCGGAGGTGACAAATGAAGGTCCTAAAGTTAAACGCACTGTGAAATCACAAAAAGGAAAGCTTTAAATGAGTAAATAGTAGCATTCATGAACCTAGTTGTCTACTTAATACTAGCAGATAAACTTGTAATGTAAAGCCTAAATCTGAGGAAAAGCACAGATGCTATGAAACCAAAATATAAACAATGAGTATACTTGTACTTGTTTTTTTTAAACTAAAGACTTTTCCTTTTTATTATCCGTTTTTTCTCTTTTTATCACAAGCTATGTTTACATGTGCCCAAATGATCTGTTAGTTATCAGCTTGATGGCTCAAAGGACTGGAAATCCTTCAAGAGTTACTCTGCTCTAAATGTGGTATTGTTTGGAATGCATGTAATGGACATGTAAATGAAAGTATGAATCAAATGTAATGCAAAGTTTATAGTTCATATAAACACAATCATACTTGATGCATTCAAACTGATGAAAAATAGTGCATGTTAAATGGATAGTTCACCCAAAAATGACCATTTATTATTTTTAAGGTAAGCTGCTCAAACATTTACGAATTTCTCACACAAAAGGTGATATTTTGAAGAATGTTCATTACATCATTGCCAGTCTCCACTGACTTCTGTGTGTGTATGTAGAAATATGGAAATCAGTGAGAACCAGAATCTGAAGAAAGAAATTCATACTGGTTTGGAACTACTTGAAGGAGAGCAAATGCTGGCAGAATGTTCCTTTTGGCTGAACTATCTATTTAACATATCTAATGACTCATTTACAATGTCAGTGAACCAATACCACGAAGTTCTCCTGTTGCTCATGTTTAGCAAACACCATTGAGATCAATGGGAATGTTAACTTCCACTGTGATAAATGAACGATAGCTCTCCAGACCTTCTTGGTATAAACAGGGTTTTCCTCCCCTGTTTCTTGCTAAACAGAGTCCCAGTGGTTAGTGTTAAGATATAGGCCCTTTTTGCTGTTGTATGGGGCACTTTTGCATCTCCAGCTAAGCAGGTGCTCATTTTCAGAAGCCTAATGTGTGTTGAGTGTCTGAATGCCACACCAGAGCACAGGCAGCCCTGTCTGAACCACTTTGGATCAAATTAATTCAACCAGGTGTGCCCCCACACTGCTGGGGTGCAGGTGACACCTGCTACATTCCTTTAATTAGAAGTAAAACAGCTGTTTCTGGATATTCCTATGGAATAAACCCCCTCTGCCTGCGCTCCCTTCGGAGCGTCTCCTTTGAATCAAGATGCAACGAGGACGAGTGACTTTTGACTGTCAGGGCCATGGTCTGAAGGACATAACGCAGGATGCATAAGAGAAAAGATCTAGAACATTTCCCAGAGGTAAAGATTTTTATTGTTTAAAAGAGTCTAAATATTGTCTCAGTGAGATGCTTCAATAAAAGACAATGATTCAGATGATTTGACTCAGAGTAAGCATGTGACTCCAACCGACTGGACTGTGGCCAGTCCTAATGGCAGAGCAGCAGGGGGATTTCATTCACACTCAGAGTAACAGCAGGGAAAATCCCATGGCACACTGGGGGGAAGGAACGGTTTAAGAGAGCTTTGATGGTGCTTCACATTGACAGAGTGCTCTCTGTATGGAGTTCAGGTCTCTCATGTTGGGTCAGCAAGCTTTAAAAGGTGGCTTAAGGCCTGTTCTCTCCAAGATGAATGTTTGGCGTAAGAATTCAGGGTGATAAACATTTGGATCACATCTGTAATCGCACACTAGGTGAAAAACAGTATGTGAACAGAAGCATATCCGAATTCACAGTATATAAAACAGTAGGCAAAAAGAACCCTGATGACCTGCAGATTCTGGTGAGATTCTGAAGTGGACACTTTACAATCCCATATGACCACGGGAGAGGATTTGAAAGGCACTATAGCTAAGATATTTACACTGGTAACATGACATTGAACAACATGATTAATGTTGGATTACATTCATACTAAACACATACATATTGAATTAAACATACATTTTTAACCATTGTGTGAAGTAATTTATTCAAAAGAAACTATTCTGCATGCAAGCATTTATTTAGTTTTTATAAATGTTTAGGTTGTTAATAAACTAATGTTTCATTTCCATGACACTGTGAATTAAGCTGGTCAACATTTGGTCACATGCCCAGAGGCTCTGCTGTCACGTAAAACTATGACTTGGTGGCACTTTTAAACACTCAGTTAAGTGGCAGTGAGTATCAGAAGAAGTGGTTCTCGTCTGTACACTTGTATGTGATGGAGTTTAATAGACGCCAGAGTGAATACAAAATTGCAGGTGAACTCTATAAAAACAAATTCCACCTTTGACAGTAGTGTAAGTACTGTATTTAAAAACATGTAAACATGCTTTGCCTTCCTTTCCTCTCTTTTTCAAGTGTCAAAAATGGAAGGTGTGCTATTTTCTGTGTTTCTGTAAGCGCCACCTACTGTCAGGGAGTACGTTTTTAGCCTTTCTTTTTCTTGTATCATTAATAGCCAGCCAGAGTTATGGGTACAAACCAAATAAATGCACTCTCTCAAAATTAATTGTCTTCAGCAGCACAGCTACACACAGTTATTTCCTAGCAGTGAGTTATTACAATATGGCTTGTTTCTAATAAGTCAGTTCTTTCTCCCGTTTTCAATTTTGTTGCAAATGTAATGATCCGCTTTCATTTTCATTGTGGTAAATGAACTGATTCTTTGCTATGGAATGCACGTTGATATCAGTAATGAGAAACAAAAACAGAGCTGCTCTGATTTTTTTTTTTCCTTTTTTTTCAAAGGGTGGATTTAGGACAAAACTGTTAATGGAGTTTGGTGCAACTCTTTGCATGCTACACACATGTGACCGGCAGAGGGCAGTAGTGCGGCAGCAATGTCAGCAGACCCTGTGGCTCAGCACTGCATTAGCAATTGTGAGCAGAATAGAAAAGGATCCCACATTTTAGCCACATGTTCATGGCTGATGGGTCCTTATCATCTTCATGTATGAAGTCAGTTTTTTTCTGTTTTCTGTCAGACTGAATCCACTGACAGTTAACATCACCCTCTGATTTATAATAGCTCTTAAGAGGAAATACAAAATGGTTTATGAGGTTGAAAGTATTCAATAAGCCTCATTCATTCAGACATACAATGAATTTCAGAAAGAACATGGTGAAAAAAAAGTGTAGTGATCTAAAAAAAACGTAATCTTCATCGCTGGTTGGATGTATAACATCTACGAGGCTACTGGCTACTGTTAAGATGTTAACCGTGATTTATCGTAAAGGTTGTATATAGTGCACAACACATTATATCACAGAGCTAAATGATGTGCTCTTTGCTATTGCATCTATTCGAGCGAAAACATCTGTTTCTCTAGGTCCATATGCGACACAATCTCAGTCACCTTTTCCATTTATGTGATCAGAACATATACATGATGAGATCACATGCTTTCCACTCTCTTCTCTCTGAGTCGATCCACATTTGCATAACATTTGAATATTTGCATATAAAATGCTTTTATAAAAATGATTGTGTTTAGGTCTTTGTTTATATATGTAAGCTGGGCTAGACAAAAAAAAAATGCTAAGACCCAATTCCAACAATATCTATAACGATAGTACAATAACATACTATTTATTATAATCAAGCAATGCAGTTATATTGAGGATTCCAATCGCATTTTATATCATTCAACTGAAAAACCTACAACAAAAAAAAAACAGAAAGTGATTCTAACAATATCATTTTTTTTAACAACTATGTTGTTATTGTCCTTGGCGTGAACAGGCCTTAGTGCTGAGCATTATTAATGCGTCAGTGCGAGAGTGATAATAGCGTTGTGCGTCACGCCGTTGTTCCACTTCAGTTCAACAGAATTCACGAATAACGCCAACATTCATTATACACGCGCTTGTCCCATAAGACTTTGTTATGTAACTCCGACTGAGCCAGCAGTTGCCTACATTCCCTCCCGGAGAACTCCCTTTCTAGTACACACCTGGCATAAGGACTGCAAAAGATGGCTTGTGGCAGTTTGCGAACAAACAAAACCTTTTGGGTGTGTGGGCGTATGACCTTGGGACACATGCCCATTTTCCAACTGGGTCAGCAGTTACCTTCACAGAGCCTTTGCTCTTCTCCAGTGCAAGAATCTCATGCCCGGGGAGGATGCCTTTCCCGTCTTCAGGCTGCACGTGGGAGGGGAAGCGTTTGTGCTTGTTTGCCGTGGGAGTGAGAGATTGATAATTCTTCTGGCACCTGTGACCTGCCTCGCTTTCTGCCGCTGCCAGCTGCCTGGTCACATCACGGCCACATGAGGAAGATGCCCTGTGACAGAACAGCCAAGTTTTACAGCAAACACTGTTCTAGGCCACTTATTCTACTCAGTGTTTCTGAAAAGCTCTTCAGCCGTGCAACGTTATTGTGAACGTAGATGCAATTCCGGCTGTCACGAGTTCTGTCGGATGAAGCCAAGTCTCGTTTGGACCCTGAGCGCAGTTGAATCTTATTAGTTGTGCTTGACTCATGTGTCAGTAGACTGCTGGAGTAATGACGTCAAATCCCACCTGATCATTTAAGCGCAGCTCCTAGTGTTATATGTTCAAGTGCTCCTCTCCAGGTGTCAGGTTCTCATGTTCACTGAAGCGTTTTTAATCATTTAGCTTTATTTGGGATGCAACGGGACAAGATATGTTATGAAAGTGTATAAGCAACAAATTGGTTTGTTGGTTGACTAAGTGCACATGGTGGTTTAAATAGTTGTTTGAATCAGGCAGGTTTGTATGAGAATTTTTGTGTTCAACTTTTACACAAGCATTTGGTAACACTTTAGAATACTTGGTAACTCTCGATTACTATTAACTATGACTTTTCCATCAATAAATTCTTAATTTGCTGCTTATTAATAATTAGTAAGGTAGTTGTTAATTTTATGTATTGGTAGGATTAGGGATGTAGAATAAGTTCATGTAGAATAACACATTAATATGGCCTTAATTAGCACTAGTAAATAGCTAATATACCTGCTAATAAGCAACTAATAGGTGTAACCGTAAAATAAAGTGTTACCAAACATTTAAGTTGGGTTCAGTTGCTCTATGATTACTGTAGTTCTTTTTACTGGCAAAAGCTTGTAATTTACTGTAAATCAAATTTTGTAAGCTGTAAAATAAATAAATTGTTTGAATATGTATTTTAAGAGAGGGCTATGTTCATATTTTGTTAAAACCGTTCAAGGGGTGCCACATGCACTTTTACAAGCTGTTTGGACTGAAATGTGTGTTGGGAGTGTGTGTACACCACCACCTTACAATGATAAAGATCCACCATCTTAGTTTTCTTTTAACGTAATAAAAATACGTTGCCCCTTCTGAAATCAAGTAATTCTCAAATGCATGTCATGTGGTGTCACACCGACAGAGGCCACTCCCACAATAGCTGATTGACAGCAGCGTGTCTCACAGACTGAACAGGTGTCCTACCTCAGACCCGACCTGAGTGAGCCGTCATCAGACCGAGACGCAGAGACAAGCAAGACTCCTAAGAGATCGAGGTGTTTTGTTGTTGAACGTATGAATGAACATAGCAGTAGTGATTTACCCTCAACATCTGAGTGACTGAAGACACGGAGGATTAACTTTACGTTTGGTTCTGAAAGGAAACACGCTCTTGATCAACCGAAATGCGTTTATGTTTGCGCGAATCATTCATGATCCAGCCTCACTTACAGAAGCAGTGAGTATAGTGTCTTTTTAATGAATATTTGCAAATTGATATTTGCAATAGTTTCTAAAGAGCTGTTTTTGACAGGTTAAAATTAGCGTTTTTTTTACTCATCTTTGAGAAATTTTAAAACAAACTATATTACAAACTTTCCATTAAGACCCTAAATAGTTCATGTTATATTCAATATGTTTTTTGTTTTTTTTCTCCTGACGAAGCAAATTGTTTACAAGACCTACCTATAATTAAGGTCATTCTAATAACTATATTATTGTCCACACTAACTCATAATTATAACACTGTAATAAGTGCATGCTGCAGCTTTGTCATCGGCTGCTTTTTAAAGTGGTTATTGATTGGTTGTAAATGTTTTTATCATTCATCAGCTGAAAGGGATTCCAATGATGTTGTTTCTTTATATAGTTGCAAAGAGTTACAATGATTACCTGTACTTAATATTTATAGCTATTATTATAGTTTAGTAATTGTTTAATTATTGTTTTATAGTTGTTGTTGGTGTAAATTGGCCTTTACAGTTAAAATGAAAAAATAAAAACAAAACAAACAAAGAAGAAAAAAAAAAACCCTGACAGTCCTGTTGAAAAAAACAGAATTGGTTGGTTAGGTATTTTCTAAAGATGGATGCTGGTTTAAGATAGTCCTTTGCTGGTTTAAGCTTGTCCTTAGCTGGTCATGTGCTGGTCTGACCATTTTCATTAGCCATTCTTGTTATGCATGAACTGACAAACAACTGCAGTTTTGATTGGTTAAATTAAATTAAATGGTAGATAATAATTTCTGGGGGCAAGTTTTGTATAAAATCTCTTGCATTCTGGAAGCAAGTAGATAAATGAAAAAGCTCAGCCATCCTAAGGCTGAAATTGCTCTGCATACAGCTTCCAGAAGTTTGTTTATTGAATGTGTTTCTCTTAATGCAAATTGGTGTTCATATTTTTGAATTATCTTCAGTGTTTCCTGTGTTAATCGTCTGTAGGTTGCACATTACCTGATAAAAAATATACCTCTGTAATGATTTTAGAAGTCATAAGCTACCAGTAATTAGTGATAAATGAAACAAGAATAAGGTAATGAAATCTGTCGAAAATAATTACTAGCTGTATAGATTTAAGAGAATAATAAACAACGTGAGTGAGTTATTTTGATTGTAGTTCAGCTTTGATGATGATGCACCAACATCACTGAGATACGTCTTGATTTTGAAAGTCTTTTCTTCTTCATCAAAGTGAAGGTACTCTTGTACCCTTATGCTGAGCTAATTCTAGAAAATGAATCACTTTGATCACTTCAGATAGATTTAGTCTACAGATTTCTGTAGAGGGTTAGATAGGTATTAGATAGAGGGCTGTTTGTTATAAGTATCTGAAATGATCTGTATTAGTGTGCATATGAAAAAAAAATATTCAGTGTTCAGTTTTGCATTAGTTTGTTCTCACATTTACATATAGGAGGCTTATTTGCACACAAAGAGACATTCTGCAGATAATGACTAAATCTGTTTTTTCAATTGTTATTTTTTCACCTGAAGGTGTAGTAATTAGAATAGATTTAAAACAAAAAAAATGGGGTCAGAAGATTATCTAAACGAGTCTGAAGGTGCAAGTTCTTAATTATGATGATTTTAGTCAGTGATTATTATTATACCTATTTTTGTGTATTTACATGTGTGCTTTTAATTTGATGTTAATTATATGCTAATGTATGCCTTAGATGTTAATAATGTAAGCTTGGCACACTAACAGACACTAACAACACTTTTTTTTAACAACTAGCTACTTTAGGAAAAAGCAGATTTTGAATGCATGATGCCGATAATTCATTCTGATCTATAACATTCCCGCACACAAGACGTCTCGTTTGAAGACCAAAGCAGCAGTCATACTGTTCTACGTCTATATCCATGAGGCTTACGAATACCATTGTGTTTGAAGGTTATTCTGATTCTGAATGAGAATAAGGAAAAAAGTCAGAAATGAAGCTGGAGAACTATAAGTGAACTGGCTGAAGGATCAAATTTTCCCATAAGCTCCTTATACTACCTCCAGCCTCACAGCTCGACTATTTAATTGTTTTCTATTATCTACTGGGGAACATTCCCAATGGCACTGAGTGCTGTCAGTCTATGCAATAGTTTAGCTGATTGATTCTTTGACACCAGTGGAGTGACAGATTTGTACTTTTCTTTTCATCTCAATAGTTTGTTTTATGATCTAAAAGGATAGCATTGCAAGTTTTTAGCTATTTTGAAAATTATATTTAAAAATGTCAATTTTTCAACACTGGAACTGTCTTTAATGTCTTCAAACGGTTCAGACCAGTTTAGAGTCTGCAGGTGATCTCAGCAAGTAGCTGTATGTGGTTCTAGCACATACGTTTTAATACATTTGCATCTGAAAAATACTGTTAAGTTGATTATATATGAAATGATTTAAATATGTTTAATAACAGTTCAATAACAATTCTATAATATATATATATTTACTTGAATTAATATTATGAATCAGTTAGTCAATTGTTTATTTTATGTATATTTATAAAAAATTCAAGAGGTAATAAAACTGTACAAAATGTTGTAATTTAAATAATAGAATTTATTAAAAATTCGACATTTATTAACCTGCTAAAAAAGTGTTTAGCTTTTTTAAAAGCTGTTAGTATGTTCATTTTTAACATTATAGTTAAACTTTTCATATGAATACTAATCATCATGTGATCAGCTGATCATGTTGCAGTGATTTTGTTTAATGTTGCTGCAAAATGTATGAAAGTATAAAGCATACTGGTTTGTTTATATTAAAAACAATCATTATTCTCATGAAAATTATCATCAGGATGATTAATGTTAACTAAAACTAAAACCATAGAAATGTTTTCTTCCTTGAAATAAAATATTAAAAACCTAAACTTATTATTTTCAGCTAGTCGACAAAGCAGTGTTTAGTCTAAATTGAATTGCATATCTAAAATGTTTAATAATTGTATTTCCATACTTTAGTAATTATCAGTATCATTTCTAAATTATTACGCTATCTACAAACCATTATTTAGAAGTTGTCAGTGTTTAATAAAATCATTTATAAAGCCTAAGTAAATTATTAATACATTTGTTGAATGTACATTAATAAATCTTATTATTTATTTAGTCACATGATAATAGTTGCTCAGTATGTTAATAAATGCTTTATTAACACATGTTCCTGCTGTAATTCAGAATTAAGTCAGGTAGTTATACCCCCAGTTTCACAGAAAAGCCTTAAGCTAGTCCCAGACTAAATTGCATGTTTGAGCTGTCGCAAAATTAAAATATTTTGCTCTGACAAATCTTAAAACATGTCAGTGTCATTGTTCTGTGTTACGATGCACACCTGTAACATTTTCTTATAAGGCATTTTTGTAAAGTTGCTTAAATATCTTAATTAATTAATGTCTAGTCCTGGCTTAAGCTAAGCCCTGTTTGTGAAACCGGGACATAAAATTATAAAGTATTGAGTAGTTGCCAGCTGTCTGTTTTTGTGAGTTCATCTAAAGTGAGGACTATAAAAGCCTTTTAAAGCATTTTGAAAGGAGATACATTTATCTTCCAAACAGAAAAGTTAAACAAACATAACACAGAGGGATTTATATCTGTATTTATAAACTGCTTACTAATGATTAATAATGTTGGAACAATGCAAGGATGATCTGACTATTTCCTAATGCTTAACTGCTGATTCACAGTGTGTAGTTATTATAAAAGTGGTACCAAAGCACATAAATAAACTAAAAGTGTGAACTACTTTATGTAGGCATGTTTTAAAAAAAACAACAAGAATCACAGAATCACTAAAATGTTAAATAAATCAAAAATGATAACAGAAAATCTAATTCAAGTTATTAACAATAACTATAAAAGTATATCAGTGATGCAAAAATAATACAGATAAAAACAGCATCAACAGTGGTGCCTCACCTAGCACCTCATCTCAGGTGAGCCTGTTTTTGATGATTCATTGTTTTTTCTCCCATCATCAACATTGTTTAACCTTAAGGAACACGGGCCTGAAAGCTGTCGCGATCAAACACCTTCAGCAATTCTGAGTGCAGACAATGTCTTTTTTTCTTTCAGACGCACAAAACACAACCCCAGTGTTTTGCAATGCTCGACTTGGACAGTTTGCCATCACTTAAATCTACAGTGGCCATCTCAGTACGTGCCAAAGACTGTTGCTTTTAAACCTCGATGACAGCACATCTCAAAAAGCAACATGACTCCATTCTGTCTTCGCAAGCACATCAAAGACTCTTATCAAAGGAGCTCTCCTACACCTTCTCAGAGAAACACTGGAAATTAGGCAACAGGCCCCATGAGAATTACAGCGATTGCTTAAGAATCTGTGTCAGTGTTTTTTTGTTACGTTTTTTTCCCCCCCGAAAATAAGAGAAAGCAATTAAATTGCAAATGACTATGTCTTCTTGTGTTACTGTAACATCAATCCAGTTCCCTCAAAGGCACCACAAATAATGGTATATTATTGATGTATTAATAACTTCTGTTCATGTTAAAGTGAATTTGGCTTGTCGAATGTTTTTCTGTACAGTAATGCTGCATTAAACAGATTCAGTTCCACGGTGAAAGAACTCCATGTTCCTATTTCACACCCTGTTTGACGGTCTTAATGGCAGAATAGGTTTCCTGAACTTTGTGTACCATCGCAGCCTGTCCTCAGCCTCAGGCATCAGAAATGCCGTCACACACTCAGGGGCGCGATAACTGCCCTATACCTGTGCAATAGAGAATGTTTCCTTAGTGGCTGACGCTCCCTTCTTGCCTTCATTAAAGCACAGTCATACATCTTCCACCACATCTGTGGTGTACAGGGAGCTATGCCTTCATCCGGAGAAGCTCTCTGACATATACACTGTATCATCTGTGGCAACCTATCAGCACTGGGCTAACCTTTCTAATGCTGATTTAGAGGGAGATCTTATGGGCTGGGGAAAGGTGCGGATGATGCGTTCCCCCCTGCTGGACAAAAGAGCCCGTTGAGATCTCTTGTTCTCTGTGAGATGCACGGTGAACCGGCAATGACAGGACTCCTGCATCCTCCCTGCATTGTTGCTATAAGAAATCCAGCAGCTAAGGGCCTTGATCAATTAGTCAATTTCTCAACTGTGGCCTGCAATTAGTGCCGTGATTCTCTGTGTCGCTGCTAACTATCAGGATATATTTGATGATTTAAAATATGTGATGACTTAAAAGAGAGAATTTAGTGTAGTTTTGGTCTTAAGCAGCACAACACACACTTTTGATTTACTCCAAATTTTTTAAATAAGTCACTTCTTCTAATCAGGCTTTGCTTATTCGATATTGTAAAAAAAAATGGTAATATTGTAAAATATTATTACAATTCAAAATAGCGTTTTTTTTATGTTTGAATATACTTAGTTATGTATTTTATTCCTGTGATGCACTTCAACATAAACCTCTTTATTTATTTTTTTTGAGTGAACAAGTTATTTTAGATGCAAAGGACAATATTCTGAAACATAAACTGTAGACAGACTTTTACTATTACTTTTTTAATATTAGAAATATTTGGATAATTCGGTAATAATTTGTTAATGATCGTTATGGACAGCCACAGCTCTCCAAGCCAGTGTACAGAGATAAATATTCAGGTATACATTTCATGCTCATAAGTTAAAAAAAAATAAGAGCCAAAATGTATCTAGTTTAGATGTATTTGCTCACAAGTGATTTCGCTTTACATTTAGAGAGCAAGTTAAAACCACAAAAATCTGTGTTTATGGACAGACAAGAAAATCTGAGAGTGTTGGGGAATGCTAGATTGGAGAGCTCTCTGGGTTCAAACAGAATATAGATTGGTGTAGGAAAGCGTTGGCCCCCAGTGCTCTGGTGCCACATGTTGCTTCCCAATCCCTTTCTAGCGCGTGGATGCAGCCGGTGTCGGGGGGACTTGGGTACGTGAGGATTGTGGTAATTGAAACAATCTGTTCCCACGGCCTTCAGTGGACGTTCCAAGGCTAGCCGGTGTGTTTGAGGTCAGAACCCAGGTAGGATGTCTTTGGTTTCTTTGAGCCCTATTAGGGATCTGCAGGCCTTCGTCTGATGAGCTGAAGCCCTCGTCTGGTCGACTCTTGGCCTACTTGTCTGAGTGGGTCCTTTGGAGATTCCACTGCTATCATTTGCAATCTTAAGCATTCCTTCGTTTTAGATCTAAACCTCTCTGTCAATAGCTGGATTATGAAATCAAGTCAGTACCTTTAAAGAAATTTCCTAGAAATGCCATGTCATTAATTCCAAACTGTTTGAGAGGTTTATTTTTATCCAGGTGAGTTCACCTTTAGTTCACCTACTGCAGTTCAAAGTTTTTGCATTGCCAACACAAACTCCCTTTTTTGTGACTCATCTCTAAGAGATGAAAAAACAACAACAATTAAGGGTATTATTCTGCTTGCTTAGCTTATAAATTTATATTTTTTTACTGCATGAATAAGGAATAAACTTTCAATATTCTTTTTTATTCAGTGTATTTTTTTAGTATTATAAAAATGGCTAAAGATTCATGAAGACTTTACAGTTTACTTTACTTTAGGTTTAATTTGTTAACATGAATTAACTTTAGTTTAAAAATGCACATTGTTAGTTCTGTCTGATGTCTGTTCTGCATTTTGAATACACAGCAAAATTAACTGAAATTATTTTATATTAAAGTTTCTATATTGCAACATGGTGTTCTGGATGAAAAATCCAGTTTTATTTACATTTTTACTTTAAATTGATGCAATAAATGTTAAATATTATTTCTACAGAAACCTTTCCATTAGATCAGCTTTTATTATTTGTAATTATACTGACATCTCTATTACATACACACTCTATTGTAAATACATTTTTAAACTTTAGTGGTTTATACAAAGACCTTTAAATTCTTTTTGGAAAACTGAATAGAAAAAAAAAAGCCACTAAAAATTGGAGGGCACTTCTGCCCTCTATATAGCCCATACGTTATAGCAATATCGTTTAATAATATAGGGATAGATATGTTTTTTGTTTTTCTTAGATTATTGCCTAATTGAAAATCTTTAGCTATTGTGACTAGCAGGAACCTTGAAGCCCAGCTAAACCCTTGCACTCTTTAGCAAACAGTGAATTTAATCTTGCTCCATCTCTCATCCTGATCATATTTAATTCATGCTTTTATTCAAGGTGCTTCCCCTCATTAATATATAATTCTATATGCCCAGAATTTTCACATACAATTACAATAGCTGAACGAAACTACCTCGTTAAACTTCTTTCAAATGTTTTCTCCTAAAAGATTTTACTTGCTTAAAGCACCCCTCTGCTCAGGGTTTAAGTGTCTTTTTATCACCCTTATTAGAATATGGTGTTAGCGTAAGGCCTTCTTGCACTGCATCGTCTGATAATCCTTAACCTGCCAGTGTCTATCTGATTTAAATTGCCATGGATAATGTGATCATCTTGTCAGGGAGAAATCAGGCATTCAGCACACTCCAGAGCAGAGGAGTAGGAGGGAGAGAGAGAGAGCGCGGGGGAAGGGAAAACGTCAGGCGGGTCTCAGGTGATCTCTGCAGAAGTGTTAACTCATGTAATAGAACAGGGCCATGCTCCTTCAGCCGTAACGCAGCATACATAAATGGCCGCATAAATCCTACATTCATATCAGAGTCAATGGACTCCCATCAAAGAGGCTTGGGCAGACACGTTACATTTTCCGGCTCATTTAAACGTTTTGCTTTTTTTTTTGGCGTTCTGAATTAGACATGCTTTGTTGCCAAAGACACGTCCACAGAGGAGGACTAAGTGTGATGGGTCTAATTCGAGCTGCTGAGATAGGTGTGATCATGTTGTGAAACAGTCCATCCGTCTCCCTCTGTACTCATTGATTGTTTCGGGGGCGAGGTGCTTCATTATTGTGTTGCGGCTAAGGCTGTCCGTGAGTTTAGCAAGAAAAAAAAAGATTAAATATAATACTCGTGCCCCCTTCTCCCAAAAAAACTTCAGTTTAAGACACCGTTAAATATGATTTGCCCCTGCTTGCCATAAATGAATAGCTGAGCCATAAACAGAAATCCAAACCATTATCTTCCTTCAATGACAGTTGAAGGAGGTTTCCTCATCAAAGCTTTTTAATTGGATCAAATTACAGGCAGCGAGAGCCTGAGCCCTTCTTGAGTTCATGAAGCCTAACTTTCAAATCACTTCTAATAAGTTTGCTTGACAAAGGCAAAATGTGATAATTTTGCCCACACTGGAACCAAAAAAATGGTTTCCGAGATTTGTTAATTTTCACACCCGGTTTATCTGAATTTGAATGTAGTGGCTTGAAAGCCAGTAGCTGACTGAACCTTGTAATCATTTGCTCATGAAGTTTACAGACATTAATGCAATAGTTTTAATTTGTTATGCTGTTTTCGTTGTATTTAGGCCCTTAAGGATTCGGTTTTCTTTCCTTGCACTCAAAATCCATTGTATGCTACCGTGGAGTTGAGATGAAACAGTAGTAAGACATTTTGACACACATACAAGTGTAGCGGAATATCAGAAAAAAAAATTGGGGAATAGGCTTGCTTTTTTCCATCTGTTGTTGACTGGGTTTCAAGAAGTGGGTATTTGTGAACTTGCAGTATATTGTGAAGGGGTGAGGTTTAATGGTACTGTTTGTAGGATTGACTCTGAGTGGTTGAACTAGGTATTGCAGTTCAAATTCAAAATTTTGGAGATGTTTTTTTTTCACCCGGCCCCTCCTACTCAGATTTGAGGCACACGCAGGTTGCCAAATTGAAGACAGCAACTAGAATGAGTGTAATGACGATGGAATGCGCTGTGTTTATGCAGAGCAGGCAATCTGGATGACGAAACACTAGCTACTGACTTCGTGATTGGGAGATAGATGGAGGGTGGCGCTTCAGACCAAAACAAAACATAACAACATAAACAACAGTTGAGGGCTGCAACTGCGCTTTTTAAACAAGAATATCCAGGCTGTACTACTACTGTCAGCGATATGAGTACTTGAAATTAACATGATTTCTTAATGCCTGTTGAACATAACAGACATTTTATGATTATTACAATACATTTCTTACATACGATTCCTTTAAAGTTACTGTGAAATGAAAATCAGTTTTTTTTATGGAATATTGAATTATTTGTTATAAATAATTTGTCTTTTCCCCCCTCATATTTAATCAAAACCATGACTTCTCTTTTCTCACAATGTGTGGTCCAGCTCAAGAGCAGGACATAATAATGCCTTCCCTCCAGCTACAAATCATTGTCCCTCACAGGAGTTTGTAGCAATTAGCGAACGACAACAAACTAATGATTCAACCAATTTCAGCTGGACAAATACAAGTGTCACCTCCTATATTTGTTTTTCTAGTTCTAGAAGCCATTTGACTTGGATATACGCCACAACAGAAAAGAAGACTCCTTTTCATGCTGGACTGGAGTCTAGCATGCATCACTAAAGAGAAGTTGTTTCAGCTTAAGTTTGGAGACAAAAAACAAACACATGCATAGATTAGTTTATGAATCACATGCATTTACAAAATGTACAAATTATTATGCCAGTGGTGAAATAAAGTAAAAACTTTTAGACTTTGGTATGTTGGTCCAAGTCAAGTTCTAAACTTCCACATATGGGTAACAACGGGAGTATTGCTGCAGATGGTGGAGCGCTTTGTCGCTCCGAATAAAAAACGCACGTGTGGCAGCATGCTGTCATTGGATCTGTGTGCTGCTTTTGTGGTGAGCAATGGTATGGGGAGTTGAAAAGGAAGCCAGCATCCAAATGAGGCCAGTGCTCTGGTATCTCAGAGCTCAGCGAAGGGGACAGAGCCAGGGGTGAAGGAGATGTTCCTAAGCCGAGCGCCGCTGTGGTCATCATTCACACTTACCCTGCTGACAGTACACCATGGCAGGGCTACTTATCTCGTCCTTGCCACAGAGAGAAAGCGAGCTCTGCTAATGTCCTGCACAATTATCACATGCCGAAGTATTAAGGGTGCGCTTTTCCTTCCAGTCCTTCGGGTGTAATTGCAGTTTAAACCAGCAGTCACGTATGTGTTTGTGCCAAAGTGCCATCTTTTTTCTTCATTTAAGGGGCTGGTTTAGAGATAATGATAAGGAAGTAAGCTGTCTATGCAAAAATGCAAGGAAGACCCATGCTGAGGTTGCTTCAAAAGCCTTGCCAGTGGATCTGTGGAACGGGATGGAGTCCTCCATCTGTACTGGGAAGATATATCTGGAGTGACATTAGGCCTCTCCCTGAAAACCATGGGATGCCTTCTTAACTGAATTGCCTGGTGAAACTCAACTCACTTGACGCAGCGTGTCTTATAATGAAAGCCAAGACACTGCGCTTCCCATCTTAGGTAATGAAATTCAAAGGTTTTCTTGGTTCTGTCTGGTGCTTTTCAATACGCTCCCACAACTTTTTCCACATCACTCCGAGAGCATTTACGTAAGCCTCTGAAATATTCATCTCTGATATATCTTTAATGATAATGATTGGATAAAGATGGCAAATGGGAACAAGGCTTTTCGGACTTGCTTGCAGTGGTGGATAGAGGGCAGCGCAGGCTGCCGCTGTACATCCGGTCTCTGTGGGATCTGAAGACAATCAAGGAGAGCTGGAAGATTGGCTTCATTGTGATATTAATGAAAATCCTCTCACCCATAGACAGTGAGCTGTCATCAATTATAAATCATCGGGCTCATTCGACTTGGTGGTTTGGAGAGGCGGAGTTAGGAGAAATGAAAGAGAATGCACTTAATCATTTCTTCCCCAGCCCATTACATAGCATGAGCGCATTGCCGAAAGTTATTAGTGCACTGACACAAAGATACGCTCTGTTTATGGAAGACAAGTCACAGCGTTTTATTTCATAAAGCCTGTTCTCCCAGCTGTGCCATGGAACTGGAGTGTTTCAAAGTGCTCATCTTGCATGAAGGGTCATTCCGGCGATATTAGAAGAAAGCTTATTACATTCCCACTGTTTCTGAGCCATACAAATATAATTGTTAGATCAATCAAGAAGGGGAAAGTTGTGGCCTGTGCATACAATTTTACAGCCTATATAGCCAGCGTGACTTGAAATAAATTTTTTTTTTTTCAGGAAACACTATATTCCGCTTCGAATACAATCTCGTATTCTGCTGAACACATCAGCAGCAATTTCACCATGTATATTTACTTTCTGCAAGGAAAAACCAATGGAGTGAAATTGGATATTTAACCTTCCTTTCTTTCAGCTGCTCAGAGGAAGCAGCCTGTGGCGTTTTCTCTCGGCCACTCAGTCATTTGATAATAGTTGATCAAACAGAAGGTTTGAAATTCAGAGACTAAAGTATACTTACAGTATTTGGCAAGAACAGATGATGTGTGCGGCTAGTGTGACCTTTAAAATCTGTTTCATTAGTGCTAACAAGACATTGGAGCAGTCAAGGGTAAGCGGGGTAATCTGCTCGACCCTCTTCAGCCACCTCTGCTCTGAATCTTCAGAGTTTGTTTCGAACAAATTCTTGGTTCCTCGCAGTCAGAATGTGACTGTGAAAATACATTTACATTCACGCCAGCCGTCTATAAGCAGAATTTGTCAGCTTTGTTCAAAGAAAAGCTGTTATTTCACCGGCAAAGAGCTCTGAAACAAAAGGGGAACAGCAGGCTGGTGAGAGCTACTGGTGTTCAACCATGAAATGAACAGGCCACGTTGGGTTCTGCTGCTGAAATACAAACTGTCAGTGTGATCCCTGATCCTTCTGTACCACTGTCGACCATTCATGTGCTCTAACTGACAAAATAAGTAGAGGCAGTTAGTCACAGGGGATAAAAAATATGCACAAAAGCACGGTCTGTAATTTCTGTAAAATAGCAAAGGGAACAATACACATAATGCACACCTTTATATACAGCAAATGAACCAATGCTGAGCATGCTCTTTTTAAAGTTATGCATCAATTAAGAAAAAATAAAACAGAATATTCTGCAAAAAGACGAAATAATCATATTAATTAGCGTTTGCAATGAGTGTTCTTTTTCTTCCCGAACAAAACCTCTGCAATACAAATATAGAGTTCTGGTAAGCTTTTTGCTGCGCTGCTGTTAAAAGAGAAGCAAGCGAAATTCAAATGAACTCTTTAGGGGATGGGGGCTGTGTACTGAGACTTTCAGCGGCTTTGAAGTTGCAAAGCAACGCTCACATGTTTATTGTTGACACTCACCGCAAAGCAGTTCTGTGCAGTAGCTACAGGTCATGCGTCTACCCAAACAACAAGCATGAATAATAACACCATCTGGGGCACTTCAAAGCATGCTTTTCAGATAGACGTTAACAATGGAGGTGTTTTGGGGTCACCTGTTGACGTTTTGACTCTGTGAATTAACTGCCGTTTTTCCAGCGATGGCGTTGTGCTTTTGATTGAAGGAAACCTACGTCCCTGCATTGCTACAAGTGTGTGGAGGCACTGATGTGTCATCTTAGTGTGACTTGTGCTATAGGAGTTATTCTGTTATCCTCTTTGTATTCTGCAGCCGAGTATTGCTTTGCGCCCTCGGAGGAATGAGAGGACATAGGGTGGCTTGCATTAGTATTATCTAGTCACTGACATATTCTGTTTCCACCTGCATGACTCTACCTGGGGGCCGAGGCTCTCCCAGAGGCATGTGTGACTGGTAAGCTCTCCAGTTGAAGTCGTCCCATCTTGTGAAAGCACAAAGTATCCCTGAAAAACCACCTTGCTTGCTTGTTGCTGCTGCTGCTTCAGGGAAAGGCTGACTTTGGAGGTGGCTGTTGTTACAAGTGCAGACAAGTGCTGCCTTTCTGAGTCGGGGTGTCCTTGAGAGCAAGGTTTGTTCTGCTGCCTTTAATTGGCATGAAGAGAGAATACAGAAATATGGCAAAAGCATAAGTAAGATTTTAAAATAAATAAAAAATATGATAAAGTGCTCTGATTTATCTTAATCTTGTTGTCTTGTAACTTGTTATAAATAGTAATTATAATATTAAATTATTTTAATATATGAAATTTATTTTTCCTAACTTGCCTAAGTTTGCATTTTGCCTTATTTTTTATTGTAAAAAATTCTAAAGTTTTAATTTAAATGTATTTTATTTTTGACTCTTCATTCAAAAGCAAAAACATCACTAGAAATACAGTGATTTTCCGGCCTTTCATGTGGAGTATGTCTCCACAAGTCACAATTGCACATGTATCAAATACCTGAATGTTTAAATTATGACAGAAATAGACTTCCAAAGCAATGAAAGTACACCTGGATTCCACTAAAGTGTTTTGATTTATTTTCATCACCACCATAAATCTCAAGGCATAAAGTGATAGTTCACCCAAAAATGAAAATAAATGTCATCATGTCTTTCCAGACCTGTATGACTTTCTTCTGGAGCACAAAAAAGTCAGTGTTGCTCCGTACATTATTGAGAAGCATGACGCAAACTCCTGGGGCTACTATACCCATCATGCCCATGAATATTCCCAGCAGGAAAGGGGACAGACACTACAGCATACTTAATATATTTTCCATAATGCACACTGGGGAGCAGCAAGTGCACTATTCTGGAACAGACATGGCAAAAAACAAAAATATGAAAGTAGTTTTATGGTCATGAATGTCAAACATTTTCAGTTTCAGGTCACGCTATTGAACACGACTTGACCTTTTCCATCTAGTTTTCTTCACATCAACCGTTTATTGCTGGATTTATTTAAAGTGCCTGTTTTTTCCTTGATGAAAAGGGTCATATGAATAAAAAGAAAAATCAGAGTGTGCCATTATGCAAAAGGGGATTTGGTCCATGCATTGGCTGTGCTTACAGAGGACAGACTAGTGTTGAAGCAAAACTGCTGTCTGGAGAGAATAATGCAAACTTAATTACCGCCAGCTAATAACTTCAGGCAATCAAAACCTACTCAGCTCCAAGACTCCATCTAATTGTCATGACAACTAAAACCTTTTGTCTTCCATTTAGTCTGAGGCTAAGCAGGACCTCCAGCCCTGTAAATTTCTCCTAACTGGTGTGACTCGTGTGATAAGAGTGGCTGTGATGACTGCGGCTCAGTGGCTTTATTCTGCTGCCTGTCTGTTCAGAATGACTAATTGCGGTGGAATGTGAACACGCTGGAGATGAAATGTGTATGGCTAATCCAATCATTTCCAGTAAAGCTGCAGGAAAATGAGGACTGAAGCGACACTCGGCCACCGGAAAAAGAAGTGTGTGTGCCTTGAATCATTTCATACAGAAAACCCCATTTTTTTTTCATTAGACTTACCTACTCATTTGCAAGGCATTAGTCTGCTCTTTAAATGCTCAGCTGGTATGACTCACCGCATACTGCAGACGTTTAATGATGCCATTGCTGAACCACAGACATTACATCACTGGGCATTTATTGCCCGCTGATCTACTTCCTGATCCATTTTTTTAAAGTTAAGATTTAGTACATTTGAGAAAATTCTTCTTTATACTCCTCACATTATGGGTCACTAACCCTGTAATTTCAAATAACTTCTTAGTATGATATTTACATACAGTGGCCTCCACTAATATTGGCACCCTTGGTAAATCTGAGCAAAGGTGGCTGTGAAAATAAATCTGCATTGTTTATCCTTTTGATTTTTTGTTAAAAAAATTCACCCAATTCTAAACTATCATTGAAGTAATTGAAAATGGGGAGAAATACTCATTATTAAATAAAAGTTAGTTAGCTTGGTATTGTGGCATAAACAATTTCATTTGGTTTTTTTTGCACTATTCTTAGACTTTTATATTTTAACATGTAATTTATGTATAATTTGAGATCACAGCTATATTTTCTGTTATTGTGACTGCAGTAATGCCTTGTAACTTTGTAACCCAGTAACTTTGATTGTTCCTAATAAACTGTTTAACTGAACTCGCAATTGAATATCAAGTTTTTTTTTTGTGAATACTGATTCAGATTCAGATTCTTGTAACTCTCTCTCAGTCACATACCTGTCTGTGGCTCATTATGCAGGCCTTTGTCTTCTCAGATGTGAATCACCGCATTAGTAATGATAATTCACCCATCATATAGAATATGTGTATATTTGACTGCTTTCTTTAATAACTACATAACACAGTACTTATACTTTCAGTATTTGAGTAGTACATTTACAGCAACTTCTACTCAAGTCACTTTTTTGATAGACCACTTGTACTTTTACTCAAGTCTGGGTCTCTAGTGCTTTATACATCTCTGCCCTCTACACATGAAATCGTACGCATTCCGTCTCTCTATCGTAACACAGTGAGTGGTCACGTTGAATGTTAATAATATGAGTATTAATAATAATTATTAAGTTATTACGTTTACTGTGCATTATAATGTCATTAAAGATTTCACAGCAAAAATATATGTGAACCATGACCTGAAAATTGACATTTGTTCAAATATACTGAAAGACAAAAAAATTATGAACTTGATTATAATAGTTTGCACTGTCAATCAGATGACAAAATGCTTGCGGAAGATTTTATGCAACAGGTTTTCATATTTTGGTCTTATTGATAAATTAGAAGGATAAGAATTTTGCATGTCAACTGTGCTAACGTAAGCTGTATCAGGTTAAATGACTAATTTTTATACAGTGTATTATAGATGTTTTATTAGTGACAGTTTTTTGGATGCTCTGAAAAGTGTGAAATGTTCTAATATAATGTAATATAAAGTAAGGAATAATTAATGATGGTCTGTTGAATTATTAAAAAAAAATTACAAACTGCATTACTTTCTAATAATTCTGCCTACTAGAGTAAATTATTCTGCTTATACTGCAATTACAACACGTCTAGACATTGTTCAGATGTTATTAAAACATTCATCAGGTTTTTGTCTTTAAAAACTCTTGTCAGTGGAATTAATAATTATGTACGCATCTCATTCAGTGCCTCCGTTTCTAATTCCTGTACAAACTTTATTTAAGTTATTGAAATTATTTGGTGCAAAAGTGATATGAGCCTAGCACTACATTCTTGTATGTTCATCAACCAATCAGATTCAAGCATTCAATAACCCTGTAGTAATAATTGAATACAATACAATATAAGACAATATAATAAATGTACCCTGTTTCCTGCTTTTGACGTCAGATCAGTATGATCACTAATGAAGCCATTTGGAGAATTGTCATTCTTATCAAGTACATCTTCACAAATTTAACCTTTCTTTATGTTTTCCCAAAAAGAGTTCACATCTTCATTCCTCTTGGATAACATTAGATGTTCGAACCCAATCAATGAATCATGTGCTGTTGGAAACATCAGTTGTAGGTGTGGAAGTCTACATGGACACTTTTTTCCATAGCAGACATGTCAGACTCTACCTAGAAAAGAGTTCAAAGCATTTGGCAGTTTTTGAAAGCTTTGAGACATGAGGCTCTAAAGACAAAAGGGGATCAGAAACCACTTTAAAAAATGATGTCAGGAAAAAAAATCAATACTTAGTGCAAAGAAACACAACGTTGCTACATAGCACAACAAATGACTGCATAACCCTCTATTCACTTCAAGCAAATGCAAAGTGACCCAATACCTCATCATTAACCGTGACCATATGTTTTAAAGGACATTCCCAATTTGAGGCATAAGGCAAAATGTATTGCCAATTTATTTACAAAAGAAAATATTTAATTTGCCCTGGAAAATATTATATATGGTCGTCTGTTCTCATTTTACATTCTAATAAAGCTTAATCATGGCAGATTAGATGTGGTGTAGTAGCAAATTAAATTTGTTCTCATCAACATTCATATCTGTGATAATGTAATCAGCTGAATTAGATATTACTGTGAATACTCATTAATGCTTTATAATAAGGTGGGCTGGTTTGATGTTTCTTTACAATCCGAGTCTGTAATTACTGGCAGTGATAATACTAGTAGAAATGCCTTCAGACATCCGTGTGTTAATATCTCTGCTGATTTATTTTGTTTTTTAAATTGTGGAATATCAAAAACATATACTTTGTGCCATTGTTTTAATGGGTCCAAATCACTCTGTATCCACAATTACAGCTTGTGCTTTTAACTAAATCATGCACAGTATGTGGACAAAAGCCTTCTCAGTATGAAACTCTCAGGTGTTAACTTCTATTTTGGATAAAGATTTAAGATATTTATTTTTAATACTCTATAACACAGTACACAGAACAACTCATTTGTAAAATGTTGTGCTGCTGTGCAGAAACAGTCCTAAATTTGATCATACTATCAGATTCGCGTATTCTCCAATATGCATATTGAGATTTGTAGAATGAATGTGTAAACGGAAAATGCCCATATGGCACGTTTTGCCGCAGTTTCAACGTGAAATGCCCAGAGAGTGGTATTAAAACATGTTTAGTACGTAACCGTGGCATGTTTGTATTGTGTTGGTACAGGTACGTATTGCAGTGTATTTATAATGCTGCTTGAGGTATAGTTTGTGGCCGCTTAGAATCAAATATCCAGTGAGTGTCACTAAAGATCAGTGCTCTATCATGTTGGAAATATCCCTTACACCAAACCCAAACCTAAACCTACCTGATAGTGTTAACAAATCCAAAAGTGATTTCAAAATGTATGCGCTGATGCAGCCATGCTATTTTTACTTCCCTATTCTGATTTGATCCGTTCCGTTGAACTGTTTTACACGGGGTTCAAACCGGTACTTTTCTCTGCCAAAGTGCAACGCCGTATCATTAGCTCCCGAATAAACCTAGTGAACTAGAAATCTCAGTAACATGAAGCTGTAATACTCTATGTCATGACAACGTTCAAAAATATCAGTTTTCACAGTATCAGTTAAAAATGTTTTGAAGTCATAAAATAACATTCTGCAATTAATTGTGTGAAAATTCGCCTTTATTAATAAAAAAATTACCTGTAAATCATACTTTGGTGTGAAACAGAACAAAAATTGTGGGAGTTTTACTGCCTCTAGTGTTCATTTCAACTGGATACTGCAGCCATTCGTAGGTACTGTATATGTATTTCCAATGAGCCTAGGTTGCGTAATATTCGAGCAACAAAAAGTGTGTACAACTGCCCAGACCTTAACGTGACGCCAAGCACTTTTCCACATCAAAGACCGTGTTCATAAAAATGACGCTGACGTGGATTTAAGCGTAAGATCAAATCGTATGCACACTTTATAAATGAGGCCCCAGGACAATAAAGAAAAACATGAAAGGATATAGCGATTTGATCTACTCTTGATCCAACTCAAAATCTGTTTGTGTCAAAAGGTGGGTTTAAGTAATTTACTCTAGTGGGCTAATGGGGAAAATAATATAATTTTTGTTTACCAACAAAATAAACATCATGCAGTGAACCCAATTGTTGTTTGACCATGTTCAGATTTTTCAGTCTTTCTGATTTGACAAAATCGTATTGAGTAAGATTGTTTGTCAGTGAATCTGTTGATCCAGATTAAAAAACAGAATGATTCGTTTAGCTCGGGTTCAGCTCAAGGCCCAATGGATTGATTGATTGATGAGTAAATAATAAAAGTAATTTCAGCCATACAAGGCTGTATACCAGGAATATTCAAATAGACTGAATTTATTATGTTTTTGTATATGCATGGAGTCGGCACATTAGTCGACAAAAGGGCAGTCGACACATTAGTAAACAAATCTCTTTTTGTGTCCCACAGCATAAACAAAGTAATATGGGGTCTGGAATAACATTGACATTTTTTTATGTGAACTGTTCCCATAACCTAGCAACCTGACCTCATCTAAAGTCATTATATCTTTAGCTGAGTTTGTTGATGCACTGAGCACTAGATGCACATCCCATTATCGGCCATACCATCACCCTACAGGACGATCCCTTTATTGATAAAGAAAGCTACACTCAGTATTTCATCAGCACAACCTCCATCACTGAACTCCATTTAGGTGCGGTGTGAGATGATTGGGTCGCCCTGATGGGAGGTCACTGCTCTCTATATAGCTGCACTACAGAGAACTTACACAGTGGGGGGAAAAAATATATAGTGGCGCCATTTATTTGCCATCCCCAGAAAAGGGCACCAGTGATCTGTGAAATCACTTTGTTCGTTTGAGATGGTTGCACATTCTGTCCATTTAGGTCTGATAATGACTTAGATTATATGCCTCCCTCTCTGCCTGCCTCTTTTTGGCATCTGCAGTTATTCAGACTGGAGCATCTCCACACCCTCCCATCTACATTTAATTCAGCTCCTGCCAAAAACCCTAACAGCCTCTGCCCCATACTAATCAAGAGAATGCATTCAAGATGGAAGTCAAGGCATTCATTTGGTTGCGATAGCTGGCGTTTGTTTCCGTGACCTGTGCGGTAATCTACCTGTCGAGATGTTGTTCCTTTGATTTGCATTTGACTTCCGTTTTAACATGGATGCTGTTGTCTTCTGCCTTTGTGCTTTTGCGGGAAGTCTCGGATTCTGTGGTGTGCTTCTCATTGGTGGTTCGTCTGTCTAACGAGGGATTCCTAAGGCTTGAATAATTATCGCTGTGCTATCACAAAAACTACCATCGCTCACTCTTGTATTCCCTTCTGATGGTAAACACCGCATGCTTAACAGTGTGAGTGTCATTTTCACCTCGAGGTAAAAAGAGCAACACTTCTAGAAGGAAATATTTTTAGTTTTTCTGTATACAAAGTAATTTGGAGCTACTTTTTTGTGTTTTTTGCAAGCAGTTGGAGTATTAAAAGGATAATCTGCTCACAAATAAATCCACTGAATTTTATTATGCAGTTGTCATTACATACTATAATATTAAATTATCGATGCAGCTCGTACACACACACTGACTTGAATACACATACATCATTTAATAAAAAGAAAATTAAGGTAATACAACTGTCTTAATCATAATGATTAAACAAGTTTCATTAAATGTGTGAAATTCATGAAAACTGGCATACTGTTACTTCAAATTTCATTTGTCACATTCACATACATACAGGGTACGACATGAAGTGAAATGTATTGCACGACTGCTCCAGCAAATTTACACATTAAGAAAAACAATTAAGAAAAAGTAAAACGGCAAAATGGAAGTAGAATATAAAAAATAAGTACAGTAAATAAATACAATATAGAAAAAAACCCCCAAAAAACTAGCAATAAAATAAAATAGAATAAAAAGGGAATAGAAGTGAATAGAAGTAGAATAGAGTATACATATATGAGGTATATGTACACACAACATGTGAATAACTCAGTGCAAGTGAGTAAAGAGGCATACTGGGGACAAATGGTATGTAAATTCCACTCATTTATCCCCATGTAGTGTCCTCCCATCTGCAACATGTAGTGCAAATTGAAAGTACTTATTTGAAAACAAAAAAAACTAAACTTCGTCGTTGCTTATTAATGTTTAAAAAAATGTATGACTTGCTAGTGAAAAGCCATCATATACAAGCTGCTTTTTAAAAAGTAATTTTATTTAAATTTTATTTATTTAAGTAATATATTTTGTAGGGCTGGTAATTTAACGCGTTAATTAATTAATTGCAGTGAAAATAGCGTGTTACGTTTTAATTTTAATGCACTTGTCCCAGACCTGTGTGGGCCATCTGAAATTTCATATAGGAGATTGATGATAAATCAAATGTAGTTGTAAACCAATTTCGAGAGAAAGCGCAGTCGAAACGCAACCCAGCTGTTAGCAATCAGCTAATGATCACCGCCTATATTGTTAGCCAACCAGACAAGCTAAAGTCCACTATAAATAAACCAGATTCCTTCCCTTCAGTATCTCGCTTTTGCAATCCCTCCACCTCCCTGTCTCCTCTGTTCTTTCCAAATGGAGGGCACGCAGGGTTCACGTTTTGAACGAATTGGGTGAATCTTTTAGCATTGAACCATAGGCCATAGGCGCGTTGGTTTTGAGCTGTATGATCGGTGCGAAAGGACGATTAGGACGATTCAAATGAATAAATAAATGACTCGATGACTTAATTATTATGTCATTTACCACCACCTGGCAGTTTTACTTTATTATTTAGAGTTAAGAGTACTATTTAGAGTAGTAGTATTAATAATAATAAAAAATATATAATAAATGATTAAATTCACCCATCTAAAAATTATCATTTTGTCATCATACCCTCATGGTTCAAAAGAGTATATATACATAGATGTAATACATTTTATCAAACAAAATATTTGTTGTTGAAGCTACTTTTTGTAATGTCTGTTTGATGCTTTATGCAACAATGACTTTTAAACGATCTTTTGGGAGTAATTTCTTAGCCGAATTTGATGTGCGATTAATTTGCGATTAATTCGATGAATTAATCGCAACACCATGTAATTAATTAAATTCCAATTGTTTATCGTTTACCAGCCCTAATTTTGTATTTATATAGGGTGTGTTTGTGTATATATGTATTTACGCACATAAGAAAATTATTTTTTTTGATTAAAGGTAACTTATTAAATTAATCCTGCATGAACACCAACAGTACTTTTTTCTTCCTTTTTTTAACAAGAATTTCCTGTGTCATCTTTGGGCTAATCATATTTTTAAATAATCTAAAGTGTTATCGTTTTAACTCAACTGGTCTACAAGCATGAAATGAAAATTCACCTTTTCTATTTTCAAAATAATTTAATCTGCTTGAATCCAAACTTGTTCATCTGCCCCTATTTTTGAGTTCAGTGCTCACATTGCAAAATCCAATCGACAACCGAAGCACAAAACCAAGTCTGATCCCACATTTCTTGTTTTTCAATAATATATTACCCACAGATTGTTCATCACAAAATCTGTCCCTACTTACCCGTTAATTCACCCCTAAATAGTACACATCTTAATAAAGCATTGATTAGGTGCAAGATGTGAAATAAGCAAAATAAGTGTCTTGATAAGCAATCAATGGAATTTCATTATTTCCTCAATATCATCATGTCATTGTTTGCTGCAATTATAGTAATATTAAAAATAAACTCAGCTGAGTTTTAATTGCCTTTTTATGAGGGCTACCAGGTGCAAATAACTGTTTGATTACCAGGCTGTAGAATGAGGTGTAAAATATGAATGAAGTGTCAGCGTGTGTGCGCTGAAGCTGAGGTGCAACTGGCTGTAATACAAGCTATCCTTGCAAAGATAGAAATCTGGATTTCCATGCCTCAGAGTCAGACTTTAGACATGGTTATTTCAGATAATGTTTTGAATTTCAGAGATTACCAATGTTTGTGGAGTGCTGCATGTAGATGCTTTCGTAATTTGACCATGTTATTATTGCACCAATAAATCTGAAATGTTTTTCTTTATTTCTTCCCATCCACCTGTTCCTGCTTTGGATTGTTTGTGGGGGGAAATAACTTCAGATTAATGGTCTATGTACTGTACAGTAGTTGTTTTTACATCAAATTATGGTAATTTGTAGGGCTGGGTCACATGGATTACTATGCTTAAACAAGTTCCTACAAGCACTTCTAGATAGACCCCTGGACAGCTGTAAAATTTCGTAAAATAACAGGACTGGGGTTAGGCTGATACTTTGAAATCTTCCAGTAAAAACTTTAACACATTACTCTGCTGGGTTTTAAAGTGACGTTCCTTAAGGGCCTGTGCTCTGCTAAGCCCCTGCTTCTGTGTACTCACACAGAGAAATAATGAAGTCCAAAAATGGTCAAGAGGGCCTCTACCAAGCAGCCCTACTCTCAAGGTTGAATATCTGACACCGCTTTGAACCTACATGGAATATTAAAGCATGCATCTGGAACTGACAAATACACATTTGAATTCCACACTTGGATAACAACTTCAGCTCACAATAAGGGGATTTTTCCTGCTCCCGCTCTGTTCTCTTTGGCAAAAGCTGAGACGAACCCAATTAACCCGAGTTAGAGTGAGAGCAATACTACCAGCAATGCCCTTATCCAACACTCAGGAGATCGGTCTTTACTATTAGACTGTATACACTAGGATGCCTCACGCTTTCCTAATTGAAACCTTTGGGACTGGCTTTTTAAGTCTTGAGAAAACCATGTATAACTGTGAGCACTGAGCATGTACAATCAAAGGTGTCCTTCTACTTGAAACACACAAGCAAAAAGGGACTTTTTCGCTTGTTACATAAAGGGCAAGTTACGTCAGGAGCAAAGCAACATGTTTAGCGTCTGTTTATTAAACTCAGCTGCCTTTATTTTTAGATGTGGATTGCCTGCAACACGTTATGTTTTTAGCCTGCATTGTTTAATGTGGTCTGCATTACTTTGTGTAGTTATGTATACGATTTTAGAGATTAGTAAACCTAATTATTAATCAATGATTCATATACCACCCCCCCCCCCCCCAAATAGTTAATTAATTAATGAAATAATAAAAAAATATATATTTTTCAAATAAATGTTCTATTTTTTGACCAAATTTTTACAAAAATATTAACCAGCACAGTGCTAAATGTTAAAACTGGAATAAAAACTATTGATATCATCATGCTACTACTATTTATCATACTGAAAATTGTGTGCTTTTTAAAATGGTACTCTTGACTTTCAAGGAACCGCATCCCACACTTGTGATCTGTACACCCACGACTATGAAACTTCTGCTGTATATTAATATGAGAAACAGGTGTGCTTAAGGTGCAGGTGCTGCTTTGTTCCATGAATGCAAGATGATGCTTATGAGTGTAGGTATGGTTTGAAAGTCATGAGAGACATATTGCAAGGAGGCAGAAGACAACCCTAAGATTATAATTTTTGGTGATTAAATCAGTGAGTCACAGGACCTTGATGATCATATGCAAAATGTTGGTGTTAAGAAAATGTCATTGCATGGAAGGCTGGTAATATAGATACAATTTTATATGCCATTTTCTGCCCCAGCATATTAAATATGACCTTTTTTTTTTAGTCATGGCAAACTGCTCTTGCATAAAGCCGAGCTCGTGCACAAGCTGTGATGCCATAAGTTTCAGTGAAGTTTGATACCATATTGAATTGAACACACATTCTTGCATGCACTGTATAAAGATCCTAGAGATCATATAGTTTTTGCAACTTTTAATACTGTTCTATGGAGTTTTGACTATTGAAAGTTTTTTTTGTTTTTGGTAGTTAAAAAAATTACTTATTTCTGTATTTACTTTTTTTTTCTTCTGTATTTGCCTCCTGAATAAAGGATTGTTTGGAACATTTTCAGTTGGCCGTGATCTTATGCCCATAGCAGTAAAATGAGGGTCTAGCAATTTTTGGAAAGTTTGGGTGGATCGATGACCCAGCTCATTAAGAACGCAGCACACTTTAAGGAAAGACCCCCACAAATCCATTAAAGCACTGTGGGATTAAGACAAAGAACATTTGTCAAATTAAGTGCAACCTGTGCTATTGATTCCTGCTAACCAAGGTAAATGAAAGGGAATTAATTAAAGCAGATTAACGGATAAATGAGGGCACGGCAGAGGCATTTCCTTAGGCGCTTTTAATGACCCACAGGGCAGATGAAAGGACTTTTGGTACACTTTATTTGTGTCTGCTGGATAATACCCCACAGAAAGTGTTTCATTATTGTTATGTATGAAGGGCCGATGGAAAGTTGGCATGAAAAGAATTGCAAGTGGAAAGCAATGACTGCATTTTTTAATTCAGGTCAAGTGTTTTAGGTGAGAAGAGTTGCAGTCTGTGAAGCAGTAATTGCACTTCTCTGGGGCCGGGGTCATTTGTCCGCTGACAGTGGATTACTGGTCTTACTGTTTGTGATTAAGCCTACAAAAAGCAGTGCGATTTCCGCATGGGGCTCCGAGATCCAGCCTACTGAGAGGAAACAGCTGTTCGGTCCTTCTGTCTTCAGGAGGAAGATGAATCATTGTATCCCTTAGCAAGTTTTCTTTGTCACTTGTGTTGACTGTCTATCTCAGTCAGAGCACATGCATGACAGCTACTGTAATTACAGGTACAGGTGAAGAGGGTGGAAAGATGAGTGCATTACTAATCCACTGCGATCAGGATGCTTTTCACCCAATGAAAAAAAAATGAAAAATGTGAAATTGCTTCCACAGAAACAAAAAAAAACAAACAAAAAAAATATGTGAGAGGGCACTGACAAAAACAAACACACATATTTTAATGCACACATTCAAGGATTATGCCAAAGATTAGAAGTTGAGAAGAACAAAAAACAAAAAAACTGCAAAAAAAAACAAACAAAAAAAATTGCATATTGATATATTAGGCTACTACATATATGAAATGTATTAATATATCTATGTGTATATATGCATTTGTTTGCTTTATGTGTTGCCCTGAGCTACACTACTATTTAAAAGTTATTTTTTTTATTATTAATACCTGTGTTCAACAAGAACACATTAAAATGTCAGTGAAGACTTTAACATAGCTACAAAACAACATAAAAAATTCTATTCATCGAAGAATTTTGAAAATTCTGAAATTTGGAAGTAATGATGCTGGAGATTCTGCTTTGGATGACATTTTAAAATATGTCTAAATAGAACACAATAGTTGTAATAGTATTTCATAATATTACTGTATTTTGATCAAATAAATGCAGCCTCTGTGAACATCAAAGACTGTATGTAAGTATATCTGTATTTTATCTCCATCTCTTTTATTTTTGACTAAAGTATAACTTCAATAAACAGTGGCATGGCTCTATGCTGCTGTCAAAACTGTGAATAACTGTTGAGCTTAAGATCTACAACAGGGTGTAACATTCACCAGTGGCAGGCTGAAATGGGAGTAGCAGCAATGTTTTATTTCTATACAGGTTCACTCCCTTTTTAGTACGGCACATGCTGCTTAAATGTGCACTAGAGAGACAACACAATGGCCCGATACAGCTTTCAGTAGCAGAAACACTAGTGTGACTTCTTGAAAAACAATATCTAAACTCCTTTTTTAAAGCAACTGAAGTGCCCACAAATCATTTCCCAATGTGTGGAGCAAAAAAATCAATGAAGAGTTCTGCAAATTGAGTTTGCAGCCTGCTTGACAAACTTCATGCTCGGGATCCATTGGAGCAAAAAATCTAAATCAAGTTGTCAACAGGCGTTCTATCATGGCGGGACACAGATTTGAGAGCCTTTTAAAAATTCCCAGTAATCGCTCCTAACACACACCAGACGTGATGAAACGGGTATGGACATGAACTTAAAATCTTCTCCCAGCTATAAGAAATGGTCCATATTCCACTTTATGGTGCCAGAAGCATCAAGACACCCCGGAGAGACAGACAGAGTGTATTCTCCTTCATAAATACCGTTTTTATTGCACGTTGACGGAAAGCTATCGGCCTGCTGAGGAAAAAAAACACAGCCTGTTGTATTGGCTGTCATCTGAGATCTCGAAATTAAACTCAGAGGAGCAAAAAAATATGGTTTTATAGGTTTTATAGGGAATTAAGCAGCCTGAGAGAGTCTGTGCAGATTAACTGTCTTATTTGGCAGCAAGAAACATGGATCCTGGGCATTCCCCCCTTTTCAATTTGTCAACCCCAATGCAGGATGTTCCTCCAGAGCTTGTTGTATCTCCATAAATTTGCAACTCATTTGCACTTGCCGATTTTGACAGAGACCCCTGGACAGCGGCACTTAAACAGGTCATTATTTATTTGATCTCATTTGGTGTGATTTAAGAGCGGACCTGGCCAGTAATTAAGCCGTGTCAGCATGGAGACGTGGAGCCGGTATGGGTGCTTATTGATTTACAGTAGATTACCATCTTTAGGGGAGGAGCGCAGGAAAGGCATGATTCACTCGCACATTCTCTTTCCGCTCAGGCAGTAGCGACGGCTGACCCTTTCTCTTTGTCAGCCGCTCTTTATTGGACGCGTTCATGGTGCCGTCCACGTATCAGTGTGTTGCAGCGTACTATTTGCATAACTCATTTCCAGGAATGCGGGTGTCTGTTGCTGCGCTTGACAAAAAGGCAATATGAAAGAAGGGCGGCCACTACCTGACAAAATATTAATAAAGTAGACGAGGCAAACTACACTGTGGCAGAAGTCAAGTGTCATTTAACAATGAACAATGACATATTCTCTGGCTTGCTGCTCCAATGGGAATAACAAAACATTACTGAATGTACTCCTGAGCACGAGGATGGGGAGGGTGAAGAGAGGGGAACTCATGCGATGAGAGTCAAAAATTACATGGCGCTCTCGTCTGTCTGTCAGCTTTTTTTTTTTTGCTGTGCAAAACAAGTCAGGCCTTGTGTATCTTGAACCTTAAAACAGTCCTCACAAAAAGTCTGATGTATTATATTAGTTATGTATTAGTGCTGTCAAACTAAATTAAAAATAATTGTTTTGGGTTTACATAGTGTAAGTTTATGTGCACATGTGTATGTGTGTTTATGTGTGTACTGTATATATGTGTGTTCTGTGTATATTTATTATGTGTAGGCCTATATAAATACATACAGTGCCCCCTCCACTAATATTGGCACCCTTGGTAAATCTGAGCAAAGTTGGCTGTGAAAATAAATCTTCATTGTTTATCCTTTTGATCTTTCATTCAAATAAATTCATACAATTCTAACCAATCATTGAATAAATACAATTGAAAATGCAACTCTGTGACTGTTCTTGAAACCCAATTGAGCATCTATGGAGACAAAATGGCTGTCCACCAATGTTTACCATCCAACCTGACAGAACTGGAGAGGATCTGCAGGGAGGAATGGCAGAAGATCCCCAAATCCCGATGTGAAAAACTTGTTGCATCTTTCCCAGAAAGGCTCATGGCTGTATTACTTTAAAAAGGTGCTTCCTCTAAACACTGAACACTTAGGACCATGTGATATTTCAGTTTAGATTTAATAAATTTGCAAAAATGTCGATAATTCTGTGTTTTTCTGTCAATATGGGGTGCTGTGTGTACATTAATGAGGACAAATTAACTTAAATGATTTTATAAGATGGCCGCAATATAACAAAGAGTGAAATATTTAAGGGGGCCTGAATAATTTCCATCCCTACTGTATATATATATATATATATATATATTGTGCATTAAACATTTCATTGTTGAGATTTCCCAAACTGGTGTTGATAAAATAACTGCAGGGGGATTATGAGTTTAATGTGCTAACAATGAATTAAATCATACATTTTTTTTATTAAATTAATCATTTTAAAATAACATCAAAATAAAACACTTACAAACTTACTTAAAAAAATACAAATATTTATTGTTACAATTAATTAAGAGAACTGTGAACATGCAAATGTAAAATGTTTTTAGGGGTCTTTAATAGAAATTCCAAAAGAATAGCATTTATTTAAAAAATAAAAATATTTAATTTATAAATGTCTTAATGTATTTTTGCTGAATCTTTTAAGTATCTTTGCTGAATAATATATATATACAGTATAATACTAGATGGGCTAACCAGCCGAACCTTTACCTGAAAAATCTCAGTGTTTAGATCTTAGATTTAATAATATGTGAATTCACATTGACATGAAGTTAAAAACAGGAAGATTTTTTTGGTAAATAAAAGGTCTAAAACTGAATACACAAGCAATGTGGTTTCTAGCATTACCTCCATAATTATTACCCAGTTGTTGTTGTGAAAATAATGGTTTGAGATAAAGAGCAGCCATTTTGTGCTCTGCATGAGTGCATCTGTTTATCATCTCAGTCATTTGGAGACTCGTCAATTGCTCTGCTATTTGTAGCTTTCACTGAGTTATTAGTGTTGGCCGCCAACGCCCATGCACCACACAAAGACGTCAATACATCGATGCATGGAGGATCTGCTGAAAAAGTTCACAGATGCAGTCGTTTCTCTCTTTGTGCCCATCTCTGCCTCCTCCGAGGTGTTTTGCCCCTGCTCCCTCTGCTCCGGCGCCTGCCAAAAACACTGTTTGCACCAAGTTTCATGCTTATGGTCTGCTGCTCCCCGCCTGCTGCAGCTTGCTCTAGGGTGGTTCATTCTTTTTATGTGTCTAATATCTGTCCCCTCCATCCCTGTTAATGTGGTTGCAGTCCAAGACATTTTTATTTGCTGGGAGTGAGTCTCAGAGACGTAGCGGCAGCACCCGGAGGGAGGGGGTGGCCTCGGCTCTCCAGAGGCCTGCTGATGATGTTTGTGTTGTCTTGTCGGTTGCTGTCTCTTCCTTTGCCCTCAAGCTGTGCGATGTGAGAATGCAGCTTTTATCTGAGTTGTTTGAGCAAAAACATGTCGCAAATCACATGCGCAAATGTAGATTGTAACCCATATGATTAACCGGTCCTCCATATGGCCTCATTTTACAGCCAATAAAACCTCAGACTGAGTTACTGGTTTGGGATTCCCATTGGTTATGAGCTGGATCTGACTTTGAGGGATTTGTTTTGCATCTAGGTTCGGTAGAAGAATTTAATGCAATTCAATCTGTAGCGGCACTATTTATTTGTTTATTTGAAAAACAGAGGTCTGCCTTTAAAGTGCCCCTATTATGCTTTTTCAAACATGATCGTTCATGCAGCAGGGCTCTCAAGTCTCACGCATTCACCGTGAGACACACAGCCAGTTCACACGCTTTCACGCCACACTTTGTATTTCTCACGCTGAAAAGTTAGAGATAATTATAACTTGTATATACAATTAATAGACGAGGCGGAAGCATACGATGTTAACTTCTCTGCCGAGTTCATAATCCCGCCAAGTGCCAGTTTGCCAGCACGTTCGTTACTAGGCAACATGGGTGCGTGCACGCACACACGGAGAGGAATTTGAAATAGCAATAATGCCGAATGTGGTAGGTAATCCATTCATTATTTATTTATATGTATTACTTAATTTTATGATTCCTGGACACAATCAGTTGCTTGTGCAGCTGCTGCTGGGAAATATTGCCAAATTCAAACTAAATTATTTCTAAAGTTTCAGATTCTGCAATCTTACATGAGTACAGTATGCATGTAAGTTACATTAAGTTGGCTCAGTTGTTTGGTTGGCTCTTTTGGCACCAAATTTATCTGAAATATATAAAGCTATTTATTTTATTTGAATGAATTTGTCTCTT
Organism: Enteromius afrohamiltoni; assembly: GCA_034779775.1. NCBI lineage: Eukaryota > Metazoa > Chordata > Actinopteri > Cypriniformes > Cyprinidae > Enteromius > Enteromius afrohamiltoni. Next base: position 8,009,759 of record JAUYWG010000033.1, on the reverse strand, counting down.
TTATCAGATTTACCAATTGTTATAATTCATATGTGTGCTGATCCTTTATGAACAATAAGTAAAATTAAACTGATAGCAATAACTTCAGAGAACTGGGTGTGCCAGAGGGGCTGCTGTGCAAATATTTTGTGGCTCCTCCCCTATAGCAGATCAAATCTCACTCCAAACCTTTGCTAAAACCTGAGAGCCCCGATGCAGTGTGTCATGTAGCTGTATGTGAACATAAACTATCTGCAAAGTTGTGATGCTGACAGTGCATGAGAAATAAAGTTATTGTCTAACAAAAAATAAGAGTCGGCTCACAATCGCCTAAACGAGTTGTCAGCAATTAGAATCTTTCTCTTTTACCGAGCCACGTCACTAGGTAACATATTTTGCATAATGTCCGCCCACGTTATACTTAGCTTGCCCCGCCCCCAAACAGTACAATCTCCACATCGATTACATCAAGTGAAGAAGACGCTGTATCCAGTGAGAATTAATTTGTTTTGTATGCCCTTCTGAAAGATGAATATAGAAAGAATGAGTGATTAACATCATTTTTTTTCAACAACACCTTAAGCAGTACAGTCTCTTGTTGAGTTTGCTTCATTTTACTGATGACTGCTTTTCCAATCTTCCAATCAAGTACAACACGATATTCACCAAACGCTTGGTGAAGAAGAAGGATCAGAGCCCAGTGTATTTGGACCTGCTTGGTCCTCTGAACGTCTACCTGTAAGTAAGATTAATAATTGATGATTTTATTTTCTTGCAATCGTATACGCAATGTTGTGTAACAACCCTGCACATGTCTTGGTAACCGACTAATTGCGTTTCTGTAGTTCTGTTGTTCAGCTGTGGGGCTGTAATGCAGTCTAAACATTGTGACTGATGCAGCTTGACTATCTGTCTGTCTCATCATGAGTTTAAGGCCCTCTTTACACGAAGGGAAGACGCAGGTATTTCCCTGCGGTTTGGTTATGCGCCAGAAAATTCTTAACGTCATGTGAGCACCCTATTTAACGTTACATAGGTTTGGCATAGTTATAAATGCGCTCAACGGCGTATTTATGCGGGCTGATATAAATGAAAACAACGTTTTTTGAAAACGATGTTGTGTGCACAATGTTGTTGTTGAAAACGGAGAGGAGGAATTATTAATTTATCTAAATACCCGGCAATGTGTAAATGTGGCCTAAGTAATGATAAACGATGGCTTAACACAGTGTTATGCTTTATGCAATGCTGAATTTCACT
>JAUYWG010000033.1:7973861-7989062 GCA_034779775.1 Enteromius afrohamiltoni | reverse complement strand
AGTTAATGTCTTAAACTGCCGATCTTGTTACCGTGCTTTAATAGTGTTTACACTATAATCTGGATTTTAATATCCAAAGCAGAGTTGGTGTTATACGGCTCGTTCACTCAATCGCAGACCGACTCAGTAATCCGCTGTAAAACAGTGATTCTGTTCAAATTCCCTATAAGTCTTAAATGATTCTGATTTAAATTTATTTGTACATTTGAGCTAATTCTGTCCTTACATTAGTAAAATGTCTAAAGTGGACCATCAAAATAAAGTGGAACCAAAAATATAAATGGAGCCGAACGATCATTGCATTTTTTCATTTCATTCATGTTTCATCTTTAGTTCACGTTTATTAACACATTTATTGAAACATCACTCGAGACTGATACAAAAACTATAATGTAACTTTATTTGGAGTACTTCTTGTGCAGAGAAACAGAATACTGAAATAGAAATAGAGGGCGTGGATAGTTTTTCTACTGCAAATTGATTGGATGTAATAAAGTAAGCCTTTCCTTCAGAAGTAAACACAGACAGTTGGAGGGGCGTGGTTAAGAATGTCATGCTCATGCCCAAGCCGTCACACTGAGGTCATCAGAGAAAGCCTGTGATTTTAGAGGAGAGAAGGTTAAAGGCTATAAAAAGCAAAAATAAATCTGGGGGGGGATTGACTAGCATGGATGAATTGTTCAATACAAAAATAGCATTCTGAACAGACGTTCTGAAACAATTAGTGCAGTAATACTGATGTAATGAGGTCACAGGTGTATGTTTCCAGAGTAATTTACGGCTTTAAATGTGGCTCAACCAATTGTAATCAAGGACTGGAACGATCCAGTGATTTCTAATTTAATGCTAACTTTAACAGAGTAGCACACTGAATGCCTGTTTTAATTTAAAACTGCGCACAAGTGAACTCGTGACATATGTAATATTAAGTAGTTGTGGTCTAGTGGTAACATTTTGGTTTTAAGCATGTGTTCTCTTGTATCAAAATGGGATTTTTTGTTTTAATAAACAAAAATTGCTGCTGTGCAAATATATAGAGTGGACCGGGCACATATATATTTTATTTGTTTTGTGATACCACTGGAACAGCTTGGGAACCACAGAAAAACTGATCAAGGCATGGATCTTGATTTTGAAAGCTGTGGGAACATTGCCTCTGTTGCTTTCCAACACTGTTAACAACCGCAGCAACCACTCAATAAAACATTAAAAGTCACAAATTCCAGCACCGGATCACTGCTTATTATTTAAAAAAAACTCAATAAAATGAAAAATCCTTCTCAACGATTGAAGAAGCTTCTTCTCTTTAAGTCACACCTGCCTTGACTATAGCATTAATTGGCTGAGAAAGAAATTGGAAGTTTGTTCTGAGCATACATTTTTGCTCTCTTAGTGTTTGTCTGAGGTGTGGATCACGTCTGCAGCCCTTTTTTAATCTGCCCTTTCCAACAAGGCCTTCACAACATGTTGCTTCAAAACTCAGAGGCATGAAGTTCTCATCAGCTTACTGCTGTGACTCAGCTTATGTGCTTCTAACATCTGCATTTTCATTAAGAAAATAGGCATTGTTAAAATCTTTCATTTTCTCTGCACACTCAGCACTGTTGCATGCCACATATGAATGGCTGTCTTCAAAATGCTGCTGAGGATTATTTCATATGGAGCTGTTTCCTGGAGTCTTGTGCTCAATAATTCAGGGCTTGTTTTTAATGGGTGGTCAGCTCAAACGTCAGTGTTACACAAACACACACACTTGCACAAATGCATCTATGGCGTGTTCATTAAGCCCCACTCTAAACTAACAAGGACTGCACATGTTGAAGCAGACATCAAAACCAAATGCCTCTGATCTCTAATGAAACATGCTGTGGTAAAATCTTCAGCACGGATATTCGTCACTGCCTAATCTTTGGAGATGGAGAGCCTGACCTCAGCTAGTGGACGTCTCATGGTTGATAGTCTTGGATAAAAGCCTGGCCATTGTATTACACTGTTGATCTGTTTGAAATGCAATTAGAGCTTCAGAGTCTTCCTTACATTTAACCACAGCACATTATCTTTGGGGAAATTAGGAGGGCCACTTTTTAATTGCCTTTGCTTTCTAGTTTGTTCCTCTAACTAACCAATTAATGCTTATAATCATTCTCATTAACCCCAAAATGCATACGGCCACTTTTTTGTGTGTTTTGTTTTTCTCCACATGAAGTGATCCTTTCATCTAACTTTTCATGAATTCTTCAAGGTATCTTTCATCATGTTAACCAACTGGTTTGGCGTGTAGTGTTTATTTAATTTATTGTATTAGCTTACGTAAACTAATAATGAAATATTATATATATATATATATATATTTTTTTTTAAAGCATTTATTAATCTTTCTTATGATATCTTAATAATAAATATTTTTTTTGATGTAGACATCACAAATGTTAATAAACTAGAAAAGTTTTAGTAAATGTTAAACATTAAGCTTAGCTAGACTGTAAAAAAAAATCTGTAAAATTTACTGTAAACAACTGGCAGCTGTGGTTGCCAGAATATAACCGTAAACCTTTTTTTTATCAATATTTTTTGTTTTATGGTTTTAAGTTACTTTTGCAGTTAATTTCAGATAATATATAATATTATGTACCAACCTATTAAAGTACTGAAAACTGTTTTGTACCAAAAGCAGGTGGTGATGAGAAAGTCACATGCTGTTTTTTAATTATAAACCTATATAGAAGGTGTCATTCACACAAACACTAAGCACCATCATGGTGACACTCATTAATTTAACAACATTACATGTAACATACAATCCTAATAAACATTAGCCTGGGCCTGCCCATACTTCCTGTGACGCTACATTCAATTTCGCTAGCAAAGTTAGTCTGGCAAAGCTGCAGTTTTAGAGCATTTCTATTCCCAAAAACCAACGAGAACCAACGAGAAACGAGCTCTTCTTTTTTTGACACTTTTGGTCCTTCATAGTTAACTAGTGTACAAAAATGATAAATCAAATAATTACAAAATATAGAGTATTATAAAACAGTAATTAAAATGGTAACACTTTATTTCGATGGTCCACTTTAGACAATCTACTAATATTAAGTAACTTTGCAGCTACTTGTCAACTAGCAGTCATTAGAGTACTAGTAGACTGTCTGCTAACACTTTAGTTTGATGAGTTCACAACATACTACATACTGATCAGAAGCTTTGCAAGTATATGTCAACTTATTCTACTAACCCTAAACCTACCCGAACAGTCTACTCTGAGAGTTACTAGACATGTAGTTGTGAATTAATGAGAATTAGTTGACATATAGTTGACATGTAGTTGCAAAGTTTAAATTGTTTGAACTTGGATTGTTTAAATGGACTATCAAAATGAAGTGTAAGATTACAATATATAAACTTGTAGAAATAATAAAAATTGCAATGTTTATGTTATAATTAAATATTTTATTTCTATGTTTACGTTCAAAAAATGGAATATTGTTCTTTGATGGCTACAGTTATTCTGTAATTAAATTTGGACATTTGTAATTTAATTTTACATTGAAAAAAGTGGTTTGTCTTCATTTATAAATAAGTGAATGTTTTGCAAATAACAATTTTTCGGGAGGAGCGCAGAAATGACCGGCACCGCCAGATGACGTCATACACACACCGCGTATCCATGACGTCAGCACGGCATTTTTTTTTAACTTCGCCATGGTCACGTAACGTATTTTATGCACCCATTCACTCAATTTTCAGGTTTCATTGATTCATTTGGCCATTGATTTATTTAGCCTGTTCCTGTTGTTAGAAACAGAACATATATTATTTACCGACTGGAACTGTTTAACTAATTCCCCACCCCGTCCCGCCTCCACAGAGGTCTTTCTCTACTATCCTGCCTCCACCGAGGCTTTTCTCCTTCCCACCTCTGCAGAGGTTCTTTATCTCAAGCTTCCCCCTTCATGCCTCCGCAGAGGTCCTTTATCTCAAAGCCATCCCACTTCTCTTTCCCTCCCCGCCTTTGAGAAGTCCCTTATCTTAAAACTATCCCTCCTCTTCCTCCCCTCATGCCTCCGCAGAGGTCCTAGCTCTCCTGCCATTTAAAAAAAAACTTCATGTCTAACGTGTCCACAGAGACAGCCACCCTACCCCATTTAATACCCCATATGTTTACATTGTTTTGCTTGCTTTTCTTATCCAATCCACTAAGTCATGTCTCTGTCTCTACCAGCAGGTCGCCGGATGAACCAGTTCCCCAGTCCACCCTGTTTCTAGCACATCCCAGTTGAAACTTCCCGGAACCAGTCCAACCCATAAGTGCGTGCAAACTAAATTACCCTGAGTTACCCGTCCAGCATCTTCCCTTCTTCCCTCTTTGGGGGGCAGCAAATTTGGCTGTTGTCCTCTTAAGCCTTTTTGGAGGCAGACGGAGACCGAGCCGGACGCCAAACTCTTGCCCTCGCTAGGGTCTTATTCTTTATACTATGAGGTAATACTAAGTGCGAACTCGTGAAAGAAGTAAATGTGTATCTAACCTCAGGTTAGTCAGATGGAGTGTTGCTGTAAGTACTCTGTAAATCGCTTTAGATAAAAGCATCTGCTAATGACAGCTTGCTATTTACACAGTATTTGCCATTGCCTCTGTAATTACATACAGAGACAGCTGATGGAGACTAATGTTTACAAATGAGTCTTATTACAAAATCTTACCTTCTTCTTTTAAATTGTCCATTAACTCCTGTTGTCTTTTTACTATGCATCTTTTATACTGTTTATGCTCTTTCTGCCTCTCAACAGAACCCTCACCTGAGCCTTTTTTGCATTTTTAGATTTAAATAGATTCAGAAATAAATAATTTAGCCTGGTTATATGCTTTTTTAACTCACGGGAACGGTGGGCTAGACCCCACAATAAAGGAAAAATCAACCTACCCACCCACACACACTCATCTAAATGATCCATGTTAATATTCATTGACAAAACAAGGTTTTATAATAAAAACGCATCTAATTGCTTCTTTCACATATGCATTCTGGGGGGTAAATGCAGCTATGTGTTGCTGGGTTAAGTATCCTATTAAAAAGCCTTATTCTGAATTCTTTTGAAAAGTACACGGGAGAGTACTTTGTATCAGCTACAATTACAGTAGGTTCATTTTCCTGGGCATGAAACGCCTCAAAGGAAACCTGTTAAATAGTGCAGCACATACTAATTCTCTTTAATAGACACACCCTGCACAAAACAAATGAGAGAAGATTGCTTTTGTGAATATGCGATATTCTGAGTGCAGCGTGTTTTCAGCTTGAATGCTTCAGTGGAACCTGACGCAGATCCTGTTTGCTAGAATAGCGTAAACATGGCCATAGTGCTGTTTTATCATTCAGAATAGCTTTGTGCGTTTGGACGTGCCATGAAAAGAGCTAAATAATATACCTCACACGTAGCCTGATACATTTTTGTTTCCACATATAGCCTACAGAATGATTATTATAGCTGTTTTTTTTTTTTAAACTTCATGTTTATTAATTTTTTTTTTCTGCCGCGTTTTCGGTGTGACGAAGAACTGTTAACATACACTGAAAATGTTGACGTGTGCACATGATCTCAGGTTGAGTGGAGGAGTATTGGCCATCAGCACAGTAGATCTAAAGCGGAACAACAGAGATTGTCATTGATTGGCTCAGAGCTCTATAATTTCATTAGCTGGGTAAAATCAATAGCGGCCGCTTCAGATTGCTTAGGTGCTAAGATAAAATAAATATGTGGTCATGTAGTCATTTTGCTGTTGACTCTTGTCAGACTGGTTGAACTGGACGCCAGCAGTAAGTGATTCAGGAGCAGGTGCTGATCATTTTATTTATTTATTTTCATTTTTTACAGCAGTGTGCTAAGTCACGTTTGTAATTGATTTGTCGTTTTTGAACTCGTGCCAGATTGGACTGGCAGTTTTCAGTGCTTGCCAATGGCTAAAGGACTTGACAGTATCAAAAAATGAAGGTCAAATTTACTAAAAGTTTAATTACAGTGGATCAAACATATCAACAGATGGATACATAAACACACATGCAAACAAGAATGAATAAATCAGGCATATTAACCTATGCTCTGATTCTTCTCAAAGACTTTATTGAAATAGTCCACCTAAAAGGGAAAATTCTGTAATTAATTATTCACCCTCACATCTTTCAAAACCCACAACACCACCATTCATATTCCAGATTTGTAATCTGATGAAATTCAAGAACTTTCTGACCCTGCACAAACAGCAGCACAAATCAACGATTTTTCACGAGCAAGAACAGTTACTGAAGGAATAGTTCAACCAAAAATGAAAAATCTGTCATCATTTACTCACCTCCGAGCAGTTCAAAATCTGTATGAGTTTTGCTGAAAACAAAGGAAGACATTTTGAAAAAAGTAATCAGGCTGTTTTGACCCAAGGCAAAACATTTTTTTGCTGATCCAAAAAATGATCCAATCAGTGACTCAAAATGAGATTTGTGATCTGCTGCACCACTATAAATAGATAGATAGATATAGACTAATTGGTCACCTTGAAACATCTATGATGACTCAAAAAAGTATTTACAAATTGAAGAAGAGTTTTAGTATCGCTGATAGTGTGTAACAGCTTCAGTTGCCTGCAGGCTTAGTCGGTCAATATAATTTGCTTCTGATTTTGTTTAAATGTGAAAAGCACATAGTTGTTTTCTATTTGCTTGCTGGTGGTGTAAAAGGCATAGTGAGCACATCTTCATGATGAGGTCCCAACTTCAAGAGGCACAAATCAATTTGTGTTCTGACAGTTTGAAGAATAGCAGCTGGCTGTGACCTTAAAATTACCTCAGGTCTGTTCTTCTGCAATCGATCTGCAGTTATCTGTGTAGAATATTTAATTGGCTATGCACATTCCCAGCAGAGAGCTGCATGCGTAAAATCCTTAATTTGAAGAGAGGTCTCAGCCATGAGATCATTAAACACCAATGAGGCTTGTTTTGATGGACGGTACTGATAACTGACAGCTGTGTGCATACATATTATTAATTCAGTGTGAGAATTATGGTTCAGTATTTACTGACCTCTTGTATAAAACCAATATCTTTTAGTGCCAAACGTGCACTGCTCTAATTTTGCTTTGGGGTTTTGTGTGTAAGCACCTGAATAACTTAAATGCAAAACCATTTGATGAAGTGCCATAGGTCGTTATAGCACATGGTGCAATGACACTCAGGACTGGAGCAAACAAATGGGGAAACAATATGAACTGACTCTTGAATATTCATCTGTTTAGAACGCACTGTTTTGACATCTGTCCTTCATGTCCCACAATGACACACTGGTTAGGCCTACATTATGTGTCTGTAAAGTACTGTGGGGTCTAAAAGTCAGGGACCATTAAAAGATTTCTGATTTTTGAATCTGCTTTTCAATTTAAAACATTTGAAATTTGTTAAATATGTGTTATGAATGTTAATTTAATTTGAATTATTTATTTTTTATGACAAATAAATAGCCTTTTAATAAGTGCACTCTAGTGGAATCGCAAGTTTTTTTTTTCTTGATTTTATGATCCATTAACAGGTTTAAATAGATTTTGAATTCAGATTTTCAGTGTTGCCACAGACCTTTAGACCGTTGCATGTTTTCATAATAACACCAATTTCGGTTTTTGAGCCTCTAAACTGAATGATCACCAACACTTACGTACTTTTTTCTAATTTTCAGCACTCTCTGCCTGAGCTTGGAGGAGTTAGTAAACACGACTTCAGTACATGCTGCTGTCAGATCTTGATATTGAATGAACAGGCAGGAAGACTCAACTAGAAGTTAACATTATCATAAGGGCTGTTCATTCATAGCTAGACCATAACAATCCATCACAACAATATCGCTGAAAAATGAAAGCAATAGAAAATTTTTACCAACAACCATTGATATTGAAAGAGTTATGAAGGAGAGAGTTTTGCTGAAACCTGACTTCATAAATCAAGCATATGAAGTTTTATGCTGATGTGTGGAAGGATGTTTTTGATATGGTGCTATAAAATAATGGTAACAATTTTGCATAGGGACCAGTTCTCACTATTAGCTAGTTGCTTATTATCACGCTTATTATTTACATATTAGCTGTTCATTAGAACTTATACATCACATATTTGCATGACCATATTCTAAATCCCTAATCCTACCCAATACTTAAACTTAAAGTGTTTCTCTACCTCAAAATTATTATTTTTTTTCATTAATCACTTATCCAAATATCATTCCAAACCTGTCAAAGCTTTGTTCGTCTTCAAAACACAATTTAACCCTCAAAGACAGAGACAGCCATCTGTGTAAAAATAGCGATTATTCTTAAACGTTTAATAACTTTCAAACTGCTTTTAAAAGTGTCGTGAAGCAGAGATTCTCTGCTTTTTAGAGACATTCAGAGGCCCTGTAGCATACCTTTCTCACGTTTTGAAATCAACATTGATTCGACAGAAGAATCCAATGCCTTTCATTCCTCTGAGCCAAACAGGAATGATTATTGATGCTGTCCCATAATCAGCCAATGAACATACATTGTAAAAAACAAAAATTAAAAATATACAGTGAAAAAAAAATGTCAGCTGTGGTTGACAGAATATGGTAACATTATATGGTAAATTTACAGCTAAATACCATCATATTATGAACTGATATAATGTAAATATACCAACCTAAAGTAAAGTAAAGTACTGAAATCTGTTTTGTAACTTTTGAAATACACTGATAAGCACTAAATGCAGGTGATGATGAGAGTCACATGTTGAACCAAAACCCATCACAAGCAGCTTTTAAACATGAACATACATAGAAGGAAATACATCACACAAACACTAAACACCATCTGTTACGAAGCGGACGGGACACAGGTGGTAAGTTACATATACATTTCCCAATGCCTTTAGCATCTGCATATTTCCAAAGGTTGCTTATATAAAGCAATGTAAAACCCTGCATGTCCAAAAATTCATATGCAGGTTACAATATTAATATCAATATATGAGATTTATGAGTTGAGAGTGAAAATGTGTTGATAAAATATCTGTGAAAACAAAAATCTAATGTTTTGATGCGTTTTGATGTGATGCTGACACAGAGCATCACTCTTTGTGAGCTGCATAGAATTAAAAAAGAATTGTGGCCACTGAATTTCATAAAATGCACTCAAGTAATCAGTGTGATCATGCCAAAGTTAAATGTAGTTCAAGAGGATAAAAGCAGAAGACAGCATCTATTCAGAGCCTGAGAAAAGAAGTAGCAGCAGTGATGTTTTAGAATAATTAAATGTCAGAACAGATCTGCACTGGAGAGAGAATGTATCCAAGATGAAATTCTGTCTGTCATCCATTTGCTACAGTGAAAGTAGTAACCTAAAACACACTCAGTACAGTGCAGTAATAACTGCTCAAGGCAGTCTTGGATCTGGATGTATTTTCCTCATTTTTTTTTCTCTACAACCTCAACCAAATCAGTTCTGTAATAAATCACACCATTTACAAAGTCTGTATTTAAGTTAAAAGTTTAGGAAAAGTCAATGTCGTATGATAGGAAGTGACTTTTTTGCATTATTCAGAATGGTTTATGGAACTGGGCGGTCAATGCTTAGCTCATTTACAGTCTAGCAGAGGCTGTTCTGATTGGTGAATTTCTCTTTTAAGGTTTGTGGGTAGCATACTTTTTCAACTAGAATTTTGTGTTGAAATCATTTAGAAGTATGGCTTCTACAGAGGCATGCACAACAGATGAACAACCTTGGAGTTCATTTTAGGTCCTTCTAGAAAGGTTATGTAAAATTAGATATTTTGAATGGTTTTGGCAAAACAAATAGCGAAACAATGCTTTTCTAATTTGGGCACATTAGCAAAACGTTTTGTTTTTGTTAGTCATTTTTATGCTGCGCTATGGCTTTAACATATGGCATCTAATTTAAACCTGTTTACTCTTTTGCTATTATTAACATTAAATTAATATTTCTAGTATTTAACATACATAACACAGTATAAGCTGCAGCATAAATCTAGTCTAGTCGGACTTGAAAGGAATGGCGCCAGTGTTCCTTTAGGAGCCGTTTAAGCGGTGACTAATTGCACAGCATTTGTCTAGCAATGGTACATAATTTGTTCGATGCTACAATAGAAATCTTTACTAATACAGACAAATGCAGAAAGAAAAACACACAGTGGACCACTAAAATGACAGCAGCAGAGTGGGGGGGAAAAAAGCCTCATGCCATTAAAAAAACACTCGGATGTCCCTCCCAGCGGATGCTGGTGCTATCAGCTGTAATGACATGGCCTGTACTGAGGCGGACACTGGGAATATTCAATCTGAAGGCCATAAAAGACTATTGTCAACTCCGTTAACAGCCAGCTACTAAAAGCAATGTCTGGTAACATGTTAAGAGTTAGCGGGTGGAAAAGCTTGCTCTGTGCACTCCATCTACCCCAAGGAGATTTAGTGTGAAGATAATGCGGCAGGAAAAATGTCATAAATAGTCAGAACCCTGGGTTTTTGCCCTGCTCTCCCGCTGCAGTCTCTCTGTCTCTCTCTCGAGGCACCTTTACAAGGTGTAGTGATGACTTGGCGTGAGATGTAATACACACAGACTCAAGGCTTCTGCAGCACATTGTTTCAGCTCAAAATGTATTGTAGGGACACAAGAGTTTCCCGGCGCATTAAAAGGGCAAGGTGACAGAGAGAAAGGGTACAGCTGACTGCTGACTGCTTCTTTCCTTATATACCTACAAAGTCTTGTCTGCTGTATTCCTGGGAATCAAAGATAGACTGATTTATAAAGATGGAATGTGTTTAGAGGTCTTTAAGCGGCTTGATGCCAAACTTCTCAAACTCTTGAATCTCTTTAATTGTTCTGCTGCTGCTTTCCATGGATAGGGAATGCTTTGGTGTCTTGTTCAGTTGTATTATAACAAATTGTAGGTTTTCCAGAAGCGTTGTTTGGTAAGCTGTTATAGTATGTAACTCTTGATTTTCTTACATTTAGTATTGAACCACTACAGGTATGTCTTTATGATCTTTATGATAGGTATGATTTTATAACCTTAGAACGAGCAATTTATATCTACATACACCTCGGGTCCCATTACATGCAAGTCGCCATTTAGTGCCGCCACGGACAAACTTCTACAGAGCGTGTTTCGTCTAAGCCACGCTGAAGTTGCGAAGTTGCCTGTTTACTGCTGAACCGGTAAGTTAGTCCAACATTAGCAATCATAGTGAAAACGGTTGTTTGATTGCTTTAGTTGCAAGTATCATTTTGTTCCTTGTCAGTGTTGAAAAATACAGATTTCTTATGCACGGTCGCATTTCACTTTCACTTTTCATCATGATGTTTCACTGTAGACTTTCGATGCCAGTTTGGTAGACGTCACCCAACACTATTAACTGTCATTCAAAAAAAATCAAACTACAGTCAGCGAATAAAACAGAGACAATGATCAATGAGTAACAATAATATTCACAATAACATATTGGTCTACTGAATAATTAAGTAAATATAATTATTTGACTTACCTTTGTACAGAAACCTCATCGCTTTATTGACTACTGTCAGGTGTAACTGTCAGGTGTAACAGACGAAGACATTTTTGTCTTGTGTCAGCTTCCGTAGCCAAATTTTTTAAGTATTTGTTCTAAATAAGTATTTGTAAAAAACACGTTATTTGTGCCTTTCCGAATAATTTATTCAAGTTCGCCTCCACCCCTAGCCTGTATATATAAGACTAAAAACACATTTGACACAAGGATGAGACTAAATTAACAATGGCTTGCAAAAATTAAGAGTAAATTTAAAATACAGAACAGGCCAAAAGTTTGGACACACCTTCTCATTCAATTTGTTTTCTTTATTGTCATGATCATTTACATTGGTAGATTCTCACTGGAGGCATCAAAACTATGAATGAACACATGTGGAGTTAAGTACTTAACAAAAAAAAGTGAAATAACTGAAAACATCTTTTATATTTTAGTTTCTTCAAAAGAGCCACCCTTTGCTCTGATTACTGCTTTGCACACTCTTGGGATTATCTCGATGAGCTTCAAGAGATGTGAAGAGACCACCTGAAATGGTTTTCACTTCACAAGAATCAATCGGCTAACTAAAGAAAAACGAGTGGCCATCATTACATTAAAGGGGTCATCCGGTCCTACATGCATTTTTTTCAAGCTGTTTGGACTGAAATGTGTGTTGGGAGTGTGTGTACACAACCATCCTACAATGATAATGATCCAGCAGTAGATTTCTTTTAATTTAATAAAAATAAGTTGCCTCTTCTGAAATCAAGCAATTTTCAAATGCATGTTGGTGTGGCAACAGAGGCCACTCCCACAATAGTTGATTGACAGCACTGTGTCACGCAGAATGCCAAGAGTGTGCAACGCAGTAATCAGAGCAAAGGGTGGCTATTTTGAAGAAACTAGAATATAAAATATATTTTATATGAACTCCACATGTGTTCATTCATAGTTTTGATGCGTTCAGTGAGAATTTACCAATGTAAATGATCATGAAAATAAAGAAAACACTTTTGGCCTGTACTGTATGTCTAAAATAGAAATATATTAATAATTTTCACAATATTGCACTTTTACTGTATTTTTGATCAAATAAATGTAACCATAGTTAGACTTAGAGACTCTAACAATCATTAAAACACTTTCAAAATATTAAACATCAAGCTGATGTTAGAGTGTATATATAAATTTGTTTGACAATCAACATTTTTGGAAGACAAGCCCTCATTTAAATGTTTGTTGGGGCATGAATTGGTTGATGTTTTAAAAAGACTTTCAGTCCATATTTATTTATTTATGTATTCAGTCCATACTGCATTACATTAATGTTAACGTACTAAGTATTTTGTTTTCTTGTGACATGGGAACTGACGTGTTTCAAATGAATCACTGATTGCCCTTTTGTGTCATTTTAATGAAACGTGATTTTGTAATATTTCCGTGCTTTCAGTCCTCAAGTGGTGTTTTCGTGCAATCACAAGTGATTAAAAGAAAACAAACACATTCAACATCCTCTCATTTTTCATTTGATTTGTTTTGTACAGTGCTGCATTGCGAACAGGACTCCAGCGCAGGGAAATTGTCCTGAAGCAGGAGTTTATAACGATATGGTAACAGTTTATGTTCCCCCCGTAAGTCACTCTCTTGACCTTGGTTGAGTGAGCCTGGTAAAAAGCCATAAGTGGAGAGTGAAATGTACTTTTCTTGACAGGGTTATTTCATGTGGTCACCGGGGAAATGTGGATGTCAGCGCTCTGTTGTCAAGCAAAAATGTAAACAGATATTTTACATGCTGTCAGACGGGGCTAACGCCACTAACCCACTGGAGAGCGGTGGCAGCTGCCTCGGGATCACAAGTGCTCTAATATTAGATTCAGAACAGAAGCAGCTCAGCTCTGAGGACTAGAGACCTGTCACTGAACGCAAGCACTTGAATCAGACCCCCTGACTTCATTCAGGGTCACAAACCAGCCTTGATGCTAACAAATTACTTAATGACAGGATCAGATGTGTTGACATCTCTTTTTGATGGATTGACAGCACGCGTAGTCGAGGAAATTAAGTTATGTCCACATGCTGCTGTTTTTTACATGCTGTTTAGGGTTTTCCGTAAAATAGATTAGGCCCCAATAATGGGCCGTAATGGGAAAAAAAAAAATTCAAATAATAGAGCAGCAGTGTCTGCAAAAGTAAGATGTGGTTCTTGCCAGTCATAGGGCTTCAGTAGCAGGGAGCAGGCCGCTCTCAGTGGAATGCCCACTTCTGAAGCCCATTTGGTTGGTATCCAGCAAGTTGTTCTGTGAAATGAATGTGGAAAGTCGATTGAAGCCTTACTACAGCAGGTTACCGTGGGTGGTCTGTGGGCGAGCTGTCTGAGGCTGAGACCAGAGAGATATTGGTTTTAGATATTCGCGCTAAAAATATAACAAATGAATTATACGGAATTATATCTTTGTTGTTCAGAGATCTGTATTTAGATCTTAAAGCCCGATGATTATAACATGAGACTGAATAAGTGTGGTAATTTTGTTTCCCTGAAGCTTCATGCCTTTAAAGCCATAGATCAGATTCTTGCTCACTTTGCTATAGAAACCAATTATTAGAACAAAGGATTTAGAGATACTGAAGTAGTACTAAGGATGTAGTCATACGTGGTAATATACTCCTTAGTTCTTTCCGTATTCATATAAGGTGAGATAATTGTGGGATAAAGTTTAAAATAAGAAATTGTCAGGCGCTACTGACATGCACACTCGCAATTATAGGAAATACAGTCACAGTTGTGAAAAAAGACACATTGTGAGATTTAAATGTACGTTTTAAGATATAAAGTCACATTGCGAGAGATAAATTGCGAGATCATATTTTGAGTTTATTGAGACAGTCACAATGTGAGATATAGCACTGTAAATACAAGAAATAAATTTTAAATTATAAAAGATAGTCAATTGTAAGAACAAATGTTATAAGAAATATGGAAGATTTAGGTTTAAATTAACAAATACAAAAACAGTCACAAATATGGCAAGACACAATCCTAAATATGAGAAATAATAATAAATGAGTCGGAATTTGTTACAATAAATGACATTTCAAAATCACATTGATATAAAGTCACATGGGGAGCTTTATTTACAGTTGCAAGGTAAAGCGTAATATTTTGAGCTATAAGTCATATGTAAGAGAGACATGTGCACAGAAAAGTCGCAATGTGAGATATAAAAGATCAATGCAGCAACTGTGAGATCTTAAGTTTCTTTTATGAGAAGTTGTCCAAATGTTTATTATGAGTTATACAGTAATCACAAGTGACCCTTCGCAAAAAAGAAAAGTTACTGTTGTTCTGAACAGTAAGCCTTGCCACTTTTACACTACAAATTATGCTGTAATGCAATAAAACAAATCGTGAATGAAATAGTAAACTGATATCATGGTGACAGACAAGACAGAGCAGTTTACTTCTGGTATGAAAGATATCATTGCACACCCTTTTTTAAGTTTAAGTCCACCGAAGGTAATTGCTCTTCTGTCTGATTTGTTTGTGGGGCAAGATGGCAAGATATGTCATTATGATTGTTATGATCGTCTGTCAGTCAATCTCTTTGCGATTGGTTAATTGGACAATGAAACGTTGTGAAAGATAAACGTTCA
>JAUYWG010000033.1:7958856-7970026 GCA_034779775.1 Enteromius afrohamiltoni | reverse complement strand
CTCTCAACCTGGGAGACAGCGGAAGTACTCATGCATCAAGTGTTTAGATTTTATGGCATCCCCGAGGACATTGTTTCACTTCCCGACTATGGCATGCCTTCTGATTACACATGAACATTAATGTAAGCTTGACCTTCTCAATACAAAATCTCACCCACTTTCCATGTTTCATTGCTTAAGCCTGCTGATGCTCCGGGAGGAGAGCGGGACCAGGACGAGGTCGCCCCCCCTGCTGCTTCCCCCCCTGATGATCGATGGAGAAGAAGCATACCAGGTCAACGAAATCCTGTACTCCAGGTGCTGGGGAGGGACTCTTCAGTACCTCATTGATTGGGAGGGCTACGGTCCAGAGGAAGGGTCCTGGGTCAATGCATCAGACATTCTGGACCCATCTCTTACAGCCACCTTTCACCAAAAGCATTCGGACAAGCCTGCACCCAGACCACAAGGTAGACCCTGGCGCCATTCCAATGCTGCCTTCTGGAGCTGCTTGCTTGTGTCGCTCGTTTACTCCCCTTTAAAAGAGTGGGGTTCGCTACAGGAAGTAGCAAAGTTTTGTTTTGCCTTGGCGAACACTCTGGATTTCTCTGGATTTATTTGGACTGATTTCCCGTGGATTATTATTGGACTGTTTCTCTGGTTTACAATTCTCGCTGGTTGCCCTGAACTTCTGCCTGGACTTTGGGCTTTGATTCTTGCTGGTTGCCCTTGACTCTCTGCCTGGACTCTGGTCTGTGATTTTTGCCTTCTCTACGTTGCTCAGTACTGCTGTTGTTTGACCCCTGCCTGTTTCACTCTGTTAATAAACGATCTGCAAATGGATCCAATGTCTTCTGAGTCATCTCTACAGGATCCTCTGTGGTGAATGGGTGCCGTAAGAATGAGAGTCCAAATAGCTGATAAAAGCATCACAGTAATCCAGTAATACTAAAGTAATACAAATAATTCACACAGCTCCAGTTCATCACAGTACAACAGGGGTTAATTTTTATTTTAGAGTGAACTATTCCTTAATTTAACAGTATTACAAATATAACTTATATTCTGAAAATTGTCAATGTGATTCTTTTGCATTTCCACTTCTTCTTTATCTTGTTTTTTATTTTTAAATGAGGAGAAAATTGCCAAGCTGCTTGGCATCACCTACATATAACCACTTCAGGTTAATGAGCTTTAAAATAATGTTTTCAGGGTAATGCAAAAATAACAACGACTTTGATGAATGCCACAACATGCAGAATCCAATCAATCAAAATGAAATTTCCATTAGAATTGGGAGCTCGATACTTTCATTTCCTGGAAGTAAGAGGAAGTATTTCCAAGCTCAAGCAAAAATGTCAGCAGAGAAATTAAGATCTATGCGCTGGAGGAGTCTCGTATCATCTCTCCTCTATAGCGTCACCAAACCTCTCTCTATAGACCACTACCTTAACTAACCTCACAAGAGTACACATTCTTTTCTTTTTTAATTACTCTGCTTTCCCAAATGTTAATTTATGAAAGAGTTGTAAAGATTCTGAAAAGGTCTATTCTGCCTTTATTTATTTATTTTTGTAGTTAATTATATGATGCTAACAAGGGCACCTGTATGGCTCATATTAAAAATATGAAAATGTGGAAATATGTTATTTTATTCACTTTAATCAAATGCAGTGGGCCTCTGGGTGAATGCATGGATGGTGGTTGCATGGCAATTTTTTCTTCTAGTAGGTTGTTAAGTCTGCATAGGACAACTTTACAAGCTTGTTAAATCACAGTTCAACCTGATCTCTCAGAATTTAATGTGCAACGGATGTGACATTGGGGAAATCCTTAAATAGTTTTAAAAATCACCCTTTTCTTGCTTGCAGCATGAGGTAGGAAAAAAAAAACACTTGATGAAATAAATTGTTAGGTGCACAGACAATCAAATTTGATTTTGTGGTAATGTACCATGTGACTTGTGTATCAATCTACTGTTGTAAGCAACACTCTGGTTTCAATCTCCTGGGTCTATCTGCTTTATTAGCTACATGACAGTTGGAAACACCTGACTTAGACGTGACAAATGCTCTACAAATTCTCTTCAAACAGATAATGAATATTTTAGTTTAGTGGTTGGATACCTCTCACAGTTCTTACAAACAATACAGGTTTGATAGATAGATAGATAGATAGATAGATAGATAGATAGATAGATAGATAGATCACAGACATGTATAGATAGATAGATAGATAGACAGACTAGATAAGCATGATCCAAAAAAATAGTTGTGAGTCCATCTAACTAGCTGTCTTGCCTGAGATTTGAAGATCTTGAGCTTACATATGCAAATGTAAAGGATTTATGAATTTTCTACAGTTCCCCACCCACATAATCATGCAGCACTCAATGTTCCGTCATAACAACAAACGACTGAAGAGCATTTTTCTCCAGCACTTCAAACCTATGGAGAGGCACACAGTAAACACTTTCGTATGAAAGCTACCTGCGGTTTTGTATAACTTCTTGTCCTCTATGGCAATGGTGTACAATTTGTGTACAGAAATTAATGCAGAGGGCCCTCCTCATGAATGCTGATCATTTTAACTATTCTCTCTTCGCAAAAATGAGCTGTATGACCTGATAATATCTGTACTGCTGGGCATCTTGTTTACCGCTTTAAACAAATCAACATGTTTTTCAACTGAATTTAACCAAACCACTGATTAAACCAGCTCTTTTGTGATCTGAATGTTTTCAAGTCAAGTCATACCCTCTTTTGAAGAGGAAAACATTATTCAGATCAGAGCTCTTTCAGTAACCACTCTGAAGACTAGACTATTGCTGCATACAAATAAACCCTGGTGAGGAGCATTGACTAAAACAGGTGATGTACACACAATGTGTATACATTTGTGTGAAGCAAAATACATACAATATATAAATCAGTTAAAAGCCCTTTTACTATACCAGCAGTTGTATTGATTCTGGTGAGGCATTTTTACATATACAGTCTTATTCAGTTCAGTTCAGCACTGCTGTGTTTTGCATGTGTGTTTTAACCCTAGGATGCAAGATACTCACTATAATGAACAGATCTTTTTTTTTTAAAGGGGTCATCTGGTGCCGCATGCACTTTTACAAGCTGTTTGGACTGAAATGTGTGTTGGGAGTGTGTACACAACCACCCTACAATGATAAAGATCCACCAGCAGTTTTGTTTTAATTTAATAAAAATAAGTTGCCCCTTCTGAAATCAAGCCATTCTCAAATGCATGTCACAACAGTGGACACTCCCACAATAGTTGATTGACAGCAGCGTGTTACACAGACTGAACTGCTGTCCCGCCATGAGTCAGCCGTCATCAGTTCGAGATGAAGAGACAAGCAAGATTTCTAAGAGATTTAGGTGTTTTGTCGTGGAATGTAGCAGTAGTGATTTACCCTCGACATCTGAGTGACTGAAGACGCAGAGGATTAACTTTACGTTTGGTTCTGCAGGAAATGCACCTGAAATGCGTTGATGCACGCGCAAATCATTCATGATCCAGCCTCATCTACAGAAGCATTGAGTATAATGTCTTTTAATGAATTTTTGCAAATCGCCTTTCCGAATAATAAGCAATTAGCAGCAAATTATTAGCTAATTAGCTAATTGTAGGTAATTAGCAAGTTTCACTATGAATACGGCTAAGCAAAGATCCTCTGAGAGTGCCTCAGAAAAGAGGGGTGGAGTCAGCAGAGCTCTTGAAGATTTAAAGGGGAAGTACACAGAACAAAGTGATTTCAAAAGAGCTGTTTTTGACAGGGTAAAATTAGCGTTTTTTACACTATCTTTGAGAAATTTTAAAACAAACTATATTACAAACTTTCTATTAAGACCCTAACGAATCATATAAGCTAGTGGAAAATTAGCTTTGTATGACTCCTTTAACCAAGCTGTGATGTTACATCCAAAAATGGGTGATTCATTTTCATTCTTACAATAATTCTTTATGACTGTGTGCTTTATATGTGTCATTGTGTTTTTATTTATGGCAACGTAAATTTAGCATGGCTGATGGAAGCAGTGAAGCACTACAGTGTGTGCTTCTACCCTATGATGACATTTACTAGATTATCTTCACCATATAATCTAGTAACACTCTGAAAACCCAGGTCATTTGAAAGACTGGCTTACTGGCTTATTTACATTACTATGAACTCCCTTGTAATTTGATGTGTAAAAAAAGTGTTACATAATAAAGTTTGTATAATAACATATATACACAAATAATTTATTTGCCAAATGACAGCAATTGCATGCAAATCCTTGACAGGTACAGATGAATAAGGTGAGCGGTTTATTGCTGATTACATTGGTTTGTTGACAGGTGGGTGATTCCATGCACAAGAAAAGCTGCCTGCAATTTGCCCTCAGAAGTCAAGCTACTGGCTGCTAGATCTTGAGTACAGAAAATGAATGCAAACTAATGCAGCTAAATCAATTAGACTAAAAACAGTGAATAAATCGCAACTGTATCTTTTAATGTTTTCTGAAGCTAAGCAAGTTTTGAAAGTCCACTGAAAATATATTTTCATTTTCAAGACATTATTCATGTCTTTCCGTCTCTGGATCATGACAGTATCTTTATGCAGGGCATAGTAGTGGGCATGATATTTCATCCTTGAATGAATCAGTATTTTTGAGTGAATCAGTTAAGTAAACAATCCAGAGACTTATTTATATAATGGCACCTGTTTCACTCTTGAACAAATTAGTATATGTTCAGTGCTTCGAAGGCATTCACTTGTTGCCACCTACTGGCACATGACAAAATTATTCCAACTGCTGCAGAATCATAAACTGCAGACAATTTAAATGAAATATATTTCTCAATAATGAGAAATAGGGATATGAAGTACAGACACAATAAGGATATATGCATGTCTGTAGATGTATGTGAACACCCTAGATACTGAGACAATTTACAGTCTGATACAATTTTTTGTTTTTTTGCTTGTGGAGGAATAACTTATTTCTAAGTATTTTATAAGGATTGTAGTAGTGCATTTTAATGGTCCCTTGCATATACCGAACAGCACTGGCTCGCATTCCATTACACCCCCGAAATGCAGGGTGGCAACTGTAGCTTACATGTACTGTATAACTCCTCCGTGTCCACTGTTTACTTTGTAATTTAATAATTAATGCATGAGAGTATAATCTAATCATGCAGCTTCTTGAACTGTAGGTATACTATTTATGATGCACAAACAACATGTGACTTGAAGACATCAGACGGATCTCACACCATAGTAATTGCCTCTCACACCTTAGAAATGACAATAGCTAGTTCACTTGAATTAACATAAAATATAGATGGATTTACACCATGAGTGAGATTGGATGGCTGGAACATGTGCTTCGTGCTTTTCCTAAAACCTTGTTGTCTGAGTAACCTAATTGCATAGATTTAAATAAAATTAGTTATTGTTATTATAATTACTACATTAAATTAGCCTCCTCTCCCAAACTTCTGACTAAGCCCTGCACAATAAATTAACAGAGTGTAGTTATGTGCACTGTAAATAGCATGCACTTTTACCTTACAGAAATTTGCATAGAATTTTTGGTTATTAGTTTTTCCAAACTGAAAAACTAATATTCATTCTCTCATTGTTTAACCATGTTTATTGTTGGGAACAAACAATAAAGTGGCAGACGTATTTGCATCAATGTTTGACGTCAACAGCAAAAGATATTGGAAGTATTATTTTGTTTTAGGCTTAGTTTTTTTGTTGTTAAACAATCCATGCATAATTATGTGGTTATTTGGATATAGTTCTTTGTGTTTTAGCATTGTATTTTGCTGTGTGTGACCTGTCAGAACAGACCTGTGACGCACCAGGAGAGAATCACTGTATTAGAGAAACAAGGTATGCATTTGATGCCACTGGCATTGTTAGTTATTATAAGATCTTCTTGTAATTGTTGCATTCGGTACACTTTTCTGAAATTATTAGTACTTTCTTTACTTTGAATTGGAAGGATGAATACAGCTATTTTAGGTGCAGTGATACTGAGTTTAACACTTTGGGGAATTCTTTTCATGCTTTCGTGGCTGACACGTTTTTCATTGTTTTCACCCATTCAGATGTGCTATCCTTATGTTAAATTTGCTACCTACAAAAACAAATCTGATAATGAGAAGTTCTTTTATGCTGAAACTATGTAAATTTGTCAGTAATAAACCTGTCAGTTTTGAATAATTATCTAGTTGTTCGGTGAATGATGTAATTTTTAACAACAGTCAACTTGAAAAAACTTGAAACAAATTTGCACATATATAAATTGTATTTTTAGTGAAAACGATGCTACCAAATGGACCCAAAAACAACATCTGATGCACATTTCGGTAAATGTTCATATGCATAAACCGTAAAAATGAGTAAATATATCTAATAAGCTGTTGTAACACCAACTGACTACTCTTTCCATTTGACCTGTTGCTAGATAAGTGCTTTTTCGTTCGAGAAGTGATGCGTAATACAATATTTCAGGTGTTCTATTATTAATCTCCAAATATAATGCCTCATACCTTGATGTCTCATTAATCATTCAATTTTGTCTCATGAAACACAAACAGCGATTGTATTTAATGAATTATTAATCTTATTAATGGACCGCACAAAGAGCCAAACCGACACTCTGCAACTGTGAGTTAACAATTTGACAACAGCAATGCATCTCATCAGTGTAATCACTAACTCTGCTGCAAAGCATTGTACATAAACAGCTACACATATCAGTCATGAGCAGCGCCGACTGTGGCCATTTAAATACCCAATGAAGGCATATGGGGTGACTCACACCAAGGATCTTAATAAGTATGCTAATTAGGCTCATGTATGTCTTTAATTTATCATATCCTAGAATTCGTAATTAGTTTAGAAATATAGGAGTAAATATTTAATTACTAAATAAATCATGTCTCATTGGTCCAGTCCAGTAGGAGATGGATATAAGTATTTTTTTTAAAATATACATAGTCTTGAAATAACTAGCTAATTAGGGGATGTATTTTGAAGGGGTGCCAAATAGGTTTAAAGGGAAATTTAAATAAAATAAGAGGAGATATTTAGAGTATCCAAGCTGCTCTTTTACACACAGTAAAATGGAATTGTAAACAAGACTGCCATTACAGAAAAGAGGTGTGCTGCTGTATTTAATGTCCATTTGAAGAAAAAAAAAAAGTACATTAAATAAGACAATATACACTCATGGCTACCTTTCTTAATACACTTAAAGTGATAGTTCACCCCAAAATAAAATTCTGTCATTAATTACTCAACCTCATGTCTTTCCAAACCCATAAGACCGTTGTTCATCTTCAGCACAAATTATCTGACTCTGCATAGACGGCAATGCAACTGAAATATTCAAGGCCTAGAAAGGTAGTTTAGACATTGTTAAAATAGTCTATGTGACAGAATACGTTTTATGTGCAAAGAATGCAAGTTTTCAATGTACGTTAATGAGTACCATGACACATTTGTGTGTATTCCTCTTCTTGTAAACAAGATGCAGTGTATCTGGGTTCTACAGCAGCAGCACCACGCACATGCGTTTGTTATTCAATTTTACTTTTGAAGTGACTATAATTTTAAATACAAATATCTAAATGCACAACATAAATATTTCACGCATATTATTTATAAGTAATAATAATAAAACGTGTTAGAAACTGTTTTCACTGAGAAACTGCTAATACATTTACAAATAATTACAAAGAAGTTATGCAAGTTGCTGAATTAAATGTGAAATTGTGTAGTAGAAAGACTAAAACAACTGTTTGACTATGAATATTCTTCCCAATATTTTACATTTTCTTTTTCACAGGGGTGTTTCTGTCCCCATCCACTTTCACTAAATGAAAAAGAGCAGCTTTCTCCTAAATATCTCCTTTTGTGTTTCAAAGAAGAAAAAAATCATATGTACTCAGTGGCATGAGGACAAATAAATACTTGATGCTTGTAAGTCACCGTGAATGACTGTCTCACACTGAACAGTAGGAATTCCTGTGTGTCCGGCTGAAGAAGAGGTGTCAAATATCCTTGACCTTATTGTAGGAGTGTTGGGGGAGTGTGGTGATGGCTCGCTCAGGCTTGAGTGAAGGCCTTGTTAAACGGGTCGGCGTCGAGGGCAACACAGCCTCCACTGGAGGATGGAGGCCACGTCAGTCCCACACCATTCCCCAGATCTCTCAGGGCAATCAGCGATACCTGATGCAAAGCAATCAGAAACAAAATGAAACCCTGTTTGCGTGTATTTTCATCAATTTAAATCAGCAGATTCATTTTCCCTTCCTATTTGCTGAACACGCGTGATTGAAAGGCAGCAGTCTTTCCCTCCCACCACGTGAGGTTAAGCAGATTTCGAGACAGTTGTCTGCTAGACTGGCTTTCTGGGTATGTTTGTATTCGATTAGCTGGATCCAGAGCTCTGCATGTAGCTGCTGTGGTTGCTGAAGTATCTAAGATGGCCTTAACCTCTTTCCTTACCCTTTCTCTATTATGCAAATTTGTCCAGGCCCTCTATGGATACGGAGTCTGATCAAGCAGTCATTTTCTCTGGCCCTCTCTATCTAGTGTTTTCATTGAAACAAATAGCCACTGCTGGCGTAATGGAAAAACCGGCGGTTGCATAATGCTGTTAGAGACGCATTGCTCACTATATCATATGTCAAGGGTTGTGAGGGAGTTTTTTTCTGTTTTATGCTACAAGACATTGTAAAAACGCTTAACCCTCTGTCATAGTCTTGAAAATGGTATCCTCTCTGCTCCGTAAGCACAATACAGATGTATGCTGGCTCGGTCACGCAATATGCGATGACAAACACGCTAGACAATGCTCACTTTAATAAAGTTAACAAAGCAGACTTTAACACTGGCAAAGGGAATACGGCAGTGGAATGACAAGAACACAAGAAAGCGGTATAGACGGGGGCTTAATGTTTGATCTGGTAGATTTTCACATGACTGAAAATGAAAAAGGCATTAGAGCATCCTGCAAGGTTGAGGAAAACAACTGTTGTCACGAACCCAGGGTCGAGCATCTTTACCCGAGAGCGAAAACGGTGAGCGGAGAGTTACCTGAAAGGCATTAAGAGAGAAGCTCATTTTATTCTGGTTAGGATTTTTCAACCACAATCAATTTGGCCTGTCACCATAAATAATGGGGGTCATGGAGTGCTGTGAGGTGTGTTGTGTACACTGTTGACAGTGCGGTTTTGCCAACATTCGCCAAGCAGCTTATTTTTGCATTTGAAATGCATGTATGTCAGATTCTGCCCATAGTCATTTTTCAAATAATCCACTTTGATAAACACCCCAGCTTTATTATTGGAAGACGGTTGTGTGTAATTAGATTAAAAGTAGATCAGCTAAAGTCTGCGCTGTGGCTGTGCTAAGCTCCTTTCACTGGCTGGTCATCAGATATGTCACAGATTGCTCAGGGGTACAGTTTTGCCAATGGTGCTACACATTGATGTTTGCGATACAGGCTCACTCAAGAGACCGTGGTTATATCCTTATATGACATGGTCTATGATTGAGCAGAAGAATATCAATATTTGATGTTGTTTATTTGTGAATGTTGCACTTTATTACATACTATTCTTTTAGCACTACATGCAGTTTTGCTGTGTATTCCTATGTTCCTACATTTATATAGAGCATAAAGAGTCCTGCAAGGTTACAGTTGAGGTTAGGTTATGAGGTTATGGTATTATATGAAATGCACTTTTAAGTGTGTTGTGAAATGTCATAAAAGTAATTTGCCTTTTATTTTATTATTAGCCTATACATCAAAACAAAAGTAAATACATAAGTTAAGATAATAATCTACATTAAGCACATGTCTTTTCCACAAAGGGATTACTACATCACAAAAAAGGAAAAGCTTTTATTATTTTGTTTTTTGAGACACATTATGTTACGGTCCAATTCCCACCAGTAACAAACATTTAATTATGACTTTTGCCATTTCCATTTAACACCTCACCTCTCCCAATGCCCTATCATCCAGATTTTCAAGAAATACCAAATGCCATAAATAATAGCTAAATATGTCAGCAATAATTCATAGTAGAGATCAGTAATCCAGTTATAGCGTGCAGTAGTGTTGAAAAGCAACGCGAGTCCTATGGTTCCAGAAACATTTACTTTAAAAAGGTAATTGCCACCCTGAAATTCATACAGCTAAGGCAATGCTCAGCTAGCTGGTAAGCTAATTTGAGAAGCTAGCTAAGATACTGTTGGATATTTGAATATACAGACTTTGTGTTTGTACCTTTGGTTTTACCTTCTGTTATTTGACTTAGTAGCTATGCAAAGATTAGCTTGACATTTGTCGCAAGAATCCTCTACTATGAGATACGTGATTTGACTTAAAAAGAAAAAGGCTGATTTGCTCTTCATAGCTGGTTTCCCAGTGTTAAGAAAAAAAAACAGCTTTTAGAACAGTCTAAACAAGCAAAGAAACCAATAGACCTACTTAGTCTGCTTTAAGAAGTGTTTTTAGCAAGAACGTGCTTTACCTCATTAGGAAAATCTGATTTAATATATTTGTGCATCAATTATTTTGAAATGACATACCATTGAAAATGTTGAGGGTTCATGGCTTTTATACAGATAAAATACAGAACAAAATCACAGATGCACAAAAATATGATCAGGGAAGAGCTCAGGGCCAAATGACAGGCACAATTTTAAGTTGCACGGTGAGAATTCCGAATTGATATTTTAAGCAAATAGCATACATGATGTGTACCAAATTTATTCTTTTTCTTTGTCTGGAAAATACAAACGCACTATCGACTGTCTCCCCTGCTCCCAGATACACACACAGTCTCAAAAACCGCTCTTCTCTTTTTTCCCTGCACTGAACACAACAGAGAATAAAGTATTTTCTATCAAATACTCTTCCTCACTAGAAAGCTTACTGTTTGACATACTCATCTTCCAGCAAGTATGAGAGAATTACAAATAGTAAAAGGGGTGAAGCTCTGTAACTTTATGATTGAAAGAGCCTGTATTTGTATTGTGTCAAACAGTCTGTACAGCTTCATTTGCTAATCATATCTGTTATGTTTGTCACACGCACCGGATCACGTGAGGTCACGAGGACCCGGAAGTAACCTCACGCAGGTATTTAAGCAGGAAGCA
>JAUYWG010000033.1:7901297-7913208 GCA_034779775.1 Enteromius afrohamiltoni | reverse complement strand
AAACCAAACCAAACCAAACCAAACCAAACCAAACCAAACCAAACCAATCCCTTCTATAAACTTCTTTTCAGATTTCAGGATTAGTTCCAACAGCACAATTTTGAGGAGCAGGAATTTGTACCAATTAAATTTCATACTCGGTGTGACGCTACAAAAAACAGTACTCATAACACCTGCAAAATGTGTCTTGTGAGAAAGCCAGCAGAAACCTTTTAGCAGTTTAGCGCTTCATGCCTGGTTAGGACACAGTGTTTGGGAAACCATAATTTGACATTAGTGCTGCTTGGTTTGCACAAATCATAAAAGAAAAAAGGACGAAAGAGAAAGCAGCCGGTCGGCTCCCACCTGTCTTACTCCACAGATCCATTGTCGAGGGAAGAATGGAGATGTGTTACATGGAGGAGAGAAAGTTGAAATCAGAGCGCTTTTCAGGGGAAGCACCAGGGGGATAGCTACACAGCTGAGGCTCAAAGCAGAACGGGTGACCTGGGATATTGTGGTTCAGGCTTCAGTGTTCAGTCAGGGGGATATAAAAGGGCAGCACAGCGCTTACTCTGATTGAACCAATTGCTCTGTGTAACTATCTCTCAGGTCTGTCATTCCCCCCGGGCGAAAAACACACCAGCTCAGCACTGAGAACATACAACAAGCTCCGCACGGCCAGAGAGGTGTGCGGAGGCAGGGCCGGTACAGGCCAGGGATGTGTATTAAGACAGTGTTTATTGATTTATTGGCTGCATTGATTGTCAAAGTTGTTAAACAGTTCACAGACACTGCAGACAGACTGAATGGAGGGGGAATTCGAAAAGCATGCGAATGTGAAAGCAATGTTGAATGGATATTGACACCCTGTTATTTTCTCCCCAAAAAAGCCAGATTCGTGTAAACCACATTTCTGCTTTTTTTAACCCAAAGATTCTGCAGGATAGGTAAACTTGGGAACAGTGACTTAAGTTCATTCTTGCCTGAATGTTTGTAATTAATTAACAACGAAAATAAATAATACACTCTAAATGTGAGACATGTGAGATTTGCTTTATCTCTGTTTTTGTATCCTGCGGGCTTACTTTAAATGCCATAGCACAAATGTAATTAATGTTTTCTTAAAATTATCCAATGGGCTGTTTCATTTAATCATTGCTTGCTATTCAAGTAACTCTCTTGTCAGCCAAGACTTGGAGTCGTGTAGTTGAAATGATCAGATAGCACAACACCGACTTAAATTGGCAAATAAATAAGTACCGAGTGGCATTAGAGAGTAGGTTTAGGCATGAATAGGTCATGCAACAGTGCTTTGCATAATATTTAAATGTATGACAACACCATCTGAGATGAAGGCAATAGAGAAACATTGCTTTGGGTTATGAATGGGCAAGACTTACGCATTGTTAGATTAATACTGAAAACCATTTGGCTCTCCAAATCAAGTGCACAAGTATACAACAAAATCCACTAGAGTGTGTTTATGAAAACAACATTTGTTTTTTGCAAAACAAAACAAAAAAAATCATTTAGCATCAATGCAGTTTTCCCAGAAACATCATTTCTGTATCGTGCTTTTTTAACGTGAACCTGAAATGTATCAATCAGGTATGTTGCACATTGAAAAATCTCACTTCCTTGATGATTTTCTCAGGCATCTCTTTTAATGTCGCATTTGTCTATAATGACAGAGGACTTTGTTACAGCAGATGTTTGGTAACTCCCTGCTGCTCTCTCCGCCAGCAGTGCTGCTATGCTCATTATCATGTTGCTGTATCACTATGCCAGCAACTGCTTTAAAAGAAAAAACAAAAAAAAACAACGTGGAGGGTTAAACCCAGGGATGGAGCATATGCACACTTTGGATTCTTCTGAAATAAGCCGTGAGTATGATAATGACAGTTTTAGTGGCTGTGATCAACTCACATAAGGGATGGCATCACTCTTGAGGTTGTGATTAATGACACACGATGTTGCACAGTGTCAGAAATTATATAAAAAACACGAGATACTGCTAAGTCACTCACATGCCATATCAAACATCATTATAAGCTGGCATTCCTTCAATCCACACTCACACAATGAAAATACTTCTGCAGATCGGGTACTGTGAAGTTATGCATATTGTACTGTATATAACCTTGATACTGTACTTTATATAACATTGGTGATGAATGAGCCATATTAATTGTAAAAAAACATGGCGATAGTATGGCAGATGTCTAAAAGCCTGTTTTATTACCATGTACAGTACACAACCATTCAAATGTATGGGGTCAGTAAGATCCCTCCCCCTCGAGAATACTTTTCCCCAATAAATTTTTATATGCTTTTTTAATACTAATACTATTATGTTTGACAACATGCATTAAACTGATCAAAGCAATACATGTCATAATGTCGCTGAAGATTAATATTTTAAATAAATCCTGAATCCTAAAAAAAGTGTTGTGGTTTATACAAAATATAAAATGTACAATAATATAAAATTAAAAGGAAGCAGCTCAATTTTCAACATTTATAGTAATATTTTTCATTATTTCTTTATTTGTTTAGCATTAAATAAGCATATTAGAATAATTTCAGAAGGATCATGTGACACTGAAAAGTCGAGTGATTGCATTTCAAAAAATATAGCAACTATAGCAGTTTATTCAACAAATTTTTAAAATTGTAATAATAATTCATAACGTGACTGTTTTTACAAATAAACGTATCCTCTGTGTTTCGAAAACATAAAAAAAAAATCTTCCCCAGAGACCCCAAACTTTTGAACAGTAGTGTAAGGGAATATATAATCAAATTGAAGAGTTTAAAACAAGTACTGCATGTAGTGCATTTCTTCAAGCTAATTTTTTAAAAAGATAAGATGATGCCTGAAAATAAATATTTTTTTAACAATATTTAAATGAACATAAAAAAAGAAACATTAAATATATGCAGTACAACTGTCGTTCTGATAATATATTGCATACTATAATATTAAATACATGATATAATTAAAAAAAAATGCATATAGGAGTGTAAGCTTTTGGACCCAACTATGTGAATTTTTCTTAGCCACAAAACAAAACAGTATGCATAAAACTGGGCAGAAATAGCTGAAACATTCTCATTTTAGAGGATTACTATATCGGTCAGATCTGCATTTGATTGTAGTTGTTTCTACTCTTCCGAATCCACAAATAACCTCAGTTATCAGACTCAATTGTACTGCACTCACTGCTGGTGTGCGAGAAAAAGAGAGAGATTGAAAAAAGAAAACCCTCAGGGTGACGGTGGGTAAGGACACTTAACTCATCGCATGCATCATCATAGAAGACATGATTCGTGTAGCAACTCTTTCTGAAGAAAATGAATAAAATCCTCTTCTCTTGACAAATATAAATATCTTTATGTTCAGGATAATATGTACAGTAACCATGTTTGCCATCAGGAAACACCATTGGTACTGGGGCAAATTAGAGATTAGCACTCTTGTTATGGGTACACACACTTTCGCAGCAATGACAGCAATGATTGATTGGCGTGTTGAAGCACGGATAGAGGGAACGAATGATGAAGGGGCTATGAGAAGGCTGGTGGTGCCGAGAGCAGCAGCAGTTCAGTCCCGAGAGCCAGGCGAGTTACCGTCCTCCTCCAGTTCCCACTGAAAGTTTTGCCCCGTCATTTGGTAGAACATCATGTTAAAGGGCTTGTAGAATTTGTGCAGTCTGCGAATGACGTCGGGGTCTATTTTGGGGTGAGTTCTGCCCTTGGACTTGCCAAGGCATCGTGGGGTACTGCTGTCCTCTGGCTTCTTCAAGCAAGGGAATCCCTTGGTTTTATTAAAATAGAAATGTTTGTCAGTAACAATGCACTTGAGTCCCAGGAAATCCTGCACCTTTGCCATCTCACCGGCCGGATCCACGATAAGCCGCTCTCCGCTGACAAAGTGCATCTGCGAGAGCGGGAAATACTGCATCCAACTCTCCAGGTGAAGCGCGTAGATCCCTATTCGCAGAGCGCTCCACGAGGCATCGATCAGGCCCAGCGTTCGGTTCTTGAAGGCCAGCACTTCGAAAGTGGGGATCTCGGGCCTCTTGGAGAGCGTCTGAGTGTAATCCGAAATGGCTCTGGTTACTGGGTTGCGGACGACTATGATTAGCTTTATGTCTCTCGCCATTGTGTGAATTCGCTTTGGGGCGCTGTTTGTCACGAAGTAGCTGGGCGTCTTCTCCATCGTGATCTGTCCCTCAAGAGTAGACGGCATCAGCTCTCTGCAAACATCACAAGCCAGAGAAGAAAATTAGTGTGAAGCCGTTAACACCACATTCTGTCTTCATTATTAAAGCCATACCTAAGGACACAGGACATGCAGAATTGAATCAGCTAGTAAGTGGTAAATTATTTGAAATCACACGTGAAAATAACTGTTATTATAACTGGACATAATGTTGCAACTGGAAGCGTACAGCTAATTACAGCCACCGAGTAACATACAAGAGATAAAAGCCCAAAGATGAAACGTGTACGTGTATGAGTGCTCGTTGCTTAATTGACTCCATCTATGTTACTCCTGGCACTGTTTTGGAACTTTAATAACGAGTTCACTGCATATCATTAATACTGTTGAGCCTGGGGTATTGTTTTATCATACATTTACTCAGAGTGTTTCACTCTGTACCCAGCAAGTGCAAAGGCTTTTTTAATAATTGTATTTTTATTTTTTTATGTATAAAGATCAACATAACAATCTGAATATTAAAATGTAAAATGTAAAAAAAATGCTGATTGTTATTTATTCTTAAAAAAAATTACATGTAATAAATACATAAATAAATAAAACAAATATCTCTGATTTAAAACACTTTTAATTAGAAAAAAATCTATAATTTCTGAAAAGTATCATAATATTTTGATGCAAGTCACTTTCCGGCTAATTATTCAGATTAAAATGAATCAACTAGTCTATGATGTCAATTTAATTCAGAATGTTTATTTTATAAGCATGATGATGTTTATAAATATGCTATTGTTATTGTGAAATGCAATTAAGAAATGCAAAAGTTTGATACTGGAGTATAACTCTGACTTTTATGTTATTCACTTGATTTTATTGCACTTTGGCATATTTTTATGTACCATGCTAGATGTGCTATGTTTATAAAACATGTTTTTTAACACAAAAAAAATGTGCTTACATATGTTGCCGCAGCATTGCTAAAATATGTGAGCATTGCATTTAAAATCCAGACATTTGATGTCAAAGTACATATATAACATATAAAACATTATTTTAAATCCTTTTTAAGTAAAACAAAAAGTCCATCCTATGACCTTTCTTTTCTTGTTGTGATTTAATATTCAGATGCCTCACTGGAAGTACAACACATTGATTATGGCATTTTCTGTGATAAGATATGTATGTGCTTTGAGTGAGTACAGTCAGCTGTTTGTCACCAAATGAAGTATTGTGTTCAACTTTGATATAATCAAGATCAAACTGGAAGATGAATCAGTGTGCAAGGAAAGAGTCATTCATAAGTGAAGGAAATTAAATAAATATCTGTCTCTGTTTTAGGCTTATATTGCAATGTGATCCATGCCTCAGGAGGACAAAACAAATGAATATTTAGCAAGCTCCCTGCTCTATGATCTATTCATACTGATCTATTCAGTATGATCCCTCATTAAATCTCACAACAAGAATTTGACCTAAATTTATGACTACATAATTAATTTGCTTTCAATTCTACGTAATTGAGACACTATGGGACTGTGTGAACGCACACATGCACACAAACACAATAAATAAATAAAATAAACATCATAGGCATTACATGTAAATTCTACATAACATTAACTAAAATAATCTTTTTTTTTTCCAATCCATAGTTTTTTTAATATTAATTAGATAAATTAATTAGATACATTTTTTTAATCGTGTCCCGGCCCTAGTTGATACCCTTTCAGTCGAATCACTTCAACGTTACATATGGGATTTCGCTTGAGAGACAAATCGTCTTTAAATCCTTTGGAAAAGGCCAATGAATATTGGTGTACAATAATTACAGCCAGGTGCATCTTATCATAGCTTGAGTATAAGAGGGCGTATATGTCTTGCGTGTTTAAAAAAAACTAAACAAAAAAGCACGCTGAGGCAGCGCATGTGGATGACTCATGCGTTCATTGAGAGTGCATGACCATCACTACACCTCTGACATGGGCAGCCCGGAGGTGATGGTGATTGCTCCTCAAAAAAATCAAAAAAGGGCAGTCTGCCACACCTCTGGGCCCAGTGCCCCGGGGACCCATCTAACCAGTTATCTTTTTTCTCCTCAGATGTGGACCCGGAGCCCTGGATCCCCAGCGCAGGAATGAGTGAAGAAGGTAAGGGCTGCTCAGAGCATTCGGACTCGCCCCCAGGACGTTCATCCTTCTGGGGCCGGTCCCCTCCCTGGTTCCCCACCAGGCTGCCCCACTGCATGCACGGCTGTCACCATACCCTTGATACCCCTGGCAACACGGTTGGGAGCCTAATTACAGCTCCTCAACCCCTCGTAGTAGTTGATACGGACGGTACGCCTCGGCTATGCGATTCAGTTCGCCAGGCGCCCGCCCAGGTTAAGAGGCATTCTCTATACACTTGTTCATTCAGACACGGATGCCCCTGCCCCTGTGGGGAGGTTGCTGTCCAACTGGTGAAGGACGCAATCGAGCCTGTTCCTCCAGCCGAGATGAGGTCAGGGTGTCACAACTCTCACTTCATCGTGCAGAAAAAAGAGCGGTGGGTTGAGACCCGTCCTGGATTTCTGAGCCCTGAATCTGTCCCTTTTCAGGCTGGCATGCTCACACCGAAGCGCATACTAAGATACATTCAGCCCCAGGATCGGTCCGCACCCATTGACCTGAAAGACGAGTACTTTCACCTCTGAGTTTTGCCTTGCCTCACACTCCTTCGGTGGTCTGCATTCGAGGCTCAAGCGTGTCAGTACAAGTGTCTCTCGTTTGGCCTGGTCCTGTCTCCCCGAGTCTTTGCCAAAGCTCGCAAAGGGATACATCTTCGACTCTATGACTGGCTAACAATGGCTCACTTGTGGGAGTTGCTGTGTCTGCACATGGACCTGGTGCTACGGCATCTCAGCAATCCGGGCCTTCATGTCAACTGAGGGAAGAGCAAACACTGTCCAGTGCAGAGGATTTCTTCTCTCGGCATGGAGCTGGACTCGATCGGAAAAACTGCCCACCTCACCGGGGAGCGTGCGCAGACAATGCTGACATGTCTTAGCTCAAGTAAATCCAGAGCCTCCTGGGGCATATGGCACAGATGCCTCCTCCACGGGTTGGGGTGCTGTGTATAACGGGCAACCAGACTCGGGCCCCTGGACAGGTGCTCGACCGCTGTGGCATGTCAATGACCTTGAGTTGTTAGCCGTGTTTCTGGCCCTGCGTTGCTTTTGACCGATGCTGCTCCGCAAGCCCGTGCTGGTCCGCATTGACAACACTGCAGCCGTAATATACACCAACCATCAAGGTGGTCTGCGCTCCCACTGCTTGATACAACTTGCCCGACATCTGCTCCTATGGAGTCAGACGCAGCTGAAATCTCTCCGCGCTGTTCATATTCCAGGGATACTTCAATCCACCCACCCTGGAGAATGGTGACTCCACCCCCAGGTAGTCCAGCTGATCTGGAGCCACTTTGGCGGGCCTCCCACTGTCACCTGTTTTACTCCCCCCTCTGACACACCCCTCGGTGGCACACAGCTGACCTTCGGGGCTCAAGTACGCCTTTCCCCCAGTGAGCCTCCTTGCACAGACCCTGTGCAAGATCAGTGAGGATGAGGAGCAAGTAGTTCTGGTGGTAGCACCTTACTGGCCCTCCTGGACATGGTTTGCCGACTTAATACTCCTCACGACAGTCCCTCCTTGGAAAATCCCCTTGAGGAGAGAACTTCTCTCTCAGGGGATGGGCACGATCTGGCACCCGCGGCCCGATCTCTGGAACTTGCACTTCTGGTTCCTAGACGGGACACGGCAGACCTCTCCGGCTTGCCAGCAGCCATGATAATCACCATCTCTCAGTCTCGGGCCCCCTCAACAAGGATGGCCTACGCTCAGAGATGGGGTCTGTTTGTCGGATGGTACTCCTCACGCCAAGAGAACCCACAGAGATGTCTGATTGCAGTTGTGCTTTCCTTTCTGCATGAAAAGTTGGAGCGCAGACTGTCCCCTTCAACTATTAAGGTATGTTTCGCTGCCATAGCGGCATACCATGATGCAGTGGATGGTGAATCCTTAGGTAAGCACCAACTCATTGTTAGGTTCCTTAGAGGTGCGCCCTCTGTGCTCTCTTGGGACCTTGCCGTTGCCCTAACCAACCTGCGGCAAGCTCCTTTTGAGCCCTTAGCATTAGTCGAGTTGAAATACCTGTCATTAAAGACAGCACTCCTGATTTCTCTGGCCTCCATCAAGAGGGTTGAGGACCTTCAAGCCTTCTCTGTTGACGAAGAGTGCATAGAGTTCAGCCCAGCTGACCCTCACGTAACATTGAGACCTCGGCCTGGCAACGTGCCCAAGGTTCCTACCACACCTTTTCGAAGCCAGGTAGTGAACCTGCAAGCTCTGCCCCAGGAGGAGGCAGACCCGGCCTTACAGTTGCTATGTCCTGTACGCGCATGGCACCTCTACATTGTCCGCACCCAGAGCTTCAGACACTCCGAGCAGGCCTTTGTTTGCTTTGGAGGTCAGCAGAAAGGGAATGCTGTCTCCAAACAAAGGCTGGCCCATTGGGTGGTGAATGCCATCTCCCTGTCCTACTTATACCAGTGTTTTAAATCAGACAGTAGCAGGTAGCGGGAAGACCGGCTGGTGTTGGCTTGCTGCTGTGCCCCTCAAAGTTTCCCAGATGCCACGGCGAGCCTCTTCCTCCTGCCCCGCAGTCGGACTCAGAGTGGAGTTGGTCTCGACTGTGCTCCTTTGGACTTCCTTCACCAGAGTCTGTGGCTTCAAACATCTTCCACAGTCATCCAGAAGGCTGTGTTTCCCTTCACTTATATCCATATCTTATCGATATAGTGCATTCCTTTGATATTCCATGTTAAGAATTCTTTTTCATGTTTCCGCCCCCCCAACCCATGCTTCAACTTTTTAATAATGGAAAAAAAGATAGAAGTTGGCATCCCAACGGGGCCTGTCTGTCGGCACCGGTGTCTCCGCGTAGCACGGCCTCAGGGTCGAGGCCTCTTCCATGGGTCTGTTTCCATATGTCACGTCGAAGTGATTCGACTGAAAGGGTAAGGTCTAGGTTACGAACATAACCCACGTTCCCTGAAGGAGGGAATGGAGACGTTACATCTTTCTGCCACGACCCTGGGTTGCGCTGACGCCGACTCGGCTCCTTCAACGATTGCAAAGACAATTTGTCTCTTAAGCGAGATCCCATATGTACATCTCTGTTCCCTCCTTCAGGGAACGTGGGTTACGTTCATAACCTAGACGTTTCTTATTAGAATAAATTAAAAAAAAAATAAAAAAAAGTTAGTAGTCCACAACACAGAAAAACCCTGACTTAATTGGTGGAAAAATAGTGGTAAACTGAAAATGCAAAAAATTTTGAAGAAAACTAATGTATGGTTTTAAATACACATGGCTGGTAGTAATATAATCATGCAGCTGCATTGATGTAATCACCTAAAGTCAAATATAAATATTTAACTAAATTAGCTAAACCTCTGGGGTCTGAGGTGATTTTGGGGTCCCTGAGATGTACTTCAACATGATGTGAAAATCATTCCACTTACTTATTTACAGAAAACTATATGTGAGGGAGTGACAATGGCCGTTAATATTCAGTGATTCTCACATGAAGAGACTAAGACCCCTCCCCTAATGGCCTATTATTGACTGTGACTGCGGCAGGTAAGTAAGAATGTGAGAAAATTGGAAAAAACGGTTTTTAAAATGATTTTTTTTTAAATAAAAAAAATAAAAAAATACACAGTATAATTTAAACATACATAATGAAGGTCAAAGATACATTATTGAGCAGAATGACCTAACAGAGATGTGAACAGACGTTTGTCGATTTTGGCTGAATTAAAGCGTTACAGGCTGAAGGTCTTACTTTAGGGCACAACAGGTTAAAGGGCAGGTCTTTAACTTCAGCTGAAGCCTGTCAAAATGTTTTGCACCATTTATTATGTAATTCTTGAAATGTTTGTTTTCTTCATTGTGTTTGACCTTTTCTAGCTTTTACCAGAGCAGGAAATTAATAAATAAATCTGAGTCTTTGTTAAACCTGCCAGAAAACAAAAATTCTGATATTAAATACCTCCTCGCACACACTTTCTCAGAACTACAAACACATTAAAACAAAAAATGGAAAGTTCCCCCCAAATAAAAATGTCACTTAAATAAATAATTAACAATTCCAATACATGTATTAGAGTTGTTTTTATATAATGATATTTTTTATATAGGATATATAACGTTTGATGTTTTTTTAAAAACTGAAATAGAAACAAATTCACCTACATCTTGGATGGCTTGAGGGTGAGTACATTTCTAGTGGTTTTTCATTTTTGGGTGAACTACTGCTTTAAAATCTTTCCATACTTTCACACTGAACAACAGCACTCACTTTGTGCAATCACAAATATTTTTGTGAAGTCTAGGTAAATAAAGAAAAGGTGTTTTTTAAAAAATAAATAGTTTTCGCTCTCTCTCATTCCCTTGAACCTCTTTGAAAAGACTATTATTTCCACTCAAATGGAAAACCCAACTGCTCCTCATTATTATTACATTTACCATGCACAACAACAAGCAATAGGTAAGACCTCTACTTATTCTTAAGTAAAACATCATTTGAGAGACGATGAGCTTTATTTGTTACATTTGGTACAAAGTCAATCTGTTATTCATCCTCGCTACAATGTGACCTGGCTATATCTGTTATGATCTGGTCTGTTTTCTGGACTCCATTACCCATCAGCCACCACACCTTCACACCACCATGTGCCTCACATTCACACGGACTCAATTCCCCATAATGCACCACGCACTCACACTGCACTCAAACCTGCTCACAATTATCCACACCCACACCTTCATTACACACTGCATTTAAGCTGGACTCACACACTACAATTCGCAAAGTCTT
The DNA here is from genome assembly GCA_034779775.1 of Enteromius afrohamiltoni. NCBI lineage: Eukaryota > Metazoa > Chordata > Actinopteri > Cypriniformes > Cyprinidae > Enteromius > Enteromius afrohamiltoni. The sequence goes on along the minus strand of JAUYWG010000033.1, from coordinate 7,902,083 downwards.
GTTTTGCTATTGCTAACATTTCTAAGCGTTTATTCTGATTGATTCTCTGTTACTTTGACCTTGGACTGTGTATCATTTTATGACTGTTATCTGCCTGTGACCTCGATTTTGCCTCTGATCAACTCTGATATTGTCTCTGCTCCTCCTGACCCTGCCTGTACGTTTATTCTAATTAAAAGCTGCAAATGGATCAGCACGTCCCCGTCTCCTTTGCTACAATATGATCTTATTTAACTAACATGAAGTATTTAAAGGTCCTGAAAATTCTATTACATTCTCCTCTACAATCTGATCACCTATAATTGTGTATTATTGACTACTATTGTTGACAGATAATGATCTGTCAGTGTGCTTGTAGTTGAGTGGAACTACATTACTTTTGTAAGTAATTTTGTAAGGCACTGCAAATACTGCAAGAACTTATATCTGATATTTTTTTAAAATTGTATTGTTTCATCCTGTATTCATGTTGCAAAGCCTACTGTTATATATATATATATATATATATATATATATATATATATATATAGAGTGCCAACACAGCTGAAGGTTCAAAGTGCACAGTAATGTGCAGAAGCAGCACACATACTAACGATAGATTGAATACTGCATCTGCTGTTTCATACACTATACAGCAGCACCTTGCAGGGGCTTCATTTATTATATAGATGCTGAGGGATTGTGGAACTGAAATATAAGCTTTGTCCATCAAACTGTGTTAAACTGAAATGCTTCCTCAGTTCACAGGTGATATTGCTGTCTGTTTGTGTGTGTGTGTGTGTGTGT
>JAUYWG010000033.1:7880166-7899796 GCA_034779775.1 Enteromius afrohamiltoni | reverse complement strand
GTCTATTTAATATAAAGTTTAACACTTTATTTACCAAAAAGTGCTGTTAGTCCTGTTACACATTTGTACTTTCATTAAAAATAAGTGTTGTTACCAATGTCCTGTTACACATTTGTACTTACACACACCTGTCACACGGTCACAGTCTACTGATGCTTGCTCAGCCGTCTTCTCACACTCCTGTGACCCAATTAGCTATTGATGACACCTGTGTGCAATCAAGCACCATGCTTAAAAGCTGAACTCATCAGAGAGAAGACAGCTGAGCTCAAGGTAACAACCTTTAATACTTACCTGCCGCCTTATGTTATGCTCTCATGTCTATCGATCTTCAAAGTAAATCCAACGAAGCTGAATTGAATGCTGTCTTCAGGTTACCTACTGAGTATGCCAACTGGAAGGATATCTTGAGTCTCACCTCGCTACTCACCTGGAAAGTCCTCAGTCAGGAAGGATCGCTGGAGTCTTACCTCGCTACTATCCTGGAAAGCCTTCAGTCTGGAGAGATTGCGATCGGTGATCGAACCGTCACCGTGAGAGTCCTTTATACCACTTACCTGTTTACATTTACCTGCTTTTACTCACCTGTCTCCACAGAGCACCACCAAGACACCTGGAAAGGAATCACGAGCACCACTTTGAGAGTCAGAGTCACAAACTAGAGACATTAGTGATCAGGAAATCACCATACCACACTAGAGAGAGCGATCCTCACCTAACGGAGAATGTCAGTGCTCTTTCTACTCTTTTAGTAAACATTATTGAATTATTAACTATTGTCTTGTCTCCTCCATGCACTGAGCGTTACAACACCATTCTGAGGGGTGTTACATGTGTGTGGTTATATAAATATTACAGCTGTAGATACTATGTACCGGTGTGTACTTGCACTGTAGTTACATACTACATACACACCTAGTTACTATGGAAGTGCACAGGTATTAGGGACACTTGTGGTATTTATACAGGATTCATACACATTTTTATCTGTTATTTATACAAAAAATGTTTTTAGCAGTTGTCCATATGTCTGTATTGCATGTTTCTGTGTCTAGGTAAATGAAAATGTACTTGTCATAAAAACGTATGATTTGTCCATGATAGTAGTATGAGTAATTCATGCAAGAATTACATTCACAGCAGCATGAGTTGCTTCCCCACAGCGAGATAACCCTGCATTGCATTCTTTTATAACTCTGAATACTTCCACACACAACGTTTCCCACAGCAACTCTGCATGTACCTCGGTTGTTTATCAAGGGGATGTAATGGCAGAAATGCTTGATTGTTTCAGGAGAACAGCATGAAGGAGGGGCTCATGGCAGAGATTCAAGAAGAAGTCAATAACAAGAGCAAGACTTTACCAAAAACAAGTCAATGAGTGCAACGACGAATCGCTCCAAGACATTTACAACTTTGCTGTAATTATAGAGAAGGCATTCAAGCAATATCTGGCAGCAACAAACCAATTCAGCATATAGTGTATCTTCATAATATATGTGTGATAAGAAGATTATATTGGTCGCATGTTTAATTTCTGGATCGATAAAAAAAATTGTTTCCCAAAGATTCCTCTGATTTACAGCTGCTAATCCTGCCTCAAACTCAAACCACCGTTGAGCCACTGTTGCTGTGTCTGTAAACAGAGCAATGTTTTGTTAACTCCAAAGAGACACAGTGTTTACACTTTTGGTGGAATCAACCTACGAATTGTTTATTTATAGTCAAGTCTACATTAGTCTGAGATAGACTGAAAAAGGGTTAGTTCAACCTCAAAATGAAAATTCTATCTTCATTTCTCTTTTTTTTGTTCTTCTATGGAATATAAAAGCAGACAAAAAACCACAAACAACTATAGACGTAAAACAAGTGAAATTTTCTTCAAAATATCTTATTTTGTGTTTAGCAGAGAGAATGACAGGAATGACAAGAGAGTGAATAAATGACAGAATTTTCATGTTTTTAACCCCCAACATGAGATCATGAGCAGTTTTTTTTGTACATTAATTTGCATCCATTTATGTGATAATGATGTATTGACAGTATGGAAAAACATAGCCATTTAGAGACATACAACTGTTTTCAAAAGCTTGTTTCATCGAATATTTAATGTTGCTTTTTGCCTATTTTTAAATAAATGATTAAGATAACAGCATATTGTAAATGATTTGGGAGTAGGGTTAAGGGATCTAATACAACAGTAAAAATGTAACTATATAAATATTATATAAATGATTTAGAAAGACTGACTTTTCTATAGCTGTACAACAAAATTTTACATGCTGTCGATATGTCCATACTGTACGCTTTGAACATATACCCTAATCAGAAAAAGTATATTTTGTAACTATAAATGATAATTCATAAGTATTTTCCAGATAACACTTTGTTACAATTTACTTATTTTAAGATGTCCTTGTTACAATGTAATTGAAGAGTTTTGTTGCAAAACAGGATTTGGATTTTATTTTGGAAATCACTTTTCAGATGTACCTTAATCTATGTGTGAATTGCTGCCATTAATAAAATTGAAGAATGTACATTTTATGCCTACTACAAATTTTTTTTTTTTCACAAAACGTGATATCCACCAGACCAGTTTCTTCGATTTGGTTATAGAACGAGTGAGCACAGCATCCTCTGGGAAGAGAGTCACTGCCGGTGAATAGACACTCACACACACACACACACACACACAAACAAACATTGATTCACTAGCTTTTCTTAATGTAGTTGCAAACCAATTTCGGGATAAAGCGTACAAAACTCAAACCAGCTATTACCAATTTTTCAATCAGCACGCCCCCATCGTAAGCCAATCCAGTCGATTTTCACCACTATAAATAGGCCAGCTTCCTTCCCTTCCGCATCTCGTTTTTGCATTTCCCTCTGCATCCCCTTCTGCGCTGTTCGCGCCTTCCACGGGGGGCACGCTCTCGTTTAGGGCTCACGTTACTAGGGCTCGGGGTTCACCAACTCCCGGCTCATCTCCGACAGCTCGCAAAACTTGCTATTATTTATCATTGAGAAAGTGCGAACTCGTGAAATGGTATTACAGTAGTAGACTATAGCCTAAGGTGGATATATAGCGTTTTGCAAAAAAAAAACAATTAAAATACAATTTAACCAATTTAAGATGTTTGACAATGTAAATTATTAACACAAACTATACCCTCAGCCTAACCCTAACATTAAATGCATGTAAACAAGGGCATAATTATATTATAATAAGTATAATTGAAGGCCAGGGACACAATATTCTTCAAATCAACGTTATTTTGATTTAATTCTATGTCCATAAATAGTACATAAATAAGTCAAAAACCATGCCAAAATGCAACATTTTATCTTAATTGTTAAATGTAATTACGCATAATTTATTGTTATTTATATATTAAGTACTTGTAACACGAAAAAGTTTTACCCAATTTTCACACAGAAATTGCTAGTAAACTTTACAAATAATTACAAAAACCAACAAGCAACACGTTGAATTAAATGTGATGTAGAAATATACTCCTGTTTTATTTACAAATGTAAAAATTGCCGCCGAAAGTCAACACACAATCTCACTCCAAGCGCTCGAGCACATATAGACGTACTTTGGTATGATATGAAGAGGCCCAAAACGCACAGGGAATTGTTTTCCTTTTCTTATGGGGTGAATAGAAAGGCTTTCTGAGAACAATGCCAAGAGACTTGACAGGATGAAACACCTACGACAGTTCCCCTGACAGTTGTGCCTCTGTTTCCTTTGCGCTCTCACCCGGCTGACTGATGTTGTGCTAAGAGAGCTGTAGAACAGTCAGTTCCTAAGTTGCATGGAGAGAGGTGCGAGTAATTAAGACAACAACACGTTCTCCCAGCTGCAAGTAAAGCCCCTTCCGCTTCCCCGAGAACTGTTCACTTCAATGAAACCGTTTAGGAGAGAACTGACAGCTGGTCTTGATCAAAAAAACCTTTTCTGTTCTCTCCTCCTGCGATCCCCAGAAGGCCATTCTACGTCCAACAGCGAGGCAGCACAGTGCATCGCTACCCATCCTGCCAGCCTGCTGCACTTAGATCTAAAGCTATGTTTATGAGCCTCTTGGACATGCTGAGCGTGATGAAATCAACCAGAGGAGAAGCTTTATGGATCTTTGGAATATCACCATAAAGTTGATAATTGCTCCATGAAACCAGTCTGTATATCACCTTGTAAATTAGCTTGTTTTCCCTCGCAACATCATTTTAACAAGAATTTGCAGAGGAAGGCGCCACACCTCCGAGCGTCAGGCTCTGTTTATGAATTCGGTCCTGAGGGGAGAACGGAAGCAAATTTTCCTTTTCCCATTTTATCACTCGCACGACCTGGATGGCTCTAGAAACTTGCCATTCAGCGGAATATGCATAAAGGTACTTTCAGAACACTTGTTTACGTTGCATTCGATGACGCTTCGGGCTACGCGCATACAATTTCCTCACAATAGCCCTCGATATCCTGTGATTGGTGAGGCAATTACAAAAACCTGTAGACGCTACTATAGAGCACCAGAGACGGCACAAGCACGCTGATCAGTCATTTAGTATTTTACCAAGATGCAATTGAAAAATTATTGCCGTCTGAAAAAAGAAAAACACGCACCTGGGTACAATAGAGGCAAAGGCTATAATTTCGATCCAGAAAATCTAGCTGATATGGTTCAGTTAAGCAGAACTGATTAATATGACAGATTGGATGTGATAGATTTTATTGCCAAAAAGAAACAGCGATGAGCACTCATCCAGGTACTGAGAGAGATTGCACTGCTGCCCATGAATGATAACACCACAGCTTTCCTACTCTGCATGAGTGACGGGAGTTACAGGCATCCATTAGCTATGGCATAACTGTGTAGAGCCACGCATTAAAAATCAGACTTTTCCATATGGCTCCTATCCATGATGACAGACTGACATCAGAGATGAAATGTTGCATGAACGCACCTTGGCGCTTCTTCTGTGCCCGTATATGCAGTGCATCATGATCCATTGTGTAGGAGACAATTAGAGCTGCCAATTGATTCTAGATTAGAATCAAATTATTTTCATGATATGCCTATTAATTCATTGAAGTGATTGCAAGGGTTCTCATACATCAATATTTGCTAAGAAATGTTCACAAATTTAACTCATTTTAGCACTCTCAGAAGTAAATGTCTGCACATGTTGCTTTTGTCAGGTGGCTATTTATTTTTTTGCTTTATTTATATTAATCCTCAAAAGTTTGGTGTCAATATGATTTTTTTTAATGTAATTTTAAAGATTTTTGTTCACCATGGATGCATTCAGTTGATCAAAAGTGGAAAAAAAATGTTGCAGGATTTATGTTTCAAATACATGCTGTTCCTTTGAACATTACATTTATTAGAGTATTAAAAATATAAATTTACCAAATCATTGTTTTAACTTCATTTTGATCAAAATACACTGATGAGCATAAGAGATTTCTTTCCCAAATAAAAAGATAGATTGTTCTAAAAACACTACTTAAGATGTTATTAAAGTGTTCCATTCCTATTATATTAATGTTCTAAGTATGTTTTCCTAAGGTTCCCAGTGTGTTCTAAAAAACTTTATGTTTGAATGGTCTTAGAACGTTTAAAACATCCAGTTTTTTAGACTTCATATTAACCTTAATGTTTGGTTATAAGAACGTCATTTAATATGTTTTTAGAACGTTTAATTCTCTTGTTATATTAATGTTCTAATAGCGTTATTTAAAACGTTATTAAACATTCCATTCCCCACTATAGTAATGTTCTAAGAAAACATTAAAACATCTAAAGTTCCCCATAAGTTATAAGAAAGAAAGAAAGAACACATTGGAGCTTCAACTGGGGCATAGGTTCAAGTCTGCACTGCTCTCCTTTCCCCTTCTCGTTTCCAAATAATTTCCTTCTCTCTATACTGTATTATTTAATAAAAGGCAAAAAGCCCATAAATAAAAAAGGAGAAAGGAGCCTGCCTCTGCGAACAAAATAAGACCTAAGTAGACTGTCTTATGGCGTTGTTTGTCTGATGTGCTGAAGTCCTCTGAAGCACAACAGTACTTTTAGAGTGCTGTTAGTCTGCAGGCACTCCATTGAGTCTGATATTTGCTTGAGTCAGCATCACAGGACCCCATTTGTCCAGTGCACTTACTTATAATAGCTTTGTGCAAAGCAGCATTTGGGAGCTGCTCCGCTCATTCCACCAATGACACTCTACTGCTCTAACATCACATACTACAGAACATTTCTCTCTGATACAGTCAAACGTAATGTATTTTCTCAATTTCCCTGATCAAAATCACTAGACTGGGAATTACTAGCCTTTGAGAAACTCTAGGCACAGTGGATTGATATATTCACTAACAATGCACAATGGGTGAGCCATTTAGATATCACTTTAGCAGTCGTTATTAAAATAATATCAAAGTTTTCGGTGTCTTCTGCTCTTTGGCAGTAGTGTGATTTTCAGCATGAAAGTGAACCTCTGACCATATTTAAATTAAAATATCTCTCTTCTTCTTCTCTCTCTCTCTCTCTCTCTCCTTCTATTTTCAGCCATTTCTGCTAAATATATCTTAGCAGATACCTTTAAATATATCTAAGATTCAATTTATTTCTCTATCTGTGCGAAAGGCTCAGGCTGAACGTGAAGCTGATCAGCACTCTCTCGCCCTCACAGGTATGGTTGAGTACTTTCAGATACCAAGAACCTTAAAAGTTTTTCTTTTTCTTTATATATATATATATATATATATATATAAGAACAGATTAAGTAAAGTATAATATAACAATTTGTATGCAGGTGGTTCTAGCAGTCTGTATGTGGACAGACTGCATTTTTTACATGACTACCAGCTGAAACAGTGTGTTCATTAACTGCTCTCTTATAAAGATAATTACCCACAATGCACCCCACCTCTACAAACATACTGTACCTGCAAATCAGTAAATATTTTAGTTTCTGATATCCAGTTTTTACTCCTTAGTGTAGGCTATATATTTCACAATAGGCGTACATTGTGAATAGATTTATAGCAATATGTTTTTATTTGTTTATTTATTTATTTATTTTTTACTTTTGCAAGAACTTTTAAGATGACCGGGGAAAGTTATCACATGGGAACATAAAATAAGTAGTTGTAGTAGTTGCGTCTTTGTAGCTTCATCAAAAGTCCCTTTACAAATATGTTTTTCCTAGCATTAATCTTAAATGTCTAGCTCAAAACCCTCATAAATTGATGAGTTGAATTCTGTGTCAAACTCTCTAAAATGGCAGAAGATGTAAGTCACAGGAGAATAATGGTTGAGTAAATTACCTTATTTTTGCTTTCTTTGCGCAAAAAAAGGTTTAATCGCTGTGTATGTCTAATAATGTCACATTCTGTTCCCCAACAAAAAGAGCAATTACTACAAATGGGATTTGAAATCTAATATATATATTAATCTCAAGGAAAAAACCTGTAACAGGGGCAGCAATGATGCATTAAATTTGTTTGCTTCTGTTTGTCAACCCTCTCTCCTGGCTTTTGCAGCATTTGATGTGTTTCTCGGAGTCTTTATTAAAGTTTGAAATTCTCCTTAACCCTCTAATAAAAGCGCTTGCTCGGCTTGGGGAAAAAATTGAGCTCGCTCTTTTGCCATTTCGTCAACCAATCAAAGGGGTTGTGATCAGTGTTTCTACTATCCATACATAACGCTTTTTAAACCAACACACGGACACGCAATAATCCTAGACAACTCAATCCAGCTATACTAGTCATGAGTGCGTTCGGATAACAAAATTAGCCACATCGTAATTAGCACAATGATCAAATCTTAGATGTCTCAATTCATCTCGGATGTATCAAGTGACGTACGAAGAACGGACCCCGGGATCATTTCAGTTGTATTGCTGTCTACAGAGGGTCAGATGGCTCTCTGATATCATCAAAAACATCTTAATTTGTGTTCCAAAGATGAACGAAAGTTTACTGGTTTGGAACGACACAAGGATAGTAATTAATGAATCAATTACAATTTTTGGGTTAACAAAAAAACAAATACACAAACAAAAAAAAAGACTATAATAGCCTTTTAATGGCAGCCATTGTGGAAACTTACCCCTATAGTATGAAACCATAAATGTCAATGAGCGTTCAATTTACTGTATCTTTCTGCCTGGGCAATACCGGTGAATGGTGGAAATATTCAATAGATTTTTTTGTAGCCAAGAGTTGAAGGTATGTGCCTGACTGTCGAAGATAAATCTGAGAAAAATTCACTTCAATAGAGTGAAATCATCTTCTTTTTCCACCTCCATTATATACTTTAGTGTGGAGAAAAAAAAAAATGCATATATATATAAAAAAAAAAAATCATTTATTTTGTGCTAAATTAACAAATACATTCACATTTTCTTGTTAAAAATAGCCTGTGAAAACTGGAGTATTCAAAATTGGAACAATTAATATATTGATTTATGCGTAAGTAGTGCTAAAGTCAAATACCTGATTGTGCTAAAGTGGAATTATTACAAGTATATTCCAGGTCTAATTTAAATATATTGAGTTTAAAGACTTATTAATAACGACATTAAAACACATTTTAGGCACAATATCAAGTTATGTGCATTGTGCAATAAAGATATACTCCAATAAATATGTTAATGGATTTAAAAAACAAATATAGTATAAAATCTCACAAAAGCACACAATTCATAATCTTTATCATGCTTGATGTGAAAGATAGTGATGGAGCCCTAATCCAAGATAGGCATTTTGTTCATTGAAAACAGCCTTTCTCTTTCAGGATTGAGTATAGTTAGAGTAAAGTGTTAATATAAATGTTTCCACCAACCTACTGAAAAAGGAACGTAACTAAGACAGGGTTCTTGGATTTTACTAATCCATCAAAGTGCTGTGTATGTTTTCAGGCTCTGGTACTCAATGTGTTTTTGACCTTTTGATATGCTTTAAGGGGCGAAAAATGTTAAAGCATTGAGAATGGAGCAGAAGCACCAATGCTTACAGCTAATGTGCATGCAGTGTTGTCATTCAACTTTTAAATGTCAACCGTCTCTTTTTATCTTGTGTGTCCCTGCAACTTCAAGAAGACATCTTCGCTGTAACCAGATGTTTTTACTTTCTTTTAACTTCTAGGGGTTTCTAAAGGCTGTTGGCTATTGCACTTTCTTTATAAGTGTATAAGTAAACTAGAAGTAAATTGTAGCATACTTTAACAACATAGTACTTGTTACGAAACAATATAGTTTATAATAATAGAAGCAAGTATGAATTTAATATAATGTTATTTGCTAGTAATGTTTCATTCATATTAATCGCAAGTGCAAATATGCATTTTCAATCTTTATACATAATTTTATAATTCTGTAGTCTTTGAAATAAATTTGCTGTATTGCTAAATGGAATGACAAACATTTATGGTAAACTAAAATGTACTTTAATGCAATTTTTATCAAAAGGTGATATAGTACATTTATATTTAATCCTTTAGCAGATGCTTTTATCCAAAGCGAATTACATTTGTAGTGATGACACTGGCAATTTAGTAACTTTAAATATAATATCAAATTACTAAGAATTACATGTATGATTTGAAAACAGTGATTTAAAATGTGCTTTCTAAACAAGTAGCCTACTTCAGTGTGTGAGGAAATATAGTCATGAATGTACAGTATAGTCAAGATAGTTTCAAGTGCACTTTTAATTATTCTAATATACAGTAATATATCTAAAATACGCTACCAATAATGTTTAAACATATTTAAGCACACTTTTCTTCATAAGGGCAGCTTTGCGCTAAGTGAGGAGTGAGTTTTGACCTTTTCTCATTTTGACAGCGGAGCAGGTTTAGACGAACCTTTCCTAATTAAAGAGCTCTTTACCATTGTAAACGTCTTCATTTTAGGACCAAAATATCACAGGTCAGTAAAATCCAGGCTAGAATCGCATTAGCTTTCACTGAGACGTGATCACGCAGTGGTGTTTATTTGTGAACATCTGGCTTCATGGAAAGAGCCTGTTAAGAACCTTATAATCACGTACTGAAGGACTAAGCTGCTCCATTAAAGGCTAAGCTGAACTATTACTGGAACATTTGGTAATCCAAAATGTGCTTTTACTGCCACAAATAACGCTATGAAAAAGAAACTGCGTAAAAAAATAAATATATACTTTTTTTAAGAACTCCGCAAAAACAGGTTTGCTGCCACCTGATGATGAAAACGTTTTTCTATATGAGTTGCAGGTGAGATCGGGAGGCATTTCTGGGTAATTAAAGCTGTAGCAGTTGCAGACAAGGCACTTACGTGAGTGTAAAATGAACAGGATGGAAATTCAAGCAACACATTTGTCATGTGGTCTGCCGCAACATATGGAGAGGAACGCCTGTTTACTTCCTTTCGCCAAACGTCCATAATTTTTCTACCTGCTAATGCAATATATGGAGCACTCTGGCTTACAGAGCTCTGGATGATGCAGCAATTTCATGCAAAATTACAGTAAACACTAAACCAGGGTGCTGCCAAAAGTCCTTGTTGACATAAAACATGCCAACGGATTCGACCAATGAAAAATCAACAAGAGCAGTTTGTGCTATCAAAGAGAACCACAACGCAAGGCCTAGATTACAATGTTATCTAGACATCATTGATAACAGGACAGCTTCATTCTCCATTTTAAACGCCTTTCTATACCGCACTTTGAGCTCAACTAATACTGTTTCAGCTCTCTTTTTAGACTTGTATTTCATGTATATTTAAAGATGCCGTGGATCAAAGCACGAGATGTACAATTCAATCGCACTACGTCACTTGCAGCCCTGTTATGTGCAATGTTGCACTGCTGTTGCTCGATGGTTTCAAGCGGTGTACTTTCCTGTCAGATTCCTGCATAATATCTGCTAGCAGCATGCTGTGTCGGCTCAATAAATGAGAAAAATCATTCTTTATCTTCAGAGGGAGCGACACAGAACATGCCGACTGTGAAATGACTGTCCCAAGTCATTGAGCACTTCGCTGGCTTGCGATTCGAGAGATGCGTCTAGATATATGTGTAATCCTGGAATGGATCTCGGCACTGCTTTCAGAAAGCCTTGGGCCAACGAATAGCGTGTTTAAGCACTTCCAATAAACCACTGTACATATCTGTAATCTCTTCATCAGAGGTGGTTTGATATTAGGGGAGGATCGCACATTGCGAAAAGCAAGGAAAATTTTCCAGTTTTCCAGTTACACAGATTAATTTAGTGTAATCTGCATGGCCGAAAGGAAGATCTTAAACACGATGTGTCTCTGTTTCTGGATTATTTAAAACCTGAGTATTTAATCCTTGTCTTGGGTTTCTGTCAGCATGATAATCTCAAAGATTGTTCTTTTCGTGGAAATGCTTTTCATACACATTTGCATTAATTACACAGCGTGTCCAATCAGATACCTTGTTTTCAATAAATAAATAAATGTATAAATTAAATAAAACAGCTAGGCTGGGTTGGTTTGTTTTAGCTGGGAGACGAGCCTGGTTTTATCTGGTTTAAGATGGTCAGCAGGCTGGTTTTAGATGAGTTTTGGCCACTTTTAGAGCCACCAGGCTTGCCTTAGCGGGTCTTATCTGGTTTAGGTTGGGAGTCCAGCTGGAACGACCAGCTAAAACCAGCCTGATGAGCCTAGCCAGACTGGGAGACCAGCCTAAACCAGCTAAGACCAGCCAACCAGCCTAGGCTGGTTTTAGCAGCAGGGTTAGCACTGTATAAAAAAAAACAAATAAAATATGAATGAATGAATGTACTAAACACAGGTAGAATTGCAGCTCTTGAAATGAAAGCATTCGCTAAAGATGAGAAAAGAAGCAAACAAGTTCTAGAGCTCATCCACATATAGCGTTTCACAAACAATTAATATTAATTACATCGATGAGCCATCAAATGATCATTTTCAGTATTTAACAGCCGTTTGAAGTGACTGTGAATCATTGATTAGAGAATGTGAGCAGCCCGTGTGGATTGTGGGACAGTCGGTGGGCTTAAACCATAGCTCAGAGTCTGGGTCCAAAAGAGGCAGGGCTCCAGTAGCACTAAATATTCTCTAACCGGAAACAAGATCTTCCAGGCGCTGATGGAAGATCCTGTCCTTCGATCCCCAGCTGCACATCCAACCTTGAAAAAGCTTAATTTAGGCAGCAGGCAGAAGGGGATGAAAAATTATACTTTCAAGCAACTTTGCCATTATCACCTCGCACATGTAAACAGGGGCCAATACACTGAGAGAGAAAACAATTGAACAAAACCACTAACGCTATTCATCCTATAGACCAAATTAAAAATATATCCAATGTATTTATTAAATATGTATTAATATTGATTAACTGTGGATAATACTATATATTCTCATTATTGCATACGGTATATTTTTTGTTTGTCTATGAAAAATACAGTATGCAAAATATACACAGATGTCACAGTATACAGTACACAAAATATATACAGACGCAACACAGCATCTTGGGGAAAGACTCACAGAACAAAGGTTAGCATGGCATTTGCAAATGTTAAAAGTGCTGGAATTAGGCAACATTTGTATTCAGCCATCCTCAGTTTCATTCAATAGTTCCCATGTGTGCATTTACTGTCAAATATTTGAAATAATACAGAAAATATGGGAGCAAATCATTGCTAGAAGCAAGCAGTAATCTCACTTGGTAATCAAAATATGCCTTTGGCTTTGTTTTATTCGGGAGTGATTCTGCTCTCTCAGTACATGCAGTATATTTAGTGTCATGGAAAAGTGCCACTGAAGTTCAGTCAGCCTCGTTTTTTACACTGGACCCTCAAATAACTTCATCATGACCCACTTTAGGTAACTTTAGCCACTTGCTTTGTTTAAGGCTTTCTAATGGAGCGCAATGAAATTATCCCGGCTGTCAGCTTGAGTGAAAACTCAAGAGCCCTGCATTATTACTGTGGCAAAAATTGTTGCCTTATTTGAAAACAAACAAATAATTTGTAGAGTTTTAGCATCAAATTATACCGTTATTTTCCCATTTTTACAGTTAAAAAAATTATTCCAACCTTTACAGGGGTAAGTGTATTCATAGAAGAGCGAGCAGATAGTATTCTGTGGCTGTTGGTTAGAGATAAACAATTTTTTTGAGTGCTTTGAAATTATGAGATTACAGTTAGGTCAACAGTGCTTCTTATACCCTACGTGAGAAGTGCAAATAGACTGTGGCGTCTGCCCACATGAGCATCTCTGCAGGCTCTTATAATCAGTGCTGTAAAGCGAGTTACAAGACACCAGTGAATAAACCCCCACTGCTGCTTTTGAATGAGCCTGTGGGCTCAAACAGATCCTTAAACTTCCTTTTTTAAGGGCTAATTTTACAGCTCTGCTCATCACCAGACATTACACAGGCTGTAGAATCTATTGTGTGTTATATATTACATTGTTATGGCCAGACTGATAAAAATACTCTGTAAGAGACGCCACAATCTCAGCTGACGCTCATGCCTGTGGAACCGTAAGACGAACTCCAGGTCGGGAATCTGACCTCATAATGCGTTCATGAATGATGAAGCCCTTTATTACTTTTAAAAGACCTTAAGTTTAAAAGGGACAGTTTTCATTTAGAGCAAAATCAGATTGGCTTCCCTCATTCCCTCAAGTCTTTAGGCACAGTAGTGAGTTGCAAAATAGCGAGCTGTTTGGCAGCTAGTTTCTAATTCAAACAGGCCAGCTCACACCTGTGTGGACTTCCATGCGGGTCCAGTACAGGTTTGATGCTGGTCTAGCTGGTGATAGATAATAGATAATAAGAGATGATAAGATGATTTTGCACTATTACGTGGCCTGGACAGCATTTTCAGCCATCATAGGGCAGCAAAGTAACCTAATTTTGATACGATTTACAGTATTATACACGTATCTGTCATAGAAATAACACATTCTGACAATTGTAATCTGAAATGGTAAATGCATTTAAGGGAAATTTCATTTGTAATTGTTTTTGCTTTCACCCAAAAAAAAAAAATCCTCATAATTTACTCACCTTCAACCATATACTAGACGTATATGACTTTCCTGTCATGCGCAAGTCCATGAAAGAATGGTGCTCCAGTGGAAGACATACTACAAGACGTAAATATATGTTTTGTTTTTTTTAAGTCTTTAAGAGTATTTTAACCCTTTCAGGTGTGAGTTTAACATATTCAAACGGTCCCCCCAGAGTGAGTTTTTTTTAAGGCGACCGCTATTTTAGAACATTTGCCCTTACTGTTTCCATGGCGATGCGTCTTGCTTGTCATGTAATACAATGCAACCACAATAACGCTGCATGAAGGATGGATCGCTTTTATGTAGTTTTTTCCTTTTTTTTTTTTTCAATATTCACAAACTTGCTAACCATTTCATGAATAATATTATATTCTGATTCACAAATATATGTAAATTAGTGTGTTTTGTCTATTAAACACCTTTATAAATTATCATGATCTGTAATACGATATATGATATTATATGATATATATAATATAATGGAATATTCGCGCTGCAGTTCAGATTCAGTGCAGTGCAGTTCAAAGTCCCATCATGCGGATTTACAGCATGCGAATTCATCAATTTCTCCCGAAATACATGATAGTAAGTGGCTCGGAGAACTGGGTTAAGAATAGAGTGAACTTTATAGCTACCTACACTATGTGTATCTGATATGAATAGAACACCTCAGCAAATTAAATTTGAATGGATTGTTATTGTTGCTTCCATAGACATCTGTTTTTATAAGCTCTAAATGTATTATTTTACTAGTACGTATGTGTATTTCAATGTCTGAAACATAAAATATGCATTATGTGGTTAACAACACTGCATAGATGTGATAATATGACAAGCCGAATGCACGTCTTTCTCTCTGGCTCAGCGCCAGCAAACGTGCGAAAGCTTTTGAATGTCCTAAAAGTCATACGTGGGACTGTACTCCCAGGGGCATGGAAAGAAAAATCCTATATGTGGGACTGCTCAACAGTAACCCTAACCCTAAGAAGAAAGTAATCTGAAGGCTTGAGGCTGAGTAAAAGATCAGGTAATTTTCATTTTGCAGTGAACTACCACAATTACAATTAAAATTGAGATTTTCCTTAAATGCATTTACCATCTCAGATTACAGTCATTCGGTTATTTCTATGACAGATACAGTACATTAATAAAGCTTTAAACCATTTAAAAATTTTGCCGCCCACTATAATTCCTGAAAAAACTGTCCAGCTAGGCCCTGATTGGATTTTGGAAGAGAGCTAATGATCTAAATGGAGTTGTACTGTTGTCGGTAACGATGAACTCAGGCAGACAGAATCCATTTGCAAACACAAACTATAATTCCAAAGAAAGCAAAGTCCTCGAACAATCTAGGACACAGGAACCAGAAACATCTTCAACACCTCCATTCAACATGTACGACCAGCAAACACAAGAGAAAAGCACACCACTTAAATACACTTAACCAGACAATCAGACTAAACAAGGTAATAAGGGGGCTTGTGCAGTACTCATAGAAACCATCAAGGGTAACTCTGGAACCACACAAGCAAACTGAGAAAAAAGGAACTAAAGACAGTGAAGAGTGAGAGTGAAGACAGAAACACTGGGACAAAGCAACACTTCAACATAAAAGTCCAGGGAAAACACACATCAATCATGACATTGTCAATGTTTATCTTTTGCTGGCTGCTGTTTTACCAAGATTCAATTAAACCTTGGGTTCTGATGATTTGATGCGGAAAACTGCAATGCTTTTTTTTTCTGTGTTTTCCTACTGCGAGGAACCATAAACAGATGTTATTTCAAAGCCAAGATTTTTAATGCCAGGGAAAAAGGAGGAATGGGATTTAACCCAGATTATACACACAAAGGGCACCGCTGAGTGGAAGCTTGGAAAACCGTAAATTCACAAATACGAACAACACGCATCGTTAGACATGCAAAATTGCCTCTGATGTTGGCAGAATTTACATGTGTCAAGGAGGAGGGGTGAATCCATTCTTGACTGATTGATTTTACATTGATTAAACTTACAATGACTCATGAGCATCTTAAAAATCACAAACAACAGCCAATGTGGCGCTGATGCACTGCAGAAATTTGTCCACTACACTTTCGACATTCATACTGAAAGTGCTCCTGTGTGAAGGAGACATGCTGACCGGTCCTTGAACCCGAAATTGCTTGAAAAAGGTAAGGCTCTATCAAGACAAGCTTTTAGGAGGAATGTTCTCCACTGATAAGTTTTACAATGCCACGTCTGCACCAGTGCACCAGTACGTTTGCATGAAAGAGAAATTAACCATAAGAAATTTGTTTAAAAATTAGCTACTTTTCATATACTAAAACTCTAAGACTAATACAGCCAAGGATAACAGAAAATGTTCTGGCAAGGTTCTTGCCAGAACATTGACGTTCTTCCATTAATGCTAAAAGATAAACATTTGACGTTATCCAGTGTTAATAATGAAACAGTTAGCACAAAAAAATCCTTAATACATAATTCTTGGAATTTTTTGATTCAAATTCATTTTTTTCCGAAATATATACAGTACATGCAAGTGTGTCTAAATACTGTATTTTCACACACACACACAAAGGTCACATATATTGTGTAAACAAAAACTTTTAGTTTGGATGCGATTAATCACAATTAACCATTTGGCAGCACTAGTTATTTCTTGTTTTAGAACATTCCGAGAACATTCAGAATTAACATTCCAACAATATATGCATATTTGCATGATAAAATGAAATGTTCATTTTAATATTTTTAAATAACATGTAACTAAAGAAATTGCCATAAACTAACCATTTGTATAATATGTAGAATACAAATGGTTAGTTTATGGCAAGTTTTGTCTTGAGCCTATATGCTATATTTATATGTTTGACACATAATCAAATCATTTACAGAACTGTGTCATTCTTTAATGTGATTTTTCTCAGTCCATTAAAATGTGTTGAAAGGAAGCAAAAATAATTCACACAAGCTGAAGGTGTCTGAAATGACAGTCAAAACTGGCTTCATCTTGTGCTATTTTGGACATTCAAGCTGATTAATAGCTATTTATATTCAATGATGAAATTATGTATGAATCAAAAACACATTTTCATGGCAGTACACTGGTGGGCAGACCTCTTTAGTTATTGTACATAATCCCCATCTTTATAGTCCTTGAAGGATATAAGCAGATCTGTTCAGTAAATCTGGCTTTCATGATTTTCACAAACGTAAATGCGTGGTGATGATGTGCCATCTTTGTTTGTTTGTTTACTGTGGTTTGTTTATATGTAGAGTAAGGTGAAGCATATGAGCCGTGCAGAGCCTTGGCCGCTTGCTGAGAGCGTTCTGAATGCAGCGAGAGGAGAGCTCTCGACTACAAATAAAGAAAAGCCTCGCTGATGACGGCCACATTATTAATGGATTTTCTGTTGGCATGGAGTTAATCTGCAGTGATTATTGCCCCCTAAAAGGTTCATTATTTTTGTAAGCAATTGATGCAAGCAACTCACACAATTCCCTCTGAGAGTCCACTGGCTTCTTCCTCTTCTTTTACTTAAATCTGATTTACACTAAGATATACCAGACAAGCTCACCATGCTCATTATAGAAATTATTTTTGCCTCAAAACTCAGTGGCTCTGCCCAGAGGAACATTTTATTGCTCAGAGGTTGCTCTTTCATAGCTCAGAAGACTGTATGGTGAACTAATTATCTTTTATTTTAGTTTCAACTTAAATCTCTTTTAAAATGTCTTTGGATATACAAAAATAGAGCCAAATAAGGCCACTGCTGAGAGAAAGAGGGTGGCAAAAAAAACTATTATTGTGGAAAGCACAGTTCAGATAATTTGGTTTGATAAAATTCGATAAGGAAATATGCATGTGGAAATCTCTGAATTCAGCACGTTCGTTAATAATAATTGAGTTAAAATAAGTTTATTCTTCTTAAAACACTGGTAAGTATTTTATTTATTATTATACTCATTAAATTAAATATAATTTAATTTATACATATTTCTTGAACCTTTCTTTTCATCTTATGGGTCAGTATTGTTTTCATTTTGTCCATAAATTATTACAGTATTTACTAATATTTTGAATCTTGTATTAATTTAAATGTTTTTTTGTTAAATATTTCTATATAGCTTTAATTTATATTTTCATTTCAGTAACTTTCGAACTTCATCATTTGTATTCTGTTATTTTTATACTACAAACACACACATATATATATATATATATATATATATATATATCTTTTTTTTTTAGTTTAAGTTTTTTTATATTTCTGTATAGCTCCAATTAATTAATTTATTTATTTTTTTTGTTTTAGAGTTTTACTCCATCATGTTTGATCTTTCTGTTCTGTAGATCACAGTTATTATACGATTATTTAGTAGTATTTATAGTGTGGCTTATTTTAGTTTTCATTTCAATTTTAATTTAAGATGTAGTAATATTTAGTTATTTATTATTATTATTATTATTATTATTACTATTATTAACATTTCTAAATAGCTTTTTTAAAAAATTATTAATTTATTAATGTAATTTATTCAGCTTAAACGTATTTCTTTCAGTCACTTGCCAGGCCAACATTTCTTATTTGTAAAGTTTTTAATTTAATATTTCTGTTGTATGCCATCTTAATTTCAGTTACTGAATCAATTTTTAAAGTGTTTTACTTAACAAAAACCACACTGCTACTGAGCAGTACGTGTGAACTTTAAACCGGTCACCTCATACACACCCCCTCCCGCCAAATGTCCTTTATACCGAGTCTCAAAATAACAGCAGTTTCAGAGCTACATAAGCCACAGCTGCTCTGGCTGTTGTTCTTGAAGATATTACGAGGCCAGTGAGATTCAGCCGCAGCAGGGGGCCTGAATATGTCTTTCATTATTAATAAAGATGTGACTACAGTCCCTGCCTGACAGCCCTCAAGTCCCACACTGCCTTAATGTGCAACCGGTGACAAGCCGAGAGCAGGAGCACCCACGCACACTCCAGCCCGGCTGTTGTCACACCATCCCACCATAACCTGTAATTATTCATGCTGCCTAAGTGCTCCCTACCAGATATTGGGATTATTTGTTAGGTGAGTTTAGTTTCAGAGAGAGAGAAAGAAGGAGAGCAAGTAAAAAGAGTGAGAGAGTGAAAGAGTATAATCCAAGCTACTGTAGTGAAAGTAGCACCAGCCCTTGATTGATCTGAAATTACTACTTGGGATGCGAACCACACAAGCAGATGGACGGAAACACTAATTTAGAACTTCTCATCTCTGGTAATTCCAAAGTCCTTGTGTTTTCTTAAACATGCCACTCATAAGAGACCGGCCGGGGGTGGAGACTCAGGCAGCAGGTCATAATATTTCCACTTTTAATTCTTTATCAGACAATTGTTGTCAGGCTCAAGCTCATAATGTTCAGTCACTCTGGGAGGTGTTTTCTTCAACAAATTGTGGCAAGGCAGCATTGTAAATATTGAAAAGAAGAGAGGTTGTAGTAGGACATTTTGTGCCAGACCAGTACATTTCTATCATTTTTATTTTATTTTGAAAACTTAATTGAAAGGTAATCTAATATATA
>JAUYWG010000033.1:7851958-7880066 GCA_034779775.1 Enteromius afrohamiltoni | reverse complement strand
AGTGCTCTGATTTAAAAACATTTCAACTAAAAGTTGTTATAACTTAATAAATATATTAAGCAACTGAAATTATTTATCTAATTACATTTAATTGAATTTGGCAGATTTACTCTCATTGACTACAGAGTAGCATTGTTGAAACAAAAATGAATCACAACTTCCTAAAAGATTGATTGATTGAGTGAATAAATTAATGATTTTAATTCATACATAAAACTGAGATGAGTAAAAAATTACTATTTCTCTTAATTGATTTTATTCTAGAGAGATACAGAAACGCTGACCTGAGATTTTAAATTAGAACTTTTTAAGTGCATGCATTAAGTAAGTAAGTGTGTAAATTTAATTTCTGACTTTAATTTAACTAGATTTGGCAAGTTCAGTTTCACTGATTAAAGTAAAGCAGACACATTTAAACTAAAATGAATATATACATTAGTTGAATAAACAAATAATTTATTACATCCCTAATTAAATGTGCTCCTTGTATCCTTGTATAGATAATTTGGTTCAACATGAACTGTCCTCATCTGCCGACTCAAACTTATTCACCCATGCAACAAAATGCCAAACCTGCTTAATTCTAACAAAAAGCCACATGATCAGTGGTCATCCATTTTGCTTTGATACAGCTTTTCTCTGCCACTTTGCCACTTTTCTCAAGCAATGTAATTCTCTTAAAGCAATTAACACAGTTATTTAAACACAGGCTCTTCTTAACCAAACAGTTTAACTTCACTGCAAAATGAAGCACTGCAATTACATTCAATAATGCATTTATTAATGTAATGGTTGTATTAATAGTATCTGTATGTGTGTGTTTTCTATTGATTATGAAACATATTCAGATGTATGCACAAATACATTTTTGAAAATAATGGAAAGTTCTTTAACAGAGAGGATTGTTTTATTTATATTGTGCATATCTAAGCATTTAAACATATGTGGACATTTACAATTAATGTAAAGAACAGACTTTGCCTACTCCTGTACAAATCTACACTATTAACAATAATAGCAAGGCGTGCAATTGTCCTAACATTTTCCAATAGAAATGGTTCAGATCATCACATTCTGATGTTAATATATACTTGTTAATGAGCACATTACTAGGAAGGTGAATCAATCTGCAGTTGAACTGTTAAGATAAGCCTGAGCGTAGATGGCTGCATTAATTGTTTTAAGAGCAATTACATTTCTTAGAAGAAAAGTGTCAGATCGATTGAGAAAAATGCTGAAAACAGTTAAGAGTTTGTGCAGTGTTTTAAGAAACATTATTCACATAGTTTGTAATTTGTATGAAATGAATGAAACTTTAATTAAAATACAAAGTGTTCAGCTCACTCACCCTATGAACTCTTTTGAGGCAAGTGACTTGACATTAGAGGAATGTGTAAAATCGATTTAGAAAAAGTGTGACTTAAAACTAAAAATTAGATTCAGTTGTCAGACTCTCCTGTTTCGCACTTATTTAAGACACTGTCATTCAAAGTGTCTTTTTCTTTGGTCATGTCTTATCTCACACACAGCACCGAGTGTGTGACACTAATGCCCGCTAAAAATATAGGTGCATGACACCCCTACTTTTCCAGTCCAAACAAACGTACCAGGTTCAGCCAATGCACTTCAATTAATGTCTCAACAAGTCAGAGTCGAATCCCCTGTGTGAAATAACAGTTTTGAAGGGGGATTCTGTGTGTCGGTGTGACGGCCTCTCTCTGTGAGCTGAGTCAGAGAAAATCAGCTGCTGTCAGTCTGTCAGAGCCGCTGATGATGACCGAGTATCTTAGAACACACAATCTTCCACCATGTGCATTAAAGCAATAGTGCACCCCAAAATTACAATTCTTTCATCAGCTACTCACCCTGATATCTTTCTAAACATCAAAAGGTATCATGAATGTGGCCCATGCAGTATTGCTATATTTCGAATTAAGCCATATGATGGCTGAAATTGTGTAACCACTGGAAATCTCCAGTGAAAATATTCATGGTGCTTTTGTGTTCTTATTGAAGCCTCTTATATAATTGCATGGAAACCCATTGCTCCATGAAAGATCAGTCGTACAGGAACGACGTGAGGGTAAAAAATGACAGAATTTAGTTTTTTGAGTGAACTGTCACTTTAAGGAGGAGGAGGAGAAGGAGGCAGATCAACAGTAGGTAAGCATCCATTTCAGCAGTTTACAGTTAGACACTTCCTCTTAGATGGGATGAGCTATGTCTGAAAGGCCTGAGACTTCCTCGTCTCAAATGCATAACGCCACCACATAACTGCCAGACCGGGGTCCTGGAGAGCACTCTGACGATTTAGTGCAGGGGTTAAAAGACTTAAAAACATAAAATACAAACACATTAGGTGACTGAAATACAGAACAGCGACTAAAAGAATGAAAGCTGATGTGATAAAGGAGATCTTCTTTACACAAGAAACTGTGTTTAAATACATATATAAATACTCTTTATTTTAAGGTCCAATTCTTGCTATTAACAAACCATTAACTGTGACATTTGCCTCAAATGCCTAATTTGCTACTTATTATCAAGGAGGTTGTTGATAAGGTTGATGATATGGTCATGCAGAATATGTGCTTTATAAGTAATGAACAGCCATTATAAAAACTTTCATTTATTTTATTCATTAAAACATATCCAGCTATGATACACTGATCAAAAGTGACTATAAATACTTGTAATGTTACAGAAAATAATGTTACAAAATTATGTACAATACCGTACAAAACAAAACTTTTATTTGAATTCAATTATCAATGAATCCTGACAAAACTTATTAACGTTTCCACAGGTTTCCATAGCTTTCAACTTGATCGGCAAATCAACATATTAGCTTTGCTGTTCAACCCGGAAGTACGAAATTGCCAAAAACCAATGTCCACTTATTGATAACATTTACAAGTGCTATTAGTGTTTTCACTGAAATGCATCTCAAAAAATGTTTTCTGGGGTTTCATGACACTTTAAATGTAATAAAGAGACTAAAAATATTAGTCATTATTCATGGAAAATCTGTGCTTCTCAAACCAAATCTTTCAGTGAAGTATGGTTGAAATATCATTCTGTTCCTCGCACAAAACTATAATATGGCTTTAGGAAAGAATATATTCCATAAATGGTGCTTTTAGGGAGTTTTTATCATTTGTGGAGTTCAGTCCACTCTCATTTTCATTGTGTAGAAAAAAGTGTCTGGGATGTTTTAACAAAAAAACAAAATAAAAAATCATACAGGTTTGGAATGACACGAGGGTGAGAAAATGATGACAGAAATGTAATATTTGGGTGAACGATCCCTTCAAGTGTCATTCCAGTCCTTGTTAGCTGAAAAATTGCCTGAAGCGCAGTAACAGACTGATATGAGCTATAATCTCAACTATTGGCACTTGCAGCAGACCAGCGCACCGACACAGAGGCTTCCAGTATGTGTGGCCTAGGGTCTGAAGGCATGATTGAAGAACTGCAGAAGCTGAAGATAATATGAATGCCGGTGAGCACTACCAATTGGCAGAAATAGGAGGGCGCCGGGATTCGACTGACAAAATCAGCCCAATGAGAAGAGCATGGCGTTAATGAGCCTTTTCATACCAAACCATGAGCAAGAACCCAGGGGAAACGGGGTAATTAACAGCCGTGCTGACGAAAAATTCTGATACTTTTCAGAAGCGCTGGCTGTTTTCATTATCCAACTCAAAACATGTTTTGCTGTTCTCGGTTTGATAAATCCTCGGCGTCAGGACAATAACAGGCCCCGGAGGTCCTTGAAACCTGCTGGATGTCATAACGAACTCTTATTTCGGCAGATCCGACGTAAAGGTCAGATGTACAGAGGGCAATTACGCTGAGCGCGACCGATCTGTGTCTATCAGAGGTAATTATAGAGGGACATTAAAAGACGACTCGACAGTGGAAGCGCAAAAAACATGTTCCTTTTAGACAAACTCATCTTCGTCGCTTGAATCACAAGAGCAGACATTGTTGCTCCGACTACAGATGACTTCCTGGTTTGAAAAGAATCGCATTGGTTTGCTTTTATCAGTTCAGCAGCGTGTTATCTTTACCTAATGTCTGTTGAAAATGACCGTCATTCAGTCAAAAGTGCAGGCATTTCAAAAGGTTGCACAGAAAAGGGGGACATCGGAAAGAAGGCTATTACCCGCATAGGCGGATGAGTTCTGATGGGCATGTTGATACGGCGAACTAGCTGAATTTGTGTGCGAAGAAAGTGAATAAAATGCCAGTCAAGCCAGCAAATGTCATCTGGAAAAATGGGCCGGATCAGAGCTATAAAAACCTTTGTAAGACCAATTAAAGATAAATACGACAAAGATTGATATGGGAAGCATCGGGTTATCAGGGCACTTTCATTTTGGAGCAATTAGCGAGGCAGCCTCACGACCGCAGAGGAGCGAGAAAAGACCAGAAATGAGAAACACAACATCATTTTGCTGGAATCAATGCACGTGACCTTTGCAGCCTGAAAGATCGCTGGGTTTTTCGCCCGAGTGCTTGATAGAATTACAGTGAACACAAGTCACGGACATGGGGGTGAACTGCTGACCTTCTGGGCCAGATGCCCATCACAACCCGCCATGCTCTCGTCAGCAGTTCATGCCCTGTGACATGCATTCTTTCTGAATTTGCAGGCGCCAAGGGTGACCTTTGTGAAGTCTTGCTGGAGAAACCGACCTGTAGATGCGTTGATCAGTTTCTCTTGTTCATAAAATTCTAGCGTGATTGTTTTGTAACAAAAGGTGTGTCCAGAGGGAGCAGCGGTAGAAGGCAGGATTCACTTCCATGAAGAGAATCTCACAGATTGCCCCATGAAAAATGCACTTAACGTTGGAAGTGATGCCAGTTCAACGCTGGTTGAGTGGGGATGGGACTCAGGAGAACAAAGCATGAGACAAACAAACAATATCATCAAATATGGATGATTGTCTTTCCCTCCCAAAACGGAGCATTTGACCATTTAAATGGTTGCTTTTTTATTGTAATCCGGTGAGACTCTTAGAATATGCCGTTAAAAACAATGCAATAAAGAGTCAGATATAAGCCGCAAAGGTCCAAAGCTACTGTCAACTGAATATTACTGCGCATAGATTCGCCATCCTGCAGCTAGTGCACTGAACGGAAAAGGCTTTTTTATAAATATAATACAATAAACATTTACAATACGTATGGTTGCATTAGAAATAATAATAATTCAATTTTTTCAATACCGAAGACATAAAATAAAGGGTACAGTTTTATTTATCTGTTTTGAAGGGGCACCAGTGGCAGCCCATGGCCCAGCAGACAAGATATGACATGATAACCAAAGAATATTTTGAAATGTGTTGGGCTAAATGCAAAAGTTTTTTGTTAGCATCGTAATTCAGCTCAAACTCAAACTAATGTATACTTTTTTTTTTTTTTTTTTTAATAAATTGACTGTCAGTGATCTGCATTTTTGTTATGGAAAAAGCAGCTTTGACATGAAAATAATAATAACATGATTCTGTATGCTAACATGCTAACCCTTTTTAAGTTTTGAATGTCATGTGGGTGGGTAGATGATAACATTTAGACATGTTAATGGCTGATTTCTGTGAACAGAAAATATGTGTTTTCTTACATTAATCATGTACTTAAGATGACTTATAAACAAAGGAATATGAACATCTATGAGATGTAAAACAATATACATATATATAAACACTATAATTTTAAACATTGAAGGAGATAGAAAGATATTTTAATGGTATTTTAAGACATATCTCATGCTCTCCAAGGCTTCTTTTATTTGACAAATGCAATAAAAACAGTGCTATTGTGAAATATAATTGCACTTTAAAATGATTTCAAATGTTTGATATCCAGATTAATCTTAACTTTTGAGTGCTAGAGCATTAGTCTGATTACTTGTGTTTAAATTCTGACAATGTGTGTTTAATTCATTGGCCATTTCTGAAACACAGATGAATAATATAGCATACTATAATATTATACATACTGCAAAATCTAAACTTTAAACATTGTATTCTGAGCACACCACTTATCCCAAACCCCTTCACTCCAACAAACCAGATATTCAGTAGATTCAAAAACTCTTATATTAGCTCGGTTATTTGAAAGGTGACAT
Organism: Enteromius afrohamiltoni; assembly: GCA_034779775.1. Lineage (NCBI taxonomy): Eukaryota > Metazoa > Chordata > Actinopteri > Cypriniformes > Cyprinidae > Enteromius > Enteromius afrohamiltoni. Next base: position 7,873,930 of record JAUYWG010000033.1, on the reverse strand, counting down.
TATGGAGGTCTGAAATTCAATTTTCCTGCTTTGCTCAAGTAAAAGCTAGAACGGTTAATCAATTACAGTTGCTTAAAATCTGATTCACTCTGCTTAACGCCCAAACAGCCGTGCCACTTCTCACACTACCAGCATTGGCAATGCCAGCTCTTCAATTTCAGTCGCTAAAATAAATTGTTTATAGACATCGCGCTGCAGTTTAAACTCACCCTGGACCTACTCTAATTATACAAGGTTATAGAAAATGAACCGTCTTAGATCATTTTCTCTCAATCCTGCTTCTGGGAGCCCCCCAGCTCTGCACATTTTAGGTGTCTCACTAATCTGACACCCAATTCGGGTCTCGGAGCTTCTACTAATGAGCCGATGAGTTGAATCAGGTGCTTGAGATGAGGGACACCTCCCTATAGCACAGTGCTAGGAGGCTCCTGACAGCAGGATTGAGAAATATGGAATTTCACACCACTGATGTATCTTCCAAATCAAGCTTTCGTTCTATTTTCTTCCCCTTTTTAAATCCATTCTCGCTAAGTGTGATATCGTCTCACGTTCCCTATAAAAGTAAACAACGTGTTTCTATCGTTCTCACCCACTAATTTCCTGACTAACACGGTATATTTTCATATGACATCACACAATAACTCCCAGGTGGAATCCAGTTTCGTTCTTTTCATCTCCGGAGGGATCTTCCACCCCACCGCAATCCTGCTTTCAGACGGCGTCTGAAGTACACGGAGCCGTGGTGGTGCTTATTTACTTCTTGCAGCCATCATCGTCATGTCAAAACCACTTTTAAACTCTTATCACTTAATCTTCGGGAAGAGGAATGAAACGGCATGGTAAAATGAAAAATGTGCTTCATAATGATAGTGGCACGGCGAGTGATGAAAAGCGAAGCGGCACAATGACACTTCCTCTGACAAGTGCAGGCCAGCATCAACAAATATCTGAAAGCACAACATGGGCGTGTTATTTTTTAATTCCGTGTTCTCATTTTGATCCCAAACGACAGACCTATGTGGGAGACATGTTTGCAGCAAACTTTCATCGGCTCGCAGCGGTTTCCACGGTAACGATGAGGGAGGCAGATATCAGAGGATCCTGTGCACCGGCACAAATCACGGCTGCTATATTGGAGTAACTTAATAAAGGGGAGTGACACATGACCAGGAAATCCATGCGAAACACAATGAAGTCTTTAGACGATCAATAGTCACAATTTGTCAAAACGGCAAAGCATTGTCAAACGCACCAAGTGTCAATCAGGTGACTTAATTTCTGCATTCGTATCCCCAGTACGACTGATTACAGTGGCATTGTTCTCCAATTTCAACGTGGCAACTTAGAGGCCGTAGCAATGAGTGCTGACAAAGGCTTCTCATTAGAGACCTTTGATGCAGACGGGGAAGAAAGAAAGTGAATTCTCTGGGCTTCTAACCAAATCAAAAATCACCAAAACCCAAACAGGGCAAATCAAATTGCCTGGAGCCAATACTGATTTGGGCTCTGCTATAAAACAGCAACAAGACAGACACGGCAAGATTTCAGGTGCCTTCACCTGTTCGGAAAGAATGGAGGTGAAGGAATTTCACCGTAATGTTATTATGACAAACTTCAGCGCGAGTTACGTCCACATTGTTGTTTTCCAAAGGCGTCTCACGGCCTTGAATATTAATGGGATTTCATATGTGAATTTTTACTTGCTAATTGTTGCCGTCTCATAAATAGAGCATCTGGCTGTTTATGCTTTAAGGAGAGCAACAAATGTAAATGAGATTACTTATCTCCTCTGCCTCGTTTGAATGCTTTATCTGGGCTACACAAACCAAATGACTAATGTGTCAAAAGGCGAAACGCTTACAGGAATTGAGGAGCACTTTTTTTGACAAGCACTCCTCTGTTTTCACACATGGCTGATAGCAGGCTGGGAGCAGAGGGCGTGTTGAAGACGCTGTCCCCGTCGGCTCTGCTCCGATTGGCCACAAAGGGTTGGCAGCAGGGGAGTGTAATGTCTGTCTGAGCTTTGTAAATAAATAACGCAAGTTGGGGCCTAATTAGCCCAGCATGTAATATGGGTTTGTTTTGCTTATTTTGCCAAGCTGATGCTGGCTGAGAGATAACTGATTATTTGTGGTTCCCCTTTTTTTTTTCATTGTACTGCACGTTCACAACAACAACAACAGGAAAGAGACATCAGCAGCTTCTGGATTGTTTGCATTCTTTCTTGCGAATAAACGAGGTGTTCATAGAAAATGGAATGAAGGATGGGGCTTGCGTGGCTGTTTTTGAGTCCAAATCATTTTACTCCAGTAAATGTCTCGAATCAAGTTGCCGTGACAAAAACTGCCATTTTTTTAACAAATCTGTAGTGTAAAATTAAGAAGAGTTCTGGAGGTGTTTCGCTTTAAAACAGGAACAATTAATCTTAAAATTAATCTTTAGGCACTTTTTTAGCTGGTCAGGATGGGAGGCCATCATTAAAGGTACTGCTACATTTACAGTTGCCTGGCTAAATTTTAAGGATAAAATCAAGGAATTTGAATTCAGGCAATCTAGGTATTATTGTGTAATTTTGCAACAGGTTCAAGAGGAACAGACATTTCAACACTTCAATAAAAGTAAACAATGAAAATGAAACTAGCAAACAGTCGTAATAACTTTAATTAAGGCAGCTTATATATATATATATTTTTTTTTTTTTGTTAGCAAAATTGAGCAAACTTTTTATTTATTTCCATTGATAAGACTGATGACTCATCATAATGCACATAGAAAATGTACTCAATATGTTACAATTTAAAAGTAAAAGTGCATTGTTCTTAAGGGGGACAAGAAAAGCTGCACTGAGATGCTTTTATTCTGTTCCGGAGACTTAAGAGTAAACCAAAGAACTGCAATCAAGTACAATATTTACTTGAGCAAAGCATCATTATTTTACAGTGCCCTGCAATTCCTGGAATGCCAGAAAATCTGAGATTTAGCCTCAGTAAAAACTATAAAGAGAAACAACGAATAAGAAAAAAGAAAGTAATTTACTAAAATAGAAAAGTGATTTGGTGTGCATGGGTCAAAAGGCCCTTTCTTCTTTTCATCTTGTGCCTTAACAGTAAGACCTCTATGTTTATTTCTTCCTTTGATAATGGCAAACTGAATGCAAGGATTACTTATGGGTAATCTTTTATCAGCAGCGTGGTCAAGGATTATAGCAAGTTCAACATTCAGTAGAGCTGGTTATTGCTGGTATTTTTGCTACAGAATCCATCTGGAAGGGCTGTAATCCTCTTTAGAAACCATGTTTGGGAGCTTTAAACCATGGATCCATGATCGTTTGGCAGCCATATTAAATAATAGAACACTCTCCTGTCATGAGAGTCGTGGTCCGGTCAGGAGTTTTTTCAGCACTATTTGAAAACCTCCTCTTATTGGGTTGCTATCATGTCTACACTGACTGCTCCCGTTTCACTGAAGGAATTGAATTCAGCTCAGATAGCTCTGTTTAGCTCTGCCTGCGTTGCACTTTCTGTCGAAGCGCTTCGCTCTAATTGCAAAAAAACTCAAAATCACAACATTAGCGGTTACGGCAATGATATACAGGAAAAATGATAGCTGTCACATAGCATTCAGCTTGCCGTGATAGATCTTCCTCACAGATAAAGCGAAATTAAAAATAAAAACCACCCACCGACAAGGAGGCAGTAAACATCAATCACAGCAGCAGCAACATCTGGAGTTGGCAGGCCTCTACAGAGTTCTACATGTCCCATTAATCCCTTCAAATTCTGGGTATTTGGGAGAATAATGGAGTTTCATGAGCACTTTGCTATTTTAGAGCATATTTGTACAGCTATAACAGGGAGTTATGGCCAACAAAGGATTGCGACCATCTTTGCATGCCCATTCAAGAGATTTGGTTTTGGATGGTAGGGACATGTTCCTATTAAATTTAAGAGACTATAAAATAGTCCCTAGCAATATTCCTTGTAATCGCAGTCATAAATGTAACAGCGTGTCATGTTTTCTTTTGTTAATAAATAAACATAAATAAAATCACTTATATGAGACATTGTCTAATAAGCATATTTACTGACGTATTATTGACATATGAGTTTAAAACGTTTAAAAAACACACAATAGACATACACAAAATGGGAAAACAGAATTGAAGAGAATTTTGTAAGAAATTTTGAAGCATGTGAATTACTGCTTTCAAATATTGGAACATGGCAACTATGAATTCAAATAAAAATGTTAGAACACAAAAACCTCTCAAATATCATTCCAACATGAAGCAGTCTGAACAGTTTCATATGATCAGTGTTAATGATTTAAGGTCTTTGATTTCCCAGAATGCATTGCAACATTGCATCTTGCAAAACAAAGTTTATAATCAGATAAATACTGCCCTAGCACAAAAAAAAATTACTAAGCATATACATAAGCATACACATAAGCATGTAAATGTATTCATGAATTGCTCAAATTATAATGAAGCTCTGTTTGGAGTGCTATCGTTTATTTACTTGGAGTATGAATTAAATAGAATTTTATTTTATATACATTTATATAAATATATTGGCTATGACTATAATAATAATAATAATAATAATAATAATAATAAACAACACTTTTCTCAACAAGTTTTAACTATGGTAAAAAAGTAATACATTTAAAAATACATTTCAGTGCAATACATGCAAGTGCATTAAGCACAAAATTTGTTTTATGAAGCACAAATTTAGCAGTTTTATAAGTAACCTATACCCGCTTAGCATTAAAAAAAATCTGGGTATTTTTAAATTTAAATAACAAATAGAAATGTATTTACGTAGCATGAAATAAATATATTTGGAATGCATTTTGTATTTACATTTTGAAAGTGCAAGTTTCAGCTGTGTTTTAGCCATTTTACAGTTAATTATGAAATAATTTGCAATCAAACACATTAGAAAATGCATATATTCTGCAATCATGTATTCTGTACTAAATAAACACAAGAGCAATCAAATCAGCAAATGAAAACAGCTTATTAGAATTGCACAGCTACACAATTGGGGCTACTCGGTGTTCAGCAAAATTCAGATACTTCTACATTGCAGTTCTTAGCCATTAGATACGATTACAAGCCACTTACATGCTGGCCAAGAAAACCTTGAATGCATAGCCTGCAATTATGCATGTCTGCCCGTGTATCTGTAAAGACTACCAATAATCAAACCACATCATTGACCCTGCCGTCAACAGAGCGAAAGCAGATGTCTTTACAGCAAACACACACATTCTGCAGTAATTATTTGATTTGAGCATAAAGCTCTATAACTATTATTAAAAGGTATGACAAGAAAAACACAGAGTACCTAATTGAGCGTGATGAGTATCCTCAGTCTAAATGAGGTATGACTAAACGACTCCTTGGATGTATAAAAGCGCCATTTGCGGAACCTCAGACGATAAAAAGCATGACGTTGAGCAGTGCATTTCTGGAGGATGCAGGGCCGTGATGCAGCGTGCCAGTTACATAAACACAGTAATCAGTAAAAAGGGGGTGCCAAAAGAAAATCTATGATGCTTTGACATGCTGTGACTAAAATGGATATCCTAAATGAGGTGAGTGTTTCTGAAGCTCATACTCTTCATCACCGCAAATAAAGGCTTGATGTTTGATTTCAGCAAGTCAATGCCAAATCACACGGGATCAATCAAGACTAACAGGCAAATGAGAACCCATTTGTAAGTCGTTCAAAGCTCCTCGCCATCTGAATTTCTCCAGAAATGAGGGACGAATCCCTGATCCCGGGAGCTCAGATGTAGCAAAACCGCCTTCGCTGTGCTCTCTCTTTCATGGCAACAAAAGAAAGCAAAAATAGACACGGTGATCAAAGGCACATCTGGAACTGGCATCGGGAGATAGAAATCAACATTGTATGATAAAGAACAGAGGAAAAAAGACAGTAATTTTGTTGTTTGTAAAAGCACATGTCTCATGTATCACGTTGATGCTCTACATCACCCGGGGTCACCAACCGGTTTGCTGAGAGAGAGGGAGAGACAGGTTGATGGTGATTTTTTGATAAAAAAGAGAAAGTGGAATTCAGAAAGAGAAGGTGGTCAAACGGAGTCCATCCCTCCGCCCATCCGCTTTCCGAGCTTTAAAGTAGGTCACACGTTTCGCCACACTTTGTGCTGAGAAATCTAACAAAATCAGCATGCAACGTCCCCTCTGCTGTTAAAAGCAGAGTATGACGATGGCTTTAAAAATTAATGGAAATGCAGAGTCCTCTGAATGCCAATTAAACCTCCAGAGGTCTGTCCTCAGAGACCCTCAGCACAATGAAATACACAAAATGATTCCGGATAAAACATATACGCATGATATCCAAACACTTAGATGTGTTGCATTAGTCACCTCCAGCTTCAGTGCATAGCAAATATGGTTACATTAAAGTTCTCAGATCAATTTTTGATTTATTTTCCCCTAAGGTCCACTTATAATGTTTTTCCATACTCCATGGTGTTTTTCCACCACCTCTCTGACCCTTACAAATTAAACAGTTTTCTTTTTTTTATTGCTGATGTGCCTTTAAGACTTTGATGTAAACACTCTCTTTGCATTTAAAGTGAGATGTGAAAGGGCTTTGCTTAACTTAATAACACGTTGCTGGGTTTCAGGAGTCCAACAAAATGCGCAACTGCTCCATCCTTCTGTAACAGGTCTGAACGACACTGTGATCAGCACTAAAATGAGCTACACAAACCCTTCAGATCAGACAGAAGCAATCTTGTCAGGAATATATGTTAAGGCACTAGCTTCTAACATTTGGCTGTACAGTATGCAGAGCTGTAGGTGCTACACACAAAAAAACATTTAATCATATTTTATCCTGTCTTAGATTTGTTAGTTAAACTAATAGCATCTACCTTTGAGGTATTAAACGCATGTCCTTAGCATTTACAGCACTATGCTCTGCTCTTTGAGCTACAGGAACGTTTTGTTTACAGAATGTTGCCTTGTGGGACTAGACAGGCTTCTGATCACTGACTTTCTGTAAATGTGTTAACATTAATTTATATTAATTTGGGTGGCCATATGCTCTCTTTTTTCCCAGACATGAGCTGGCTGGGATTTCTAAATTGCCTAAAATGTCAGGGTTTTGGCTTTATTTTCCTACTGATGTGCTTTCTACAGTATTTGCTTTGACTGTTTTCTAAAAACTACAATGTATCACTGCCTTAGTCAGATGACTTTTTGATGACGACAGCGACGCACAGATGGTTTTTAAATAAAGAGGAACTTCTGCTTAAAGATATCGTCTCCTGGTCTCTAAAAAAAGGTTTACAGCAGTTTACATCCATAACTTTTTTAAATGTAATTAATATATTTGCTTTTATCTGATGTTTTTATACTCAGTGCATACCAGTGTGACAGAGAAGTCCATCGATGTGCCAGTCTCACAGAGAGACTGGGTTTAAGCTGTAATTGAGAGCCAGAGCTCTGTTGTGTTTGTCATGCCAATCACAGCCATCTGCTGGGAGCTGGCTGGGAGGGACACCCATTACTGCAGACACTTGTGCAAATCACAAAGTGCTCTGCAATCCAGCTGAGCACCACCGGAGAATGAACAGAGCATGGCAACTGTTTAGCTGGGTAGTGCAACACAAAATCACAGCAATATAACACACAGGTGTCGTGGAACATTTTCCAAACGCTCATGAACAAGTTCCGAAAGCGTCTGTCGCCGAAAATCTTCTTTCCTAAAACATTTGCGGAAACATGGTGAACCTTTGTGTCTATTTTTGTATTTGCAGCAGATGCAGGTAGGAATATGACAGATTTGTATGTATGTGTGTATAGCCTGCCTAGACGTTGCTATTGGAGCAATGGCATCTCATCATTATAACGATCAGCTTTATGTCACCTTCAACAAATACAGTACATGTGAAGAATTTGCATCATAAAACACTATGGGCTTTCTAGAGATGTACTGATGGTCAGTGGTTATGAGTAGTTTATCTATTTTATTTATTTATTTTTTTATGTAGTTAGAGTGCGGACAGCTTGCAGTGCTTTCACTATTAGACAGTTGCACAGTAAAAACCTCTCGGGAAAAGGTGGATCTTTAAATTAATCCCCTTTTTCCAAGCCCTGCCGCTACAGCCTTGCAAATTCAGACAGATGCTTTTGGCTGCTTTGTTGTGTTTTTTTAATCACCCCGCCAGTATTGTGTTTTAAACACAAGAGCTGTTTAAGATGCAGTGTCAAGTTAAAAGTAGTGTGGCGTTTAAATGCAATGCACTCTGTCTGCTTGTTTCTGAATGCAAGCTGTGTCCGAAACCAGCTTAGTTTTGCATAATACAGGCCAAAAGATATGAATAATAAAGATTTGAATTAAGATTTGCACCTATTTGATCAAACACTGATATTGTAAAATAGGTAACACTTTATTTAGGTAGTCTACTAACTATGAGCAAGTATATGTTAACTTATTCTACCCAAAACCTAAACCTACCCTAACAGTCTAATCAGAGAGTTACTAGAGATGTAGTTGAGATTAATGAGAATCATTTAACATGTAGTTGACATGTAGTTACTTATAGTTAGTAGAAAGTCTAAAGTAGACTATCAAAATAAAGTGTAACTATAAAATATCATCAACATTTATTTTTTCTTTTTTGTACTTGGATATATTTTAAAAACATAATTTATTTATGTAATGCGAAGCTGAATTTACTTTTCAGTGTCACACGATACTTCAGAAATCATTCTAATTTAATCAGATCAGATAAACACTGCTTATTATGGTGGTATTTGAATGTACATATGTAAGTGAACGCATTTATTTAACATGGGAAGAAATGCTGAATGCACCTTTAAGACTCATTAGTGGATTGGTCGGCTTTGAAGCTATGCTGTTTTGCACGCCCCTTTCTAAACCTCAGCACTGGAAGTAGCCTGAACACCCACGTCGACACTTTGTCCTCCCGACTGAAGCACCACCGCTGTGCCGTAAACGAGATGTGACGAGGCCTGGTGAGAGGTGTCTGCACAATCTGTCTTACCATATTGTCTTGCTCACCTTGTACTGATGAAGTTTTGACGGAGCACAAACTCTCCTTCACATAACAGTGCCGTCGCTTGGAAATGCTACTGCAGCGAAACTCATCAAATTACAGACACAGGTGAACAGTTTTAGAGGTGAGGAGTAATTCCATTTTCATCTCAGAAAAGCTGATAATGAAATCTTACAGATGTCAAGGGTTTCCTCTACATCACACCATAATAATTTGAGAAAACTGCAAGCCACACAGAATTCACGTGGCTTTGTGATGCCTTTTTTTCCTATCCTTTCTCATGTTTTATAGCACTGCTATTTTAATGTTGTTAATTTACTGGGGTTAATTATAAAATAATGATAAAAATAATAATAACAATAGCCCTGTGATAAAATGAACAATTAGTGATGCGCCCAGACCTATGTGTCAATTGTTTAATAAGCATGTTTCCAGAGTTATTCAAGCTTGACCTGAGAGACAAATTAAAAAGTAACCCAGTTGCAAAACAAAACAAAAAACAAAAACACTAATGCAGATGATGTAAACAATATACCCACTTATTGTAATGTTTTTTCAATAAATTTGTGATCTACCGTAACATTGTCTTTAAATCATTTCAGTAAAAGTTTATATACTGTGTGCAATCAGTTTAATGAACAATTGCCATATTCTTAATTGATCAAAAACGCTGTTTTCTTGACTGACATTTTTACTGCACATAGCTAACCCTTTTCTAAACTGCCATATGAATTAATAAATCATGAGGGGAAAGCAAAGCTGCTGGTGTGCAAAGTATGCCAGGATCTTAACAAGCCATTACTTCATGGACTTCAGGAACATCTCAAAGCAAACATCTCTCTCAGAGACAAGACATAAATTCACGCTAGACCTCACCCAGCACTTCCACTTATAATTTCTGTGCAGAGCAAAGGTAAACCATGCATGGAGCTTTTTACTTATTCATTAAGCTGTTTCAGCTGGTAAAGGACATGCACCATCTACATAGAGGGCATCCTGACATAACTGAACACATCCGCGAATGAACCCAGCTGCGTCTTTATGGATACATTGTGTTCCATCATGTAAGCAATACGCCCCGGGTGAGAAGGCACTAAAGAGGAGAGCTCCTACACAAAGCTAATGTCTGTCCAAGAACAGGTGTAATGAAATGGAAACATGGCAATATGAGGTTTTAAGGGTTTTTCAAAGGGAACCAGGATTATATCATATATTACATTGGGTTTCCATGTTTTATAGGGGCATTCCATAAAATTAATGGTTTGTATACTGTACAAACTATATTTTCAATCCCCTTTTTTTTACTATCCCTCCCCTTAAACGTACATCTAAATTTTTACCAAAAAAAAAAAAAAAAAAAAAAAAAATCAGACATAAAGGAAATATTATAGTATTTTTCTAAAGATGTCTGTTTATTTTTTATTTTATAAGCTTTAGTAATTTTAGTAATTCAACTTAAACTAAACAAAAATGAGAAACTTTGCCTTGGCACCTAACTGAAATAAAAATAAGTTTAACGTTTTTAAGATTTTATTTCAGACGGTTTATTTTATTTCAATTAACATAAATGTTTATATTTAGTTTATAAGACAGCATATTTTTTTGGTCCTTAACCTATGACTTTCTCTTAAACCACATATTCAGACTTGCTGCACGAAAATCCATTGCTTCGGGTCAGATGTCAATAACGGCAAAGACGATTGCATGTAAGCGGGCTCCAGGAATACAGTACACGGGTCATTCTGACTAGTTTTTTTGACACCTTTACAGTGTTTGGAACTTTTTAGGTCATTGTATGTAAAACAGCAGCATGGACATTCATCTAAACATCTCTTTTTATGTTTAGACCACGAGAGGGAGTAAATGACGACAGGAGTATGACAGCACTCACCTTTCTTTGATTTGGCACCGATCTTCAGCTTGGACGGCCATTTCACCTGCGTGTGTGTTTCTCTCATCACCTGAGACAATGAGTGAGAAAGAGAAACTCGTATTCATTCCTCCATTCAGCAGAGACAATGACTCATTAGCATCTCAAAGCTTAGTTTTTCCTTCATGACAGCAAATCTGTTCAGTGTGTTTGGGACAAAGTCAGTATATGAAGTGACTTTTTTCCCCTTTTTCCTAAATTAACAAACGACCAGAAAAAAAACAAAAAAACAAACAGTATGTGATCTTTATACTGAGACACCAGAGGATGCACACGTTTGTTGATGTCTGCAGATGGCAGCAGCTTTGACAGGATTATGAATGTTTAAATATGAAAATGTGAATGTGGCCCGTATCAGCAACTGATCAAAGATGAGATCATATCAGGGTTATTATAACCACAACTAAAGCCATAAAACACATTTTCATTACTTGAAATAAAATATACTAAAACTGAAATAGCAGAACCCGAGTACTAAAATAACTAAAAATAATCTAAAACTAATTATAAAAGTGACTAAAGGCTACTGTACATACACACAATTTAAAATATTAACAAACGATATAATACATTATCAATTAAATTAACACTGGTTTGGATTAGATGAGTTCAATTAGATTACTTACCTTCTCAAAGAACTCCTCGCCTGACAGTCCTGAACCTTCTTCAGGAGCTAAAGACAGAAAAAAAGATTGATACACAATATTTTATATTAAAACATATAATATATATATATATATATATATATATATATATTTTTTTTTTTAAATGGCATTTATAAATTCAAATTTTGTTGACATTGTGTTCTCTTTACAGAGCTTGTATACAGTCTGTTTCTAAAGTATATACATAAAAAATAAATATACTGTACATTTACAGACACATACATAAATGCACACATTTACACAATAAACAAAAACTGCTGAATGCATTTGGTTAAAACTGTACTGTTTAATTATATTGCAAGTTTTTCACTCATAATAGCATATTTAGTTCAAATTATGCTCTGTTTTTACATCATCTATTCCAAATTATGTAGATAATATATAGGCTAGATAATATTTTGTATGCTTTACCGAAAATGTAAATGCTACTGAAAAAAAATAATAATAAGTGAAGTTCTTTCTGTATTGGTTTGATACATGGTGCTAGTACTTAGTTGTACCAGCAGTTTTTCATCTTGCAGGGACTTCATTTTCAGTCTCCATGAGGAAAACGTCTTATAAATCATACAGAATGACGTTTTTGAAAATCTAAAAAAGCTGAATGTTTTGCGTGAGGAGTAGGTTTAGGTATGTTTGAAAAGCATTATGCCTGTGTAGAGTGTGTGTGAAGGGGTGGTAAAGCTAAACACATTTGCCCCAGAGTGACATTTACAGGGTTAGGGTGAACATCCCTCCTTTCATTAACTGCTCCTCATCGCTACGGGTTACACAGCTCTACAAGCAAGAATGACTGAACAACCAGCATGTGTGTGCGCGTGTAAAAGAAAAAGCCCTCAAAGCTGCTTCTGAGAAACAGCGTCAAACAGCAAAGTTATGTTAAAGCAAGCGTTGCTGACGCAAAACTCATTCACCTCCTGTGAAGAAGCAAACACAGCGAACTGAAGACACAATGAGTAGAAACACAGACGACTGAAGCAAGAATCACTGTTAAACAGAGAGTGCTGAGATCCCGTGTTTATGAGGAGAGCTGTATATCCTCTTATAAGAGCTCTGAAGGAGAACCTTTGAACTTCTATACCAGATCAACACGAAAACATGAGCATTTCTTTGCTTCGACAAGCTCAATCTGTCACTCGCTCACATCTCTGAGGGGTTTGAATGTCAGCTCCAAGCTCGTGTTGATGAATCGCAGGCAGTGAAACTCGCTCCAGAATCTTCCTGGACAGCTCATGATAACAAACCATTATACCTGTTCATCACGGCAGAACCGCCACACAAACAGGCCACATCCATCTAACGCTCCCTAACATCACATCAGAAGGACATTCAGTTGGAAATCCATGACAGGTGGCTTTCTAAACGGGTTTCATTTGCATGCACAGACTAATGAAGCTTCTGGAATAATTCTACAGAACACCGTGACAGATTACGGTCATCAATCAAACACTCACCGTACAGCATGAGCTCCAGCTTCTTCCGGTCGATCCGGAATCTCTCCTCCACACACTCCGGGTCTGAAGGCTCCTGGTCTCGAGGTTCAGATCCTTCCTCCTCCTCGTCCTCCTCATCCTCCTCCTTCTTGTTCTGGTTTTGCAGGGTCTGGTTCTGGTCCAGATGCGGTCCGTTGCAGGACTCTGGATCAGGAGACTCTGGAACAGAGCTGCTCGTCTCTGAGGCCGCCATAGTGAGTGTGTGTGTGTCTGTCAGTGTGACCAAGGAAACAAGTAAAAGAGGGGCCCTGACACACTCACACACACACACCTCAGAACAGAGCAATATAGCACATCACACCCCTCAGATCACATGACCACAGGACAATCTCAATGAGACACAGCTGAGAACTTTTGTGTTTCTCCCAAAATAAAAGAGGCTCAAGTGAGTCACTACCCAGCTAACAGAGAAAGCTGTCTTAAAGTTTTGGGGTCATAGTGTACGTAACAAAAAACGCCACTTCCTGTGCAAAAAGTGGGATTGCTAATAAAAACAAACTTTGCACAAAAAACCAAACCTGAGTCATTAAAACCTGTCATTGCCTTTGATTTGTATCAAGATGCATTTTGACACCTGAAACTCTAGAGGAGAGTATTTTTTCCTCTGGAGAGATATCTGAACAAGCGCCAGCATTTAATGTGTATGAGAGGCAGCTGAGACATTAAAGTGCTGTTGTTGTTGTTGAGAAACATTCTTTTAGTAGAAAAGGTCTCTGTTGGACTATTCCCGAATGAGAAAATAGAGGTTTATAAGACATTCAAACTATAAAAACCAACAAGCATCAAACCATGACCATCACTTCTACATCTTTCAGGATTTCTTGTATGGATTTCTTCCAGATTGCAAATGATTCTAATGGGAATGGTGTAAACATTCCTTCAGGATGGACTGTAAGAATGTGTTCTTCACTCATTCCCGTAAGTGCTGTGGCCTTCATAAAGCCTGTCTCCTCCTCCCGCTGGAGAAGAGTGCTGCTTCAGGGGGGAGGGCAGCGTTTCAGGAACAATACTGGCCCGAGACCCTCCGTTAACAACCAGCATCAGCACGACTGCAGGGGCCTGTTGCCTAGCAACACGTTTGTTTACGGACAAGCAGGGAGATAAAAGATGAAAGTCGTGAACACTGCAAAGAAACATTGGAGAAATGTAGCATTCCATCACTTGCTCACCAAAGGATCCTCTGCAGTGAATGGGTGCCGTCAGAAAGAAAGTTCAAACAGCTGATAAAAACACAGTAATCCTCATCAGTCCAGTCCATCAGTTAACATCTGGTGAAGAAAAAGCTGCATGAATCTATTATCAAGGTGTTTTAATTTCAAACTATCACTTCATTGCTAAAATACAGGTCCATTATCCATAATAACACTTCTTCAAGTAACAAAGTCAATAACCTGTTGTCCTCTCAAAATCCAACCACATACGTGTTTAAAAACTTGATCATATTTTGGCTTGATCTGTGCATACAGATCCTGGTCCAAATAAGATGGCTTTGTTAGTGGAAACATTGGATTAGATATTATTATCATTAGTGAACAAATTATTTAATGGCAACTCATTTCCATCTTACTGGCTTGAAAGTGAGTACATTTTTATTTTAAAACTATTTTTTTATTTTAGTGATTTAGTTCAAATGACTTCACTAATTTGGTTATAGAACTAAACTAGTTATAAGCTGGATAAGGTGAATGAGACAAGAAATAAAAGTGTATTTTTTGTGGTCATGCAAACCTCTAATAAAACATTTAATGTTGCTTGACATCTCTGTCCTTCAACCGTCTGCTCAGTTCCACTATAATCTCTCTGCTCAAAAACTAAACCACGTAAGAGCTTCATAACCTTCAAACCTTTTAAAACTGGTTTTTATAGCGGTTTTTCCATTTTGTCAAAAATCCTTAAGATAGTAAGCAAAGATCATGTTCCATGAAGGTATTTAGTCAATTTCCTACCGAAAATATATTAAAACTTGATTTTTGATTAGTAATATGCATTGCAAAGATCTTCATTTGGACAACTTTAAAGGTGATCTTCTCAGCATTTAGATTTTTCTGAAAATCATTCCATATTTTCATATAGTTGAATCTCGGTCAAATATTGTCCTATTCATCCAAATCATATATCAATGTGAAGCTTATTTATTCAGTTTTCAGGTCAGAAATCTCAGTTTTGGAAAATTAACAATTGTTACTGGTTTTGTTGTCCAGGGTCACATATGTTGGATCAGCATTTACTGAGAGGAAAAATAGCAAATTTGGTCAAATTTAACCATAACCATACCTCAACCCCTAAATCATACTGTAGATGATGATTGGTTAAACATTTTGTGAGCCCAACAATACTAACATCTGATTGGCTAATAGCAATGAACATGTCTCTGCGAAACATTTCCTGTTTTAAACTCAATTTCTTAACATCCCTAGATCACATCATGTTTATATCGCAGCTTTGGATTACCTTAACATTAACCTGGTAAAGTGGTGTTAGACATCCATTAGAAGCCTCATTTTGGAGATCAAACGATGTAGATGTTGATTCCAGCCAGAAATGCTTCTAGAGAAACCCATCACCAGTGTTTACAGTGAAGCCCACTATAACCCACCACCAACTCAACTTACTATTATAACTTACCAGGGACATTTACTTTCTCAAATTGTACAACTAATGGACAATCAGCTGAGACTGAAGGCCATCTTGGAGCAGCAACAAACTTAGCATGATGGGGAAAAGAACTGCAAAACATGTACTGTATGAAGCATTTTAATGAGCGTTTATAGAAATAAACCTATTGATTGATAAACCACGAACACTGGTAAAAATGACATATTTTAGAGTCCACACCAAGAGCCCGCTTAAATTTGGGATTCTGATTGGCTCTCAGTTGTTTTCATCGTTTGTCAGCCTGAAATAAGCGTTATGAAAATGATTCCGAATATATAATTTAAGTTGTTGTGCGAGTTGTGGAATTATATTAATTATTAAACATTATAGTAACCATTATAATTATGACTTTGTTATAAACGGGTTTTCCATCCAGGATTATTTTGAAATACCTCACAATATTGAAAGCTTCTGCTGCCACCGTGTGTTTGAACAAATGCACTGCAACATCTTTATGCATCACTGACTAATGTGTCATGAAATGCGTTTTGAAAAACAACAAATAAAGTCCTTGTCCAAAATGCTTTCAAGAAGTCCACTAGAAGAGCTTTTTGCATGAGAAACTCACATTCATAATCCCTCTGGAGATTTCAGACCAAAACACAATGTGAATGCAATTAAACTCATAAAAACACTTGTGTAACCATAGCAACAACACAATGACATTGAAGAATATCACACACACACACAGATTTGCAGTGTTAGTAACAGTGTGGTTTATTTTGCTGTAATCTGCATGTGTTTTGACCAGGTCAGAATTAATTCCAGATGCTTCCATCAGCCTACATATATTCATATTACCATATCAATAATCCTTAGAAATTGTTAATATCACGGTTTTTGGACGCTACCATATAAAAACTGTAGTAATAAAACAGTGATGGCTTTTTCAAAGGTCACATGTTATTTTTTACAACATTGCCCCAATATATTGTATTATTTCACATTCATGCATGACAGAATTTCACACCAGCTCTAGTGAACACAAATGACAGGTGACCTTTATGGAGAAAAAAAAAATAAATAAATAAAAAAATATTATATATATATATATATATATATATAATAAATAAAATACAGTTATGAGAGCCAGTGGTGTGTTCGATTTCACTGACATCAAAACTGATGACATCTCTGTAAAGAAAAACAGAAACATTTTGTGTCCCTCGTAAGAGCAAACAATATACACTTTTAGTTTTTGGGTGTACTATTGCTTTAAAAACACATTTAAAGCAGTTTTTTGTTTGATGAGAAAATAAACCAATAAACTGACATTAACAGGCCACTTGAATGGCACTAAGATGAGAACGAACAATTGAGATGTGCACTACTGTTTGATGAGACTTTTCGGTCATTGCAAGGTGAGTAATCCGACCTCTTTCAAAGTCCATGTTAGAAACTGTAAAACAATCCCGAGCACACAAAAACAACAAAGAATTAGCTAGAAATTAAACAGTACAAATAAGTAAAAATGTTAATGTCCATATCAGACCTCACAGTTCGTTGGCATGATTTTTGACATTATAAAATCATATCGAGTCTGTATCAAATTTGCTGAGTGAAAAATATTGTACAAGTTTGAGTGTCTCTGTTTCCGCAGCAGTATGTTTGAGGATCTTCATATTAGTTCAGCACAGTCAGATACAAGTCCGTTCATGAATACTGGCCTTTAAAGAACTACAAATCCAGTATCAGAAAGTATTAAAACACTAACTTAACTGTTTTTAGTTCAAACACATCTTCAGTCAGTGGTGGTTTGCTCCTCCTGAGTCTCCAGACGTTTATGGCTCTGAGACCAAATGAGAGCCTCCGTTACCTGATGTTGAGCAGATCCTCTCTGAGCCAGCTGGGCAGAACCTGACCCGTCTTATACAGCAGTTTAGAGAGCTGGATGTTAGCATCTCTGTAGTACTTCCTCAAAAACTCCCGAGACTGATAGGGAGAGACAGACTGTGAATGTAAATGTACTCTACTTCTTCTTACATTAAACTCAACAAATAAATTGAAGGAGAGGAAAGAGTTACTTGTATGTCCATGTCTGCGTATCTCTGCCCTTTACCCTTCCCTAAACACTTGGTCTTTCCTCCGTCCAGCAGCTGACACCAGAAGCCTTTCTTGGGGTCAAACCTGCAAAAACATTTTTTTTTAGAAAGTAGATGAACTCATGTATTCTGCATGCTGATAGTGGTCAACTATTAACCTTTGTATGTTACTATTAAATTAGATTGAAAAAAAAAGTATCTTCTCACGTTAGTACTCACGCTAGAATCTTGTGGTAATCGACTGGATTCTCCAAACCCAGAAATGTCTGGATTTTCTCCATGACTGATGCTGGATCCGTTTTCAACGTCTGACCGTCCACAACCAGAATCTGTGAGGGTTTCATAAATGACAATTTGCTGTTGTATGAGAACATGCATATATGCTGCTAATGCACTGACCTGGTCGTGGTGGTAGTGTTGGAGCCAGCGAGAGAGGTGTGTGGCGTACCATCCTGGAGACAGACAACGCTTCTGCAGGACCTGCAGCTTCACAGGTGCACTGTGGGATGCCGTAATGACATCATGGAAAGAGTATTTCAGAGCCACAGGGTCAGCATGTGCTCTCTGATGCTGAAGAGGAAAAATAATAGACACATTACTTACATACTTTTTATTGATTTTGATTACAAACATTTTTTATGATTAAATATAAATGATAAATAATAAAAGTGTCGTAATTTATTTTACTATTTTTATTTGTTTATTTAATATTGTCATTAATTATTTTACATTTAATAATAAATAATAATAATAATAATAATAATAATTCTTAGTCTACATTGAGGATTTATTTATTTAATTTTTTTAAATGGACAAAATACTAGAAATAGATAACATTTAAAAAATTCAAGGAAGAATACATTTTAATAATATTGATATAGTACAATAAAACAAATTTTAATAAATCAACATTACCTACTTTTATAAAAATCAATAAATGTTTTAAAATAAACAAACAAATATGCGAATACTATTTTTCTATTTATAATTTGAATTTTTTTAATTGCTTTGTGTTCATTATTCTTTTTTTTTAATTCTTAGTCTACACTGATGGTTAAAATGTATTTTTCTTTTATTTATAGGCAAAATATTACAAATAAACAAAACAAAACATGTTTAGCATAGAAACACAGATAAAATACTGTATAATCAGTACAATAATAATGTCTTGATTTCCAGTTTAGTTGAGGTTAGTTAGTGATCTGTAAACGGTGTGTGTGTACCTGGTACCAGGCGTAGGCTCGGTCCACAGGGTCACTCAGGACCGTGATGATTCTGGCTCTGGGCAGCAGCGCTGAGGCTCGGGCCGCAGCTACATCTGAATCAAAATAACTGGCACTTTTCTCAAAGTAAGAATCTGAGCTGCTGTTGGATGGAAGGGGGAAATATTCCATATACCTGCAGGAGAGAAAAGAATGAGAAATAAACGCAGGACGAGCAGCGTTACGATGTTTGCAGCTCCTCTGACACTCACCAGTCGATGCCCCGGTGATAATTGTGACCGCTGAAGAACTGAATCTCCTCAAACGTCTCTTTACTGGGGTAATTACTGCTCAGATCAGGATGCATTCCCAGAAACAGATACAGAGCCGTCGTTCCTGAGAAAAACAAGGAGAAAACACACCTGATAAACATCTGTTAGCACAGTATCCTTATGTAGCTCACAGTCCTTATGTACTATTATAGATGTTGTACATATTTGAATTAGATTTTATTTAGATTTTTCCTATTTAAAGTTCTGTTTAAAATGTCAGTAGCTTTCCTCCATGTGTTTGCCATTTTTATTTATTTATTTTTAAATATTTCATTAAGTTTAATTGTTTTGTTATTTTAGTTTTAATGTAATATATATATATATATATATATATATATATATATTTATTTATTTTTTATTCATTTATTTATTTTTCCTCCCTCTCTCTAAATCAGGACCACCTTTTGGTTTTTTATGATCTTGTTATTCCCAGTTTAAAATGTCAGTAACATTGTTTTTAAACATGTTTTTGTCATTTTTATTAATTATTTTAAATGTGTTTACATACCTTTTTTTTATTAATTTTAGTTATTTTAGTATTTTTAATGTTGTTTATTTTTTTCTAAAATGAAACATTAAGTTTACATTTTTTGGTTACTTTTATGTTTTGTTTGTAGTTTCAATAAAATGTTTATTTAGAATATACATTTCTAATTATTTAAAATGTATTTAATAATAGTAACATGAATCAATGTCTCATCTAAATGAATCTATTAGCGATTTCATCTATTTTCTTTTTAGTTGCAAACCCAAAAAAATTCTAATAATATTTGTAATATGCAATTTTATAAGCACTTTATATTAACAGGGTCATAATTGTTTATTTTAATTATTAATTTACTAGTTTTCTTCTCATTACTTGTTGGTGTGCAGTTTAACAATATTTTACAAAATGATGCCAATAAAGTATAAAGTTATCATGCAGAGTAAAGAGTGTGCGCAGTACTGCATGTGTGTGTCAGGTGGCGCTGTTGCTCCTCACCTGTCTTCTGAGGACCAATGAGCAGCAGTTTTGGGAACCGGTCACAGGTTTTCTCTTTCGACCAAATGTCCTTGTGTCTTTTATCTTCACAGGGGTCCTAAACACAAGATCACACCGCTAACACATTCCACCGAGACAGAGAGAAAGATTTGGGAAATGCTGGGCTTTATGCAAATGAGAGATAAGCAGCAGCCAATCACAGTGAAGCGTTTTGCTGGATTAAGTGTTTTTAAATCATATCATGCTCAGATTTCAAATGCAGATTTATGTGATTTCAGTGGTTTTTTTTAACACTCGTCGTCACAGACCTGCCAGAGCGGCTCGGCATCAGACGGGAACATCTGGAAGTATTTGTCAGCCAGCTGCAGCGGAGGAAGCGTCTGTAGTTTCAGGTGCGTCCAGGTGAGCAGGAAGCCGAGCAGACGTCTGAAGGTGAACAAACCCAGGCGGTCGTTGCCGTAGTTCGACAGGTGCGTCATGAAGATGCTGATCTGAGAAACAAGCACACTTCAGCCTATCAAAGCCATTCCACTGGAAATACAATTCTCTACTCTATTCATTCAAATTCAACTATTTGCAAGGTATTTTTAATGCCATATATTGATTAATTGCTTATCAAAAATACGGTCAATGATTACAACATTAGGGTATATTTGAATATAAGCTTTTTTTTTTCTGAAAAATGGCCAGTTATAAATATATTTTCTAATTTTAAATTAGTTTTTAGAATTATGAAGTGACATAAAATAATTATGAATAAAATACAAATTAACCATAAACTAGCTTTTTTTAATTATTGCATTAACATTTTGTCTAATTTAAAATGATTTGTGATGATAAAGTTACATTATTTATAATGAAATAATAAATCATTATGTTATCATTATAAAATCACTATTACCTATAAAATAATTATTTTATAATAAATTAATTACATTGATAATCATTTGTCTTGTCTTTGGAGATATTCATTCATTATTCACTCTTTTTACCAAATAGGTAATATGTAAAAATGTGCTTTATTTAAAATAAAAAATTAAATATTTTATAACATTTGCTTTATTTAAAATGATTAATTATTCTTCCTTGAGTTAATTTATTAAAAAAGATGTACTGATTACAACATCAAAATCTTTTGAATAGCCTGTTAACAATAAGAAAGCCTGAAATAATTAATAATTCTGTATGTAATAATTATTTGAGATTTTAGATAATTTCATAATTAACACAAATATATTGCATAATATTTAATATAAATATGTAATATAAATATTAAAATTATTCTTTTTATACCAGCATAATGATTTCAGTTATTTTGATCATTTATAATTATTCATTAATCGTTTCATAATTATTATATAATATGCATAGACCAACAAAATATTAATAAGAGACACTGTTTACCTGCTTTTGTTTTCAGGAAGGAAGTTCAATATGTCCTGATTATTTTGTAACAACATCTGTACTGTATTTTATGTTTGGACTGACTGTTTGGATGAAATTACATTTCTCTGAATAGAAAAAACACCCTATTATATATATATATATATATATATATATATATATGTATACACTCACCAAAAATATAAACGCAACACCTTTGTTTCT
>JAUYWG010000033.1:7837024-7851858 GCA_034779775.1 Enteromius afrohamiltoni | reverse complement strand
ACAAATAAATTTTTACAAAAAAAAAAAAAAAAAAAAAAATATATATATATATATATTTTTTTTTTTTCTTTTTTTTTTCTTATGTATATATATATATATACACGTTTTGTATAATGCCATGTTTATGTCACCCTATTTTCTAATTTAATACAGATTATATTAACATCATCATTTCTGTAGGAAATTAGGTAACTACCTCTTTATGTTTATTATACCCATCCCCCCAATTTATTCCATTTATTAAATGTTTTTCACTTTATCATGAGTTTGCTTCGTTGTAAATGTTACATGATCTTTGAACTTGCTTTTTATTTCCAGATTTAACTAAAAATGAAAAGTAAATTTCAATAAAATTAACAACATGACTCTTCTTTGGTCTCAAAACTTGCTGCTTACTTACAGAAATGAAGTAAAATTTAGTTGTTGTATGTATTTCAAAACCCTTTACTGTTTATTTAACTTAATAAATAATTACTACTAATATTTCTGATATATTTACTTTACATCATGACTTTGCTGTTTCATTCCAGATTCAACTAAAAACAAACAAAAAAACTTTACATTGTATGTGTTTAATGGATACCTCAGGTTGTTTACAATTTAATACATGCAAATAGCATCTGTGACATTTTCCTTGCCCTCAATGTGAATAAATGAACTGGAAACATTTAAAGTAATAAACACTGGACAAGGCAAAGTAATGAATATAAAAATATAAATTCCACACTGTTTTAAAATCACAAACATAACACACACACGTTATCCTGGGACTAATGTGACAGAATCACTTTCCAAACCTATCTATGCAAACTTCAATTTATGTCATGGCAAGACTGTAAAAAAAAATAGCCCAACTGGTAACTTTTGGTGTCAGTGCAAAACAAATCCACAGAACATATTTAAACTAAAATGCAAATATAGTACACATTTGTTTGGTTAAATAATTATATCAAAGCAAAATAAAGGCATTTTTAAGTCCTGCTTTTTAGTCCTTCAGCAACTTGATTTTCCACTGCAAGTATGTAAGTGGCTACTAAGTGACATTTAAAATAAATGACTGTTGAATTAGATAACACAATATCAATCCAACTGGCATACATCGAAAAGAATA
The DNA here is from genome assembly GCA_034779775.1 of Enteromius afrohamiltoni. Lineage (NCBI taxonomy): Eukaryota > Metazoa > Chordata > Actinopteri > Cypriniformes > Cyprinidae > Enteromius > Enteromius afrohamiltoni. The sequence continues at coordinate 7,850,747 of JAUYWG010000033.1, read as the reverse complement.
ATAGCCCAAGTACACTTTTAAAGTAAAAACATTTCATAAAAAATTGCTTTCCTAAGTTTTAAATGCTAAAAATATGAAATACTGGATGAACCGACATTATTTCCTACATGCCACAAATGCAGGACACAGCCATTAAGATGTTCTTTGTCTGTACTAGCACAAGACCTCACTATTGTTGAGTGCTAATGATGAATAGCTCACTTGCAGGGTCCATGTTGTCTCCTTGATCAATGTTATCTGCAGTTTTTCTGAGATGTTCATTGTGCACCCCACACTTGTCCACGCTCATTGTATCTCACTTGAGATAATGTCACTGGAAGGGCATGAGGAGCACTTTCATCCCTCTCCAGTCTATGGCCGCTCTTCTCTTTTCATCAAGCACACAAGCAGACATGGAAAAGCGTGTTGAAAGGTTATCACTGGCCTTCAAAGATCAGTATCAAAGACAACACCTTAAGGATACAACTGGCCGAGAGTAAAAAAAGAATGTGACAAGGAACCATGCTTGACCAAAAGACAAGAAGTGGCAAAATAAAGCACATCTGCGGTGAGAGAAAAATCAAGAAACTAAACAACACCAACAACAAAAATAAGCCTATTGTACCATAAGTTATCAGAAGTATTTCTGAGGACTGCTGTGAAGGCAGTAAACAATGCCCTCAAACCCTGACTAAACTGTGCGATTTCTCTGAACCTTGAAACAAAATGTCTCTCAGGAGATGTGCAGACGAAAGAAAACAGAGCTCATTTGATTTAGAGCACAGTGGTGCAGAGGAAAGACTTGAAAGACATACGTTTACCAGAGTGAGGCAGGGCTTCCCCCGGCACACTGTAAATAATCTGACATTGACAGGAGCTACAGCAAGAGCCGTCGCAGATAAACCTCTTTAGAGGCCAAAAGGACAAAAAAGACTGAGACGCAGGGATATATGAGACAACCGGGGGTGTAAGTACTTAAGGAACTGTAGTTCATTACTGTGACATTGTTAATAGTGTTGGAAAAGTGTTGCAACAGTGTTCTGGTCAATGAAAGTAGAAACAAAAATAATAAAACATGTTTTCCCCACAGAGAGAACCATTGCATAATCACATGTCAGATGTTTATTATTTATGTATTTATGTATTTATTATCATGATTTTCCATGTTGCTCACCGTAAAATGTTAATTAATGTAAAATTAATAAGATTGGAATGTCATAGCAACATATGTTGTTTTTGTTTTTTCTATTATTTTAATTCAACTTCAATGTTTTTTTTTGTTTGTTTTTTTTATTTAGTTTGATTATACTTTTAGGTAGTTAACATTTAAGGTAGAAACTGTAATTGTTATGTTATCAAAGATGTTGATGCATATTGAAATGAACACATGAAAATTATTTAGACAGACGCACACAAACATTTATGTATATGTGTATATATAGATATAAATCTATAACAGTAAAAACAAAAAAAATATATTTTTTACATTTTGAATTTGAAGTAAATATTAATACATGGTTATACATGTTATGCAGTAAATGTACCCTATTTTACAGTGTCATTGTTACATTTTTGTACTGAGTAATATTAATTGCACTTTTACGATTTAAGTTTACATGCTTAGGCTTAGGATGAGAGGTGGGTAAGGGTTAGGTAAATGTAAGAGGTACTGCACATGTGGCACAATTATTAAAAATAAAGTATTAGCAACAATTAGAAGAAAAAAGTTAATAGGTGATATTACTTATTGTAAGTATTATTTTCAGGAGATTGTACATGGATTCTTTTGTACTTCTCATCAAATCTCAACAAAGTCTATAAAACACTTTTTGTATATTTTAAAATTTTAAAAGTGACTTTCAAATATATATATATATTTATTTTTTCTTCTTTTACCTAGGTACAGTTCAGTGTGAGAATTGTTTTTATTTTTATTTTCTCCCTTTAATCTTTCCCTTCAGTACATTTTGGCTAGATACTAAGAGTATAACACCTGCTCTTTTAAAGTATCATTTCTTAGACTTGTTTTGGAATCAAAACAGTGAGATTTAATTCTGAAAACTTGTTTTACAGGCAGCATTATCCGATTTCCCTTGATTAGATATCCCCTTGTTCCTCTTAAACATCCAGCATTCACAAGCAAACGCTCTCAAATATCAATAAAGCAGTTAAACAAACGTGTCAAATCAAAGACTAGTCTGCAGGAAAATAATGAAGCAAGCAAAACAGAAAGGGTGCTAGAAATCAGTGCCGTGTTGATTTTTATTATTTGGTTTATAGAATTAACCAAAACCACACTGAAAATGCACAAAGATTTAGATAATAGCGTATTTGCCGGTATATAAACAGATGTACTAAATGCAAGGTCTTGAAGCACACTCATGACTAACTGTGCTTAATGTCCTAAAATGAAGTAAATCTAATTAACAATACGCTACTACACAAATTCATGCTTTATACACAATATAACCATGAAAATGGACCAAAGATGGACATTTACAGAGGCAGCCGGACGGCCCACATAACTATGGGTTTGACTGATGTGATGTCAGGCTGTGTTATGACATCTCACATAACATTGATCAAAGGTCAGCTGTATGACAGCACTATTATTACCATCACAAATTGTTATTATCTCTCATGACTATTGACAACATCTGTTACAGCCGGCATAAAACAGTCTCATGACTCTCAGGATTCGAGTACATGTAAAAGCCAAACGCTTGACAGCTATAATGTGATGATTAATTCTTGTAATAAGTTGTCACAGATGGTTTGCACTCCAAATGTTGCATTATTTATGCATTTTTAAAGGAAGACTCGAGCTGCCCGAAGTTTGCTTACAAATTACTGACCGCATCCCTAATTTTCTCAAATGTTATCAAGCGTTATATTAAACATTTCTGGCGAGGGCCGATCCAATACCTGTTCTTGTAAGAGCACGAATCAATTTTAGTGCCCTGACTGCAAGCTGTCATGGATAAAATAAAGGACTCGAGTCAGCTCAAGGTAACATACCATAAATCTTTGACAGCTATAATAGAAACATAGACTGTTGTGGAAACACATACTGTACATTGTTCGAGAGGCGGGAAAAAAAGAAAGCTTTCCTGCAATAAAATTAAGTTTGCCCTTCTGGTTCCTGACATGTTCAGACATGCTCCAAGTTCCCTGCATTTAACGGTTTACACGCACTGTGGATTCCAATATGTTCACTAAAGTAAAAGGGAGGAGGATAGAAGCAGCCAAGCATTTTATAAGCTGAGCAAATGGCTTTGCCACATTTAGAGCGCTGGAGGAGTTAGTAGGAGCACTACGAAGCGGGCAGCAGTACTTAAACCTACCAATGTCTCTGTTTTTTTATATTTCAGCTGAGTCACCGGCTAAATCGATGTAGCCTGACAGGTGATGTACTTGTGCCAAACCTTGTAAGAATGGTCTCCGGACACTGTGTGAATAATAGAGGCGCTGGTGCTTTTTAAGCCGAGCGATGATTTTCGGGGGAGTTTGGGCCCGTGTGACAAATATAGAATAGAATTTGAAATGTCCGTGTCACAAGCACTGACATATTTAAGCATAAATCAAGCTATAAATATGGCGCATGCTTCCTGTGTCAGCGCGGCGCATTTATTTGCGTTTGCTAGTGCCAATCCGAGCCCCGAAAATGATTGACACGGTGACAGAATACACTTTATTAAACGATTAAATCTCTGGCTGCCGGTATCTGACTCTAAACGATCATTCGACTATTCAATAAATCACAAACATCTGCTCTTTGCACGTGCCACATGAGATAAAGAGATTAAGAGGCTGAGAGAGTTAGAGACAATATTTACACATGCAGGCTTGCTGAAAGTGCTGCGACATAATTATGAAAAGTACTGAATCGCACATAAAAAGACATTTTTATGGGCCAAATCTAAAGGTATTGAGAGCGCTTCTAATTTGTGCTTCAGTTATGCCTTATGCTTCACATTATTTAATGAGTGCCATGTGCATATAATTACTGTAATTGGTAACATCTTCTGACAGGATTTTAACTGTATTAACATTCATTATACATATTCAGCATATGCAAAATACTAGTCATGGCAAATTACGGTTAAACCCATGTTGGGCTATAAAACATGCAGAGAGCTAGAACAAAAAGCAAGGTAAAATGAATCGAAAATGCAAGGGAAAGAAAAGGAGACAGAACTTGAAATTCATATAATCCAATTTTGTTGTTATATTCTGTTTGTGTAGCAGAGACCAGGGCTAGTTTTTACACACGTGAACTCTATTTCTCAGTCTATATATAGTCTAGGCAATTCTTAAAAAGTTTAGACTACACTCTGTGAAACAAAAACTAAAATTATATCGGATTTAGATTATATTGTTGGATTGCATCCATTGTGACAATTGCTGATGAAACGATTGGAGTTCTGTTATCACTGGAATATCACACTCCTCTCAGCCAATCAGGTTCACTACATTTATTTTTAGTCACTTTTGACCGTGCCTATACACGAAATATTTAACCTGATCTCTAGTGTTAATTTGTTTTGTAATCTGCAGTGAAATGTACTTGTTGGTACATATTTTGTGTCTGGCTAAAAAAGTGCACCCAGGTACGTTTATGCCATGAGACCAGGCAGAAAATATTTATTGTTGTAAAAGTGTGTCAAGTAGCACCAATCTCCTCTTTATATCCGTTACATATTTAATAAGGAGTCAATTATTTCAACATGTGACTGACCATCTGTCTCTGATCGTAATTAACACAGAAGAGAATTTTAGTCTCAGAGAAAGAGAAAGTGTGAGCTCCAAACTACTTGACTTCACAATTATGAGCTTCTCTTTTGGATACAAGGCTGACCTGTGGTTCAGACACCATCTTTGCGAATATTAACAGTACATTTTTTGCTGCGATTACACTAAGCCAATTTTATTGTTAACAGGTCATTCTCTGTCAGCAACAACAATCCTTAGTGATTACGAAAAACAATGAACAGAACAGAAAAGAAACAAAATTAAAAAAAAAAAAAAAAAGAATGACAGGAAAACAAAAAGAAAAGAAGAATAAAAAACTGCACTGCAAACAGCCCTGTCTCTGGCAACCACCACCTTCGAAATTACAGCCTGTGCCACTGTAGTCATGGGATTTAAGCCTGAATGCTGGCAAACGGGTGAGTATAAGGATTTTTCTTGATTAGCACATAAAGACACTGGGCACAAGCTGTGATGGAAGCGCCTGAACACGTCTACAGAAAGGAAACGGGTGAATCAAATTCGGCAAATCTTCTTGTGATGCTATGAGGAAACATATGAAATGCCCTTTTGTCAGAGACTTAATTAATTGTCTTAGAACTCTTGACTCGTCTGGCTTCCACACAGGAACCCAGAACAAAAGACAAAGAGATGAAATAAAAAGTCTCCAATATTGAATATTATGCACAATGCCTCGGGAATCTTTAATGAACTCCATCCAATTTAATTTGAACGGTTATCGAAGCGATTTGAGCCTTCCATTGCTTTTGTGCGATTATTGATTGTCCGAAGAAAGGCAAAATAAACAGGAGCTAATTAGTATTCCAGGGCACTCCAAACTGTGCTTTTATTAATCTGAGGGAACAGAGAGGAAATCTTCACCTTGCATGCTGAATAAAGAACTGGATCGTGTCTCTGGCCAGACCGCTTTCATATTTCTCATATTCAGAATCATTATGGTAAATGGAGACGGGCACAAGTGGAGATTGGATAACACTGACCTTTTGCGGCTTGGCGAAAAACTGACAGAATATTCAAAGCCAGTCATCTATTAGGAACTGAGAAAACTGCGGTGTCCGATGACACATCTGTAACTGAATTCTCCTAGGAGAATCCGAGAGGCTTATGTCTGCCCCGTGTGGTCGATGAAACCGAATGGAGACGTCGCTATCGAGTGGAAAGGGGTTGAGATGAGTTTGAGAATAGGCTACCATCAGCCCTCCTCGTGGCAGCACTACGAGCACAGTGGGGATCAGGACAGCTTGCTCACTGTTTACTCAAGCTAATAACTGCTTTCTACATACTCACAAACACTGATTACTGCAGACGCAGCGGGCGGCTCGCGGAGCATGCACTTTATGGAGCGCCACATTAATTCACTATTATGACACACACATGCCACTGGCACATTAGTGATGTCACTCCAAGCCTCGTCTAGAGAGAGTTAATTGTAATTGGTTTGGCGGAAGGTGGCTGGTTTTGGTTGGCATGCCGGTGCTGTTCCTTTCAGCTTTCTGCTGTTTAAAATGTTTCTGGTTCCATTTGAACTTTTGATAGAATGAGCTGTTTTTGAAGCTGTTGTAAAATGGAATTGAACGAATGTAGCAACTGTAAACAGCCGGCTTATCTATTTATCATATAAATATGGTGATTCCCTATTAATAAGCATAAAGAAATATATCTGTTTTGAGTTGATTTTGAGTATTAATCTATTTTGATATTAGGTGTTTTTTTGACCTAGCGCCAATATTTCCGCCCGTATTCCGCTCTATTCATCCTGTTGTTCTATTCAGGGTTTGTTATACAGCATGAACACCTTTGGTTCTTCACTTTTTAATTGGCTACTATGCCCCTGTGTGAAATTGTATTATCATTGTTTATGTGATTGCATTATACCTTTGTGAACTTTATTTGAAACAGTATTGTTTACCTTGTGAAAAGTGCTTTACAAAATATAATTTTTATTATTATCATTAAAAAAAAAAAGATTTGGTAACATTTTATTTCGATGGTCCACTTTAGATGATCTACTAACAGTAAGTAACTTTGCAACTATATGTCAACTAGCAGTCATTAGAGTATTAGTAGACTGTGCTTAATATCTGCTAACACTTTATTTTGATGAGTTCACAACATACTACATACTGACTATCAGAAACTTATTCTACTAACCCTAAACCTACCCGAACAGTCTACTCTAGTTAGTAGACATGAAGTTGAGAATTAATGAGAATTAGTTGACATATAATTGACATGTAGTTACAAAGTTACTTTTAGTTAGTAGATTGAATAAATTGACTTTCAAAATAAAATGAGAAGTTTTGATTACATTTAAAATTTCTATGATCTGTGATCATACTCTTTTATTACTTCATTTACTTTATGAAGAAATTTATATTTATTTAAGCATGCATTACATTGATCAAAAGTCTTTGTGCTCTTTTGCGCAAAGACTTTTGCATTGTGCTCTTTGGAACTATTCATGTAAAATTCCCAGAAAAAAAGAATATTTACAAAAACTATTAAGCAGCATCACTTGTTTTCAACATTGATAATAATAAGAAATTATTCTGTAACAGCAACAGATTTTTTAATAATATTGGGATACTGATGATTAAAATAATAATGCAAAAATAAATTATGTGTAGAGATAAACAAATTTCGTGAGGAGTGCGTACGAAAGATTGACCACAGCTGACACTTGTTCCTTAATCTGCCCATTATCCTTTTAGAGCTAAGAGATTCTCCTTTAAATGCATGTTAGATAGGTAAAGAATTATGGAGAATGTAGTGTGTAAAGTTTCGGAGATCGATCTGTGGAATTTGTCCTGGTGATTTGACTTCTGATAAGAACCACCTCCTACTGGAGAGCTTAGATCTGAAATCAAGATTGATTAAATTAGTAGAGGTGGTGAAAGGGAAGGAGGCTGGATAAGGGAAGTTAGCTCTATTTAATCACCGGGAGATTAGGTGCTGGTCATCCGGCCAGATGAGACCAGGCCTCAACCGAGCCGGGTTTTTTTTTTTTTTTGGTTCCTTGCTGCTGTTGCCTTTGGCTTGCTCGGTCGGGGACACCTAATCCCGAGTGATTTCATCACCACTTAACAGAATCTTCTATTTCCTCAACAATTCCACGTCTATATATTTATTTCCGACTTTGCAGATGCTTGCCTTAAGTCCATTTCACCATGCACCATTGGTGTGTGGGGTGGGGGGGGGTCAAAATTCGCTGAGCTACCGGGCCTCTCCCTGGACAGCAAGCCAAACACGCTATTTCTAGGAACTGCAAACTAGTGAACTGAGATTTGCATCACAGGCATAAACTTAATTTTTCAACACTTATTTTAAATTGTAATTATATTTAGTTATAGTTATACGTATATATAAAATCTCTTACTCTCACCTAAGATGCATTTATTTGATGAATAAGGATAAATCCCACACACCATCCAAACGTATCAAACTATAAATGAATTTACTCATGACTTTTCAGTCCCATGACCTTCATCGGATATGTTGCATTATTTATAAGTGAGTTTTAACCCAGGCTGGGTTTTTAGGCGATCAGCTTCGTGTTGTGCTAAAATCACTATTATCCTGCACTTCTCTCAGGTTTATTAAACATCTGCTGAGGAGCTTGTTTCAAAACAACGAACTCACAGCGCGATGATGATCCTGCTTCCACATGTCACGGGAAAGAACGCTGTACGGTCAGGCAGGTGGAAAGCGCTCCCGGTGCAAGTGTGAGGTTGTGCCGGTCATTAGCAACAGGGGGAGTCAGTGAGGGAGCGCGACTGACTCATGTGAAAGCGGATCTGCTGCTAGTAATGGTGCTGTGCTGCTGTTTGGGAATGCTTACTACAAATGTCACCTCAGCGCGCTGCCTGGCACTCTGCCCTCTCTTCCGGCATGTCGACAGAGACTGTTCTGTGCCATGCTTCCTCGCGATGGTTCCTGGAGAGAGGCGTGACTCAGTTATCTCTACATGTGCCAGCAGTGGCCCTACATGGAAAATCAACACAGGGTGACTAATGCTTAGGCCTCTTTAACATTTCAGAATTCACCTTCTGCAAACTCTCTTTTTCTTCACGCTTTGCTTATCTCCCGACACATACTGTGACTATCTCCAGCTGCTCCCGGCCTAGATGCTTAGCGATTCTTGAGTTCTTAAACTCAGTGGGTAAGTGAACAACCTGTCCTCTGAATAGCATCTTCCACACAAACATGGTCTGTAAAAAAAAAAAAATTAATGCACAGAAAAATAAGCACTGACACCACATAACGTGTGAGAATAGCTCCCAAAATAAGAAAAATGGGCTTCATTAATCATTATGTGAATTTTGCCACTTAACTAATCATGTTATATTCAGTTCATTAGAATGTTGTGGTGACTCAGTCTCTTAAATCCAGCTTATATATATATTTGGCAAGCAACAGTGGCCATCTAATAATAAGCAGACAAAAGAGGAAAAAAGTGTGGAAAACTCTTTACCATGTCATTTTTTTAGTGTGTTCCTGTAACTTGATTCCAGCTCTTGTGAAAAAGTACACTTTATTTTTTGAAGAATGCTGGTAACCAAACAATTGCCAAAAGCCATTGACCACTGACTGTAAGGAAGAAAGAAGCTCCTGCAGGTTTGGAACAACTTGAGGGGAGTAAATGATGACTTAAAGCTCGTGTTAAATGTAACTTAGTAGCAATTTTATTACAGCAGTTAAAAATTGATATTAAAGGCAATTTTGTTAACTTTGTTTTAACCTCCTTAAGTAAAACTTACTGTATGTACATGTTTAGCTGTAATTTTATATTTATGTTGTCTTTGAAATATGGCTAACATGCAAATGAACCGACAGTTACTTAAGGTGAACTAAAATATACTTTTATGTCATTGTCAAATGTAATATAAAATTGTTAAATGCAATATGAAAAAGCACGCATACTTTACATTTAGTGTACATAATGTCACACTGTCATGTATTACCTGTGTTTATGTTCGATTACGTTCCGCGTGCTTCTTGTGTTTTTGTTTTCATTCTGTCCCCTCGTGTTTTGCCTCATTTGTAACTCCGCCCTCGTCATCAGTGTTCATCCTTCCCCAGTCGTGTGTCTCCAGGTGTCCCGTATTATCATTTGATTATGTTTGTATTTAAAACATGCTTGGTGTTTATTGGTCGTGTGCTGTTAACGTTTACTGTATGTTGCCTTTCATATGTGTTCCGCATTGCTCTCTGCAATTTCCTTTTACGTCGTTCCTCAATAAACGATTAAGTATTTAACTAGAATCTTGTCTCTGTGCCCTTTCTGCTCGCTAAGGAAGCGAGAGCGCGAGACTACACGGCCACATCATGACACAAGTGTAGCTTTTCAAAGCAAAGCTAAATATTATTATGAACTGTAAGACATATAATTTGACATTACTACAAAGTGTGCTTTTTAAAAAGTGTAAATGTGTTAAGAAACATTGCCATGAAATCACACTAATTTTAGTGGCCTTTTAGTCACATTATCTACAGGAACAGTGCTTTTGTACGCAAAGAACAGTAAAATAACTACATTTATTCAACAAGTAGTTTCTGTCCAGCTGATACTCCAGATGCAGCTACGGTGAGGTGGAGAGACACTGAGGAGACGACTAGTTAAATAAATGTCATTATTTTTAATGATAATGTAAACATCTTTATTTTCTTTGCATACAAAAAGTATTGCTTCAAAAAATATAGATTGAACAACTGATTTTTTGGCACTATTTTTTGGGGTGTTAGTGATTAATGACAACATTTTGAGTGGAGTAACCGTTTAATATTGATTCACCTTCAAAATCTGTAAAGATACAGAGCGTTTTAGCAGGCTGCACAAAATATTGTGCAAAAACTATTTTAAAAAAATGCTAATATTCAGATGCAAATAAATACTGAACTCCTAAAATGCAGAATTGGAATAGTATAATCCTGGCTCATAAAATTGTAATTATGCCCTGTCATGCAATTAATATTCATTAGGCCCTACCTGAATCACTTAAAAAAGAATAGTCCCTTATGCACTGCCACAAAAAAAAAAAAAAAAAAATGGTAGTCATTGTTAGCAGCTGGGGGCTGTTTTAATATTTCAGAGATGCTAGCTATGTTTTGAATTCCTCAGATAGACGATAACGGAGTCTGCCTTTGATTGCGCAGACGATGCATTATTTAAGTATCTCTTAATGGCACTTAGGGAGGAAAAAGAATTGAATAAACTTCAGAGGAGGACCAACTAATTAAAACAACCTTTTTATTTATGCACATCCTCTGCAGTGTGTGCAATGCAGTATGATCCAGGTGGACCCGGGGCCTGCTGGAGCGCTGATGGATGGCCCGCCTCTGGGCTCGGCTGTCTCCCACTGACGTGGGATGGTCGTATTGATTACACCTGCTGCCAGTCTTCCTGAGAGCTGCCAATACCGCTATCAGCCTCCCGACAAGGAGGGCCCAGCCAAAATAAAGGCATCAAGAGTGCATCTTGAATGAGAAAGATGCCACGTTCCTCGTTCCCACACCCCTGAGAGACAAACAGATGGAAGCTTTTCCCACTGCCTGCTACAGAACGAACCTCAGTTGCCTGAAACCCATACGCCGCGGGCTTCTACCGCTAGCTTAAATATGCACTTCATTCCTGCTGGAGATTAAAGTCTTGAATATGCTTTCAGTGTAGGCTAAAAAGGCGGCGATAAGCCTCTAGACTGACCAGGTGATAAGATGCTATCTGTGGAAGCGGGAACATGGAACTCTTTTCAGATTTGGGGTAATTATTCATCGCTGTTTTGTTTCCATTTCGTGTCATCTGGGATGGTGTAGTTGAGGTGAATGACACTGTACATCACAAGATGGGAGTTAGAGGTCACTTGCTAATGTGACTCACACAAAGGAAACATCCGGCTGATATGTAAAAGACGAACGGCAGTCGAATCCTTTGTGCCGTCATTAAAGAGCCGACGTGAAACCACAAATCTCTGAGTAAAAAGAAATACATCCCAGCTGGCACACATGCCACTGTGATAAATTCTGCCGAATAACTCCTACTATAGAATTTAAGATTACAGAGTGCAAACGGCGGTGTAATTACACGATAAAAGTTAGACAATTACAGCCATGCTCTTTCCCTGTACAAAACCAGTGGCATAATCACATGCAAATTACCCAGGAGCCTGTAATCGGGTACCTACTTGAATGGAATTGTGAAATCATCTGGGAGCAATATCTGTCTAGCGTCACTTATTCTGCTGTCAGAAATCGCAAAAGAGCGGGAAGAAATGGGAAATGGGAAAAAATCATCATTGCGCCGAAAACTATGTACAGCACATTGAATCTCTTTAACAAGCAATGAAGGAATGATTTGCTTTGCAGTAAACCAATTACTGAGAAAGGTACATCTTCTGCATCTCCTTACTTGCTTGTGACTGTTATACATGTGGCCAAGTTCTCCAAAAAGTTAAGCTTAAAATGCATTAAATGCATACAGAGGGTCAAAAATATCCATATAGGGTATAAATAAACACAACTTCTGCAGATTATTTAACTAGGGTCCTTGAAGACATGTTTTTGAGCAGAACTTATTTAATGAGACTGGTGCTGTATTAGTGACATTTAGAGTGATTTTACAAAAATCTAAAATTCATCTTCATTTTTACGTTCACTTCTGAATTGTGCACATAATTGCGCTTGCAACAATGCACCCGATCCCGATACATACACATATTGTATATACAGAATTACAGTACTTAAGTAGGTTATTCACACAATCATAATCTGCTAAGTGAGCAGCATTTTGGGAACTGCTGGGGAAAAAACATCTGATGTACAACACTGTATAAGATCTGTGTAGTGCAGTATGTCTTAATATAATATATACGCCGTCTGTCTCATTAAAGTTATAAAAAAAAAAATTGCTGTTCTTGATTGAGCTGCTTTTGTAGTTTTCACGAATTCACACTTCTTCATTAAATTAAATAAGCAAATTTGGCGTGCCGTCAGGGGGCGAGCCGGGAGCTCGGTGGACCCTGAGCCCCGCTGATATTAACCCTAGCGAGGGCAGAGCTCGGAGCGAGGCTCGGTCCCGTTCGCCCCCCTTTGAAGGTGCGAAGAACAGGCGGAGAAGGGGAGGAAGGCGGGATCATGCGTACTGAGAGAGGTGAGACAATGATATTTATGCCGAGGCGGATAACATGAAATTAGGATTAATTAATAGGCTAGTGTGCAATAACACTAATGAGCATCAATGGGTACCGGCTGTGCTGACACTCAGCGTGCTTTTCCCGAAACTATGATAAAACATCCCTTTAATATCGAATACGCTGAACTCATTTTTACATTTGATTATTTGTTTTTTATTTCGATTGTCCCTTTTGAACAATCTGTTGACGATAAAAAGCTTTGCACATACAAGTCAACTAACTCTCATTAGATTATTAGTACACTCTCTAATTAATATCTGCCAATTCTTTATTATGACGGTCTCCCAAAAGACACTCGACTGACTATAAATAACTTTGCAAGTACATATCAACCTATTCTAACCCTAACCCTACTAGTCTAATACTCTGCTAGCACTATTGAGAGTTAGTAGATATGTAGGTGCAATGTTACTTATAATCAACAGAATATGTTAAAGGGACCATCAAAAAAAAAAAAAAAACGTTTTTATTACTAAAATCCTTTTGCTCCGATGTAAAATGAAAAAGTAATGCACTAGGCCTATTTGTTTCTTTATTTGGTACTGTTTCTTTTTGCAGAATCTTTGGAAATCAGCCCATTTTGACTCTTTTTGCCAGCACAGGTCACATGCATTTGTCTTATCCAGTTCTATGCAAAGCATGCAGGAATCAACAACCCTAAACTAAATAAAGAAAGAAATTACATTTTAGTTTAAATTAATCAGAACATTGAACTGTCACACGCACCGGATCACGTGAGGTCACGAGGACCCGGAAGTAACCTCACGCAGGTATTTAAGCAGGAAGCA
>JAUYWG010000033.1:7815779-7836924 GCA_034779775.1 Enteromius afrohamiltoni | reverse complement strand
GCGTGATTAACCTGCTCACTCGCGCTTTCTCCGCGTCTGAGTATTCCGTCACGCTACACTGGGACTAACCTCGATCAGTCATCTCTTGTCTGCCTCCGTGACATGAACTGATGTAAAAATGTAAATCACTATGTTAACGTATTTCAAACATTACTAATATTGCGACTTTGAATTAATTAATGAAAGCAATAAATAGATTTTTTCTTTTTTTTTATTCGCAACCATGCATTTAAGTTGTAGTAATAGGTATTTCTTTCTAGAGTGTGGTTAGTTTGACCTGTTTACACATTCTCGAATTAATACCTTAACTTTTTACTGCAACGCACGTTAAAGCCACCCGTCCTCGTCAAGGTTGCGACCAAGTTTCAACTTTGTTGAGCACATAAATTGTACACTCGAGCACAGAGGAGCTAATCTAATCCCAGACAGTGGTACAACCCCTCTCCAAGGCTCTGTCATCGCTTATCAGTAGGCAAATCAGCTTAGTCATTGACCCTGTGGCCTCTGGCTCTCATTAGTTCTGACTGTGACATTGATGGAGGGCTGGGTCTGTCCTGCAGTCAAAGCGCACAGGTCAGCGCTGGTGGGTGGGAAGATTAGCGAGCTCCGAGAACTCTCTCATGTTATCCCGCCCGAGGCCAGCACTCGCTCACTGGATGAGATCTGCGGGACAGCATCCCACCACCGCGCCTCCTCCTCCTCCCCCCAGTCCATTTTCCCTCTTATTTTTGTCCTCCCTCTGCCACTTGTTAGTGGCAGGATGACATGGATGGAGAGCGAGGCATCTGAAAAGCCTCGGTTGACATGTGGTTCATGTGAGCACTCAAGGCATTATGGGTCCTGTGTGGTGAGTGCTCTAAAATGAGAGAGAATCAACTGGAGTTTTACAGCTGAGGGAAGCAGAAAGCAATGTACCTGCGAGTGACAGTGTGTTAGCATGCACTGTTAGTTGTCACACTATAAATGCTAATAGAGTAATTCACACACAAAGACAAGACGTGTTCAAAGAAAAGACCCAAGAGGAACTCATACAGACGGAAACACTGCTGTAGTGAGTTCTCTCTGATCAGTTACTGTGACATTTGATATTTATTGATAGCAACAGGTCAGAAGATTCCATTAATTCCACAGGATTCCACAGTGTGTGTGTTTTTGAAACAAGTCTCTTATGATCAGCAATGTTGGACTTATCTGATCAACAATAATGTAAAAAGTGTAATAATGCAAAAATAAAAAGTTACAATTTAAAGTAACTCTTTGCTATTAAATCACACTAATATGCTGATTTGCTGTTTAACCAATATGTATTTATGCAAAGAAAAAATTAAGTGTCTTTAATGAAAAATGTTCCTAGGGATTTGCCCATTTGTTGTTTTCAGAAAAAAAGTCTATTCACATCCTGATAGTGATCATTAAATGAAGTGATCTAAATGTATTTATCTGTATTTATATACTCCGTGGAAGTGAAAGTTTGAAGAAATGTTCGTCCAATCAAAAAAAGTCTGTTAACTGAATTTCCAACCTGCCTGTCAAATCCCTAATTATATCATTTAGTCGGAGTCCTGTGAATTCACTATTAGTACATTAGACAACAACAAAAAATAAATTAAAAATATATTTTGGCGTGTTTTTTTAAAAACAATCTGTAACATAAATAAAATAAAATAAAAAAGCAGGAAATAAAAACTAAAGGAACTTCTTATTGTATGTCAAAACTCTGAAAGCAGTTCTGCTTATCTGCTTAGAATACTTTCATTACTGCAGAAGAAAACTTTACAACCAACAGAACACAAAAAAATTCAATAAATCAGCCCTTATGAGCTAGACTGCATTTCTGACCCGCATTTTCCTGCCTGCATACATTACAAAAATTACAACAAAGTAACACAGCGTGCTACTAAACGTTATGAAGGTATTAGCTTATCAGCTTGAAAATAAAAGAGCAGGCTGCCTGAATATTTTACATCTTTTTAGACTCTCCTCATAAATCTGTTATCATACTGAAATAAAAGGTGTTTGAAGAATAGCAAAACCTGCATGTCTTGCACACAATAGGAAGGTGCATGGAATGACCTACATTATTTTCTAACATTGTGATTTGTCCTGATGCATTATTTTAAAATATTAGCTATGCTACTCCTCTGTTGTGCCCCGCTGAACAATAGGCTTTATTTTTTCTTCAAAGTTAAGCACTGAGCTGTGTAAACACAATAATGCACCAAATATTACTTATATCGTATTGAGGATCAATCTAGGAAAGGGCAATAGCCCATAACTTGAAAGCTTTTTTTGATAATTCAATCTCATGACCAAATTGCAAGTGTTTTACAAGGCAGCTAATTCGTACAAATTCGTACAACCCCAATCATATGATTTTGTATGATTTGTCTAAACCCCAGTGATGGTAGGTTTAGGTATAGGTCATTCATAAAAAAATTCATGCAAATTAGCCACCTTGTAAAAATTGCCACGAGATCGGGCTGGGTAATTCATATTAATAGGACAGCATGCCATCTCCCAAAGAGGGCTTGTTTTTTTTAGTGATACAACACTACTCACAAAAAATATTTTTTCTATATTTTAGATGTTAAATTCATCAATCTGACTAACTAAATCACAGAAACATAGGCTAAAAAATCAAGGACCACTGCTGGAAAAACCATCTGGCTGCTTTGACAGAGACCCCTCGTGATGCACAAGATAGTGAAGTCTTAGTTTCACAGAGATTTTCACAGAGAATTGTCATTTTTGCAACTCTGTGTCTCTCTGTTTCTCAGCAGCTAACCGCAAGGGAAATGCAACTCAGTATAGATACACAGAAACGCTCATCCCCCAACACACTCATCACACAGAACATGTGTTAAGTGAACTAAAAATAATCCAACACAAAAACCTGCTGCTATTTATTAGATTGTAAAGAAGCAAAGACCGGGTACATCATGAAGCTACATGTTTTGTTGTTGTTTTGTTTTAAAGAAGCGCCAATGTCTCAACAGGGTGAAAAAAAATAATAATAATATATATATATTTATATATACACACACACACACACACACATTATATATATATATAAAGAGTTCAGACGCTAAAGCCTATAAGTGCCATCTGAAATGTTCTTCTAAAATGAGCCTTTTTTATCATTAAGCTTTGCATCTGAACTCATAGTATATATATTACCAAGCAAAATTGCTACTGAACTTCAATGGAAAGAGCAACTAAAAACTCTATTTCCGTCACATTAGAAATAGTCACACTAGTTTCGAGTGACACAAGAGTGGGTAGATGATGACAACAAAATATTCAGTTTAAAGCAAATTATTGGTGGAAGGTGTGACACGACTGATCAACCAGACTTAGCCGTGTGAATGGATGAAGACAAACAAAGATACATATCAAAGATACAAATATTCTCTCTGTTTTTTTTTTTGGAAGTTGCATTAAAAGCAACTTGGCTTACAAATCTGAGGGGGTACGATGTTCCTAACAAACAGCCGAAAATGCAAAGGAGTTCAGGAGTTGACAGCAGCAACAGGAATCTTTCTTGGAATATGTGGGAAGTATAGCTAAATCCATTTTTTTTTCACCATGGGCGGGTGTGAATGCTGCGCCTCACCCACAGAATCTGCACACTCTCCATCTGCAAAATAGTGAAAAATGCAAAGTTTCTTCTGCACTATTATTATTAAACCAGCATGTGCAACAATGGAGGTAAAAGTATAAGGACGACAGAATTCCAGAGGATAATGGTGGATGGGAGGAAAGCTTTTCAAAGGAGGTGAATAAAAGAAAAGCTAATTCCCCTTATCTAAACCTCCAACAGGGATTTTAATTGGCCATTCAAATATTCAATTACAGAGGATTTGAATAGCACTTATTTCTAATATTTGACCTTCCATTATGATGGCAGGTATAAAAGCCATTAAACGAAACCAATCTTGTTATTGAATACTAAGGAGTACAGAAGACCACTGCTGAGCAACACTTACAAAGAACTTCAAAACCTGTGAAATCTGAAAATCTGCATGATCTGAGCAACGGAAATTGTCTTTGCACTTTTACATGTTTATTTTCACAAAACAAGTGTAGAGAAAAACAAAACACTCAGAAAAAGGAAAAAGGCCTCTCTTTGCAAATCGTTATTTGTAAGATCTGAAAAAAATGATCATATAAATAAATTATTATAAATGAGTGATGTCAGTGTCGTAGCAACAAAATAAATGGCATAAACAATGAATAAATGAATGAACGGCTCTTTGTGATAATAGCTTGAATATTCATAATAGGGCTATCAGTCAAGTAAAAATACGGAATCAAAGTGACAGAATGGGCTAGTGCATATGCTACAGCTCAAATGTTTGTTTGTTTTATAAAAATAATGTTTTAATGAGCAAGAAATAAAAAAAAAAAAAAAGAAAAATAGAATGTATCTGTCACGCCGGAAGTATTGCCTTGTGTTTATGTTTTCTGTCTAGGTGCTGTGTGTATGTTTTCAATTGTGTCATTCCCCGTTTTTTGTTTACATACCTGTTCCTTGTGTCTTTGTCTTGTTTGTAACTCCCCCCCTTTTCATTAGTGTTTCACCCCCTGCCAGCCGTGTTTCGCCCAGGTGTGTTTCATTAGTCTTTGTTTAAATTCACACCCAATGTCATGTTTCTTTGTTGGTCGATAATGTTTCATGTCTGCTCGTGGAGCTCTGCGTAGCTCTTTGCATTTCCCTTTATTTTCTTGTTTTGTTCGTTTAATAAAGGTTCCAGTTTCTGATATTCCTGCCTGTCATGATTCAGGGGCAAGGAGGCGTTCGGATTTAAGTGCGAGCTGATTTATTAAACACAGAGTGTAGACAAGCAGTCAGGGTCATCACCAGAACAACATAAATGGCAGAGGCAAATGAAAAGAGTAGTCAAAGTTCAGGTGAGGGTCGGTAACAGTAAATCCAAATAAACACATAAAACACGGAAGGAGATTCTAACAGAGAGACAGTGCTAATGGACCGTGACAACATACAAACACTTCCGGGATTTATACACATGAAACTAGGTCAGAGGGTGGAGCCAACAATCAAACACCAAGACAACCAACAAGGGGGGCGGAGACATGAGTACATAGGAAGGAATCAATGAATGGAAACACACACAAAACATACACAGTTTGCTGGGAGCGGGATTGCCATCAGCAGGCTGGCACATCCAGATGATTATGACACTGCCTCTGAGTCCTGCCTGCATGCAAGGGAGCGAGAGTGCGAGCTTACACAGCTGATTCGTGACATTATCATGGTTTCCTCCAAAATATAAAGCAGCACAAATGTTTTCAAGATTGATATAATAATAATTAATAATAATAATAATAATGTATTTTTGGGGAGCAAGCATGTTTTACTGTTTAACAAATAAATGCAGCCTTGATGAACATAAAATATTTCTAAAATGTTACCGATCTTTAAGTTTTGACTGGTAGTGTGTTTTTAGCGTTAGTGTATGTTCACACAATCAACACTTTAAATTAACAGCCCTTTTACTAATAATAACTCACACATTTACAAAGCCCTCATTGATATCTGACCCTGGAGAACAAAACCACTCTTATTAGCTCGGCTATATTTGTAGCAATAGGCCAATAACACATTCTATGGGTCAAAATGATATATTTTTCTTTTATGCCAAAAGTCATTAGGATATTAAGTACAGATCATGTTCCATTAAATTTCCTACCATAAATATATAAAAGCTTAGAACATCTTTAAAGGTGATTTTCTTAATATTTGGATTGATTTGCCTACCCCAGATTCAAGATTTTCAAATAGTTTGACCACATATATGTCCTTTCCCAACAAACCGTACTGTACATCAATGGAAAATGGTTTACTCAGCTTCCAGATGATGTATAAATCTCAATTTAAAAAATCATGGCTGGTTTTATGGTCCAGGGTCACAAATGTAGTTGGAACTGTGAGAATAAAACTTCAGAACAGAACAGCTAAACGCCCTGAGACTGCGCTGAACTTTAAAAGAAGTCACTGATACAAGTGTAATAGTTGTGAAGAGGTCGGTGCGGTTGAGCGTACCACCGGAGATCAGATGAGCATGGCTAAGTGTGCTGAGACAGCCTGATGCACAGCACTAAGGCAGGTGTGATTCAGATGTGCCAAAAAGTCCAAGGGTGAGATGGAAAGGGACCTGTGTGGCCACACGGAGCTCTGCACCCATTCAGCTAATGCAGTTGTTCAACCAGTGCAGTCCTGCTTGTAACTGTACAGCTACTGACACTAAAAGACCATTACTGGTGCCACCGTAAAACCCAAACAGCATCTGTACACTACACAAAACAGAATGGTTTGTTTTAACAGTACAAAGAGGTCATTGCAAAGAGGCAGCTGGATGCAAGAAATCTGATTTCTCATAATGAAGTTATAACAATATCAATGTTGCATCGCAACCTTTAGGCCACAGCGTATTTAATCAGCACTAGCAAGCGACTCCAGCAGATGCGGGGCAGTTAGGTCCCATTATCACTTCATTTTCTTGTTAAGCAGAACATGGAGGAATATTAATTAATGCTTTCGCTTTCTGAAGCAATTCAGCACAGTCTCTGACATCCAATTAGTCAAAGTCACTATGCAGGTTATCCAGGTCAAATAAGCTTCTGGAGCTGCACTTTATTTTCGTGATGTGACCTCATCTGAGCCTCAGTTCGGAGTAGAACATGCAGACGGTGCGAGATTTCTGAATGCATTCAATTATACTGAAACTTGGGCTTTGAGTTAAAATCTACCTCAGAAAGTTGTCAACAAAGGTTGCCAATTAACAGTACAGAGCAGCAAAAACATCTGTATAAACAAGTTTCTGTCTGTCAGAAAGTTGGTGTAAGTTTTTGTAAGTTGCGGTGATAAATTTGCCAGCTGAATAAGAAATGCATTTCCCCACAAAACATTCCTCATAAAGGCACTTTATGCGTTTTCATAACCTCTCTGTGGAAAAGACATAAAGAGGATCTTCTATATTCAGTACAATGTAGGTCAGGTGGCCCCAGGCAGGGGTCAGGCACCAGAGCGTATTGTATGGCCAGCCTTGAAACAAATCAGAGAGCCGCACCAGACCCAGAGGACCAGCTTTGTGTGTTTAATGTAGTGTAAAAAAAAATGCACTGGAGGGGAAGAGGGAGAAACAGAACACCACACGTATAATGAGCAATGTATGCTCTCCATAATTAAATCATCGCAGAACATGGAGGACTATTTCAGTTATGGCAGAAATAAATAATAATATAATGAGAGCCATTTCACATGTGATAGTTGATAACATAACCTGTCCATAATTAAAATGAATATGAATACACATATAAGAGAACATGTACAGACGCATTAGAAATGTTGCAATGGCAAACAGTGGAAGAATAAAAATGACTAAAACTAAAACTGGATTAACAATTTCTGAAATATCTATACAATGCAATAGTTTAAATTAAAATATATATTATATACAATTATATACAGTATGCTATTTGCAATTAATCAAATTAAGTGAGTTAATTAAATTAACTAATGCTTATTTCTAATTCAATATGATTGATATAGTCCATATTAAATTATTTAGCTTGGGTAAAAGTATACTAAATAACTAATACAATCTTTGTCATGGAATACACTTATGTGTTGACGATGAATTCAGTTTAACTATCCATCTTTTCAATTTTCGACCATGTTATCGATTTCTGAGGTACATCTTACATGAAGCAAAACATTTTAGATACCTTTTTTAGCGTGTGTGGTTATAGCGACCCAGCGTTCTCCTCAGAAAATTCAGTAAACTTAACTTAATTTCGAATTTGGTGTTACGTAAAATAACACAAGCTTGAGGTGAGTGAGACGAGTGATGTGCTGAGTGACAGGAGGCGTGGCCGTGTAGGACTGCGGTGTGTGACGTGAGCTCGCTGTCAGAGAGGAGAGAGAGAGAAAGCGCAGCTGATATCATTTTATTGATCCTGCGGGAACACAGAATTGAACTTTTTGAATATTTCTATGTGTTGAAAAACAATATTTTTTTTTACCCCAGCCCCTGGGTACTATAATACTATATAGTATTAATAGTGAATAGCAAATAGTCCATACTTGTTAATATTCACTATTAATTAATAACAGTGAACACTGACTATCATAAGCAGCATTAACAATTGCACAACACTAATGCTAATTTATAATATCAATAAACACTGTAGATGAATGCTATGAAAACAACATGACATTTCATACTTATACTATGATTAGGGTTCCAATTATGCATAATTTATTGTTATTGTAATATTAAGTAACATTTGTAACAAGGACACGTTAACGTCAAGCGTTTTTGTAAAGCGTTACAACAACAGCAACTTATCCAGCACGGTACAATTGAAAGCTATCATTTAAAAGTACATTAGACATGCATGTATAACTAAATCAAATTCATAGCTCATAGTCAATTTCACGTTTTGACAGCAGTCTACTTTTTGACTTCATAGGCCAAAACATTTCAGCAATCTAGCGAGGATGCAAAAGAACAATTCCAGATTTAGATCCACAAGAAGATTCTCCTGCATTTAGACAGGAATCTGCCACTTGTTTATTCCTGCGCAGAGCCGACAGAAGACAAGACACGTGCCGACGGTCATGACAACGGCAAACTTTAAAATTACTCTCATGCAGCATCACAAACACAGCGCAAAAACCAAGAGGAATTTGGTTCCGTTCAGTATCCGATAATAGCTCTGCCTCACAGCAGCGCAAATGTGTTTAAGACACAGCGAGTAGCTGGAACGGGCCGTAAAGTCTCAGCGACTGTCCTTGGCTTCTCTGTGAAGAGAGCGTTTCACAGCTAGCAACTCTGACTCAGGCTGACTGCCCTGGAGATCATGTAGGGGAGTGAAAATATGAAGAGCTGATTCACAACACCTTCTCATTAGCATGTTAAAGGTGGGAGCTGCCATTTGCAACTCAACAGCTACAAGGTGCCAATGAAGCATAAAGTCGGTCGCCAGCACACGTTTCCCGAGCAGTTGTTAAACAGCTCATTTAATACCACACACAATCGCTCAATACAGCTTTCGAAAATGGCCAAAAGCATTGAGTAAGCCTCCTGTTTTTAGAATCAATAACCCTGATGTTTGATACACTCAGTCGTCCGGCTATTGCTCAACTGCAAGGGCCCTTTCGGCGAGTACAGAGCTTTCAGATGCTCTTCCCCTCTAGTGGACATGTTGTCATGACAGGCTGTCAGTTTGAGGAATGGCTCATCATTGTCATGCCGTTGAACGGCTCCGATTGAGCCGCACAGCTGGAGTTATGTTAAGTGTAAAGCAAAGTGACAGAAATGCTAATCAAGTATCAAAACTGACACTGCATTCCCATCGATGCACATCAGGCCGTCAATGATTTATTAGTCAAAGTAAAAGCATGTGTCACCAGCCGCAGGTCTCATGGGTAAACATGCCACCGGCTCAAGGTCTAGCACTTAGCAACGCTTTTTACGTGATATACGCCAAGGACAACGTTCTCGATGGCAACATGCGACATAGGTAAGTGTCACATGACAAATCCCCCTACTGGGGATTTTATATATATATATATATATATATATATATATAATGCATGTATATGCACACACAGACACACATTTATATGAAATAATAAATCACTCTTGCTTCGATATGACTTTTGAGATTTACATTTAAATGCATAGAAATGAAAATTGGATATGGATGATTTTTTTTTTTTTTTTTGTATTTTTAGTTCTAAAATTCAACTTTGTGAACAAAGTGATATTAAAACAAAATAGAAATTACTGTAAAGACCATATAATTATAGAAATGTATTCCTCAAAATGTGTTTAAATTGCACATTGCAGCTCCATTGAATTATTCACTTCACTGAATTATTCATATTTATACAGCTTAATGTTACCAATAAAACTTTTCAACTAAAAATCACTTTCAGACAACTCATAAAAAGTTGAAAAACAATTGCATTTTCAGTGACCAAGAACCATATTTCAGTTTTAGTTCTTTTTGATTAATTTCTAATAGCATATACTACAGCTGGGGTGAGTATGACATTTGATGATTTAATTTGTTTTATACTTTTATTTAGTCAAGGACATATTAAAATGATAAAACGTGGAAGTGAACACTGTACATCATTACAAAAGAGTTCATTACAAATCAAAATATTACATTAGGGTTACATTAAAGTTAAACAGCACAAACTTTTTTTCATCACTGATAATAATAATAATATAAAATAATTGAACACTGATAAAATAATAATAATAAATGTTTATTGAGCAGCGAATCAGCATATAAAAAATTCTAAAAGATCATGTGGCACTAAAGACTAAATTCGTGATCATAGAATGCATCAGAGAATAAACTATATTTACATTTTTGTTTTTAAAGTTTAACAAGGTCGTATTTTACAATATTACTTTTTTTTAATTGAATGAATGCAGCATTCTTAGCATAAAAGAGTTGTAATGATATTTTAATAATAATCAAAAGCTTACTGAACTCTCTGAAACTTTTGAATTGTAGCGTACATATCGGCACTACAGAAAAATGAGTTTACATGTCTTCTAGCTAGTTGATGACAAAACAGGAAAAAGTTTTTTGTTTATTTTTGCATTTTAAGGGTTTTACAATGAGCTGAATTGTGTTAGTTATCAGCCTTTCGCTGTACATGAAACACAAAGTCAACATAATTAAGCACATTATGAGTTTGCTCAGCTGCCTCACAACGTGTGTCTGTGTGCTCTTAAAGGTGCTCCGCTGTGCTGAGTAAGCGTTCTCCCCTCCTCTATTCCCGTCCCCTTCATCTGAACGCAGAAAGAGGTAGAGAAAAAGAGAGATAGAGAGAGAGAGAGAGAGAGAGAGCGCACACTCCAACAAGCCCCAATTATCTCACCGTCATTCAGCATTCCTCATTCAACTCCCCTAGCGACACCCACCACTGCTTTCATTTCTGTGAGGAGATTCCAGCCTGAGCCTTGGGGATCTGGGGGTGGAGAGGTTAAACACTGCACAGCTCAACTGAATTTGGCATTAGAATCGCAGGGATGAAAGTTGAAAGAAAGCTGGCTCGGCCGATCCCGTACGTTTTTTCGCATCTTGGGCTGAGAAGAGAAGGGTGCCGGTTTGCTGGATCTCCGTATAGCTGTTGCCAATTAAGCCTGAGCTTCTTTTAGAGCGGGATTTTGGAAAGCGGCCTATTTTGACGCATCAACAATTTGCAGACGCATAATTCAGTTGAGGTGTGTAGGTGACAAAACAGCACAAAATGAGGCTGCAAAATTCAGCTTCCGCCGCAATGCAAACGAACCATTTTAAACAGGTGCTCTAGTCGAGCGATGCAGTTCTGCGGGCGGAGTTTGTATAATTCAACATATTGTTGTAGCAGAGAGTATACCTCAAGCTACACGCAAAACATTTCCAGATGCGCACTTGTAATATTCAGATATGGGACATGTGTGACATGCTATACTCTATATAAACTCTGTATGCTATAAACTATTAGAAACTGCACATTGCTGATTCTTAAAAATTAAAAACATATAGGCAGCTATAATTATTTATTTTAAAATAATTTGTCATACCACACCATCACTTTAAATAAACCAGAAAAAAGTACTTTTTTGACATTTTCCTCATTTTCATGAATAGCTTATGTGTGTCTTATTTTTCTAAGCAGAATTTTACCTGTCACCTTTACGTTTAATATTATATGTATACCAAAAAAAAAAAGAATTTAACTATAAACTGCATAAATATAAATTATATAAAAAGAGAGAAAAATCTTAGTAATTATTCAAATATTTGCCAGATTTTTTCTTAAATGTATTTTTGAAATTAATTTTGGCTGCAGAACAATTAAACAGGTATTTTTTTAAATTAAAATTTTTAATTACATTATTAGAACACACATTCACTGAATTGTGACTGTTTTTATTTATTTATGTTTTTTTTTGCACATCTGTTTACATTTTGACATAAAACGGCCCAATGCTTTTTTGATTTAAACTTGAAAAGGCAAACAGAAATGCACAATTCTGCTGTTTTTTTGTTGTTGTTTTGTGTTGTAAGTCACACACTATTGATACAAACATCTATACTTGCATAAATATATACCCATTAATAGCTGTTCTTTTTGGAGGCATGCATGATGTGTTATGTATCCATTAAAGCATATATACACATGTTAATAAATATTGAAACAGCTAGTTTATGCATCATTCATACATATTAACATCTGAGAGAATGCCTGGCCCTGCAAAGCGTTTCGATTGGTCCCTGAAAATCAAGGCAAGCCCTCGTTGTAGAGCTGTGCTTCCCGCACATGCTGTTCATTTTTAATATTGGGGAGGAAACAGAATTGCTAACGATGTTGATTATTCAGCGGGACAGCCCAACATGTTGCTTTTTTTCCTTGGGCAAACCGTGACTCTTTCGAGAATAACAGATTGAGCTGAATATATTCTGCCAATTCTTGAGTGCTCAGACACAAAGAAAGAGCAGGATGTGCACACTTACACACACACACACACACACAATTGATTATTCTCTGAGGATCCCTTTTGAGTCCTCCATTAGCTTTGATGTTGATAGCCATTAAAAAGATTTCTTACTTGATGTGTGTAATTAATGTTCTCTCTTTGTTCTCACTTCAGTCTTAAAAGAAGAAGAACGTCCATAATTGTAAACTCAAGTGAATATTCATGCCGTAATCTGATCTCTTTTCACTGAATGTGCCTAAATCACTTTCAGCTTCACGACAGCCGCGCTTTTCTTTTTAAAGGCAAAATCAGTGGTGGCGTCCTGTGGCTAAAGTGAATGTTTTTCTGGCTCGCTCTTCTATGGATAGCGTGATGCATTGTTTGCTGCATGAGAGCAGCCCGCGGCATTTTCTGCTTTCATAGGTGAAGTGCAGGGAAGAGGCATTGCGAGACTAATGGTGTATAAACAATACGGAGACCAGGATAAGCAAAAGACTCGAGCCGTGTGCGCTTCATGTCATCAGCAGTGCCGCGGATATTATATTCTGGTGATAAAAGCTGGCCTGTAGCTCAAACAGTAAACAATAGCACTAGCAAAACAAAAATATATAATGTTGCTTTGTATAAAATTATCTACCGTTGTCTACAGATTACAAGTTACCTTATTGAAAACGTAATAAGTAGTGTAACTATTTCAATTACTTTATTAAAGTAATGCAACTGATTATGTTTGATTACTTCATAATAGTTAAAATTTGCATGAGTAACTGTGGTAACACTGTGTCCTTGTTATACATCACATGTACTTACAATAATAATAACCATTATGGGTAATCGGATCTAAGTAACCCTAAGCCGAACCCTGACCATATACAGTGAGTACATGTCGTTAATTAACATTACTTAGTGTTTAAATATGTAATTACACTGTAACAACAAGTGTACCTATAACAGCAATTAAATTACAAGTTGTTTTTTTTTCTCAATAATTGTAATGGTTTATAGTTTCATATTTATTTTTCTAAATTGCATAACGTTGTTACATTTTAAACTTTTAAAAACACATGTAAAAGCATAGCCGCTAACTTGATTGAAAGCATTGCCTAAAAAAGCCAGCTTGCTTGGGGAGAAAATGAATGGGAAATATTAGTGAATAAATGAAAAATCCAGTCCAGAGAGAGATCAGCTAATCTTGTGCATCGTGCTCTCTCTATGCTTCCATGGTAACTGTGGGTAACAGGATTGTGGGTAGTGTAGTTCTTCGGGTGATGTTCACATGAAGATGAAATTTGTCCTGAATGGTTTACATTTTGTTAGTATAATTTATTTTGTATTTTAGGGAGATTTTACATAGATTCATACAAATTTGTTTGTTTATTTTTCTACTGTTATGCACCAAGGCTGGATTTATATGGTCATAAAGTGCCATAAAACAGTAACACACACACACACACACAATATGATATGTATACATAATATTTAAAAATGTTATTTGTTTCTTTAATCACAAAGCTGAATTTTCAGCATCATTACTCCAGTGTTTAATGCCACACAATCAGTGTAATACGTTATGATGGTTTGCTTCTTGTAAGACATTTATTATTTTCATATTATGATGTGGAAAGCGTTTGTGCTGCTTCATATGTTGTGGAAACCATGTAAATCTTTTACAGCATTCTTTGATGAACAAAGTTCAACAGCAGTTATCTTTGTAACAGAATGTTTCTGCAACAAAATAACATAATTGCCTGTCACTTTTGATCAATTTAATAAACTTTAATAAAAGTACATAGCAAAATGAAATGTTTTCGTTCCGACACTATACAGTCTCCCTCAGTGTCTCAGACATAAACCGTATAAACTTTATATGTTGACTGCAGATTTAAAAAGCTCAAAGATTTTCCAGCTTTTGTAATATTGCTGGTATTTTGACAAGTTCCAGTACAAAATAGAGTCCTGTCCCGGCAATAGCTGTGACACAGCATTATCTCCACTTCCCATAAAAATCCACTCAGAAGTAATGTAGAGCTCAGGCTTTTATTTAGAATGAAAGTCACACCCCGGTGAATCTGAATCATATTTGAGAGATCAGGGATAAGCTTTGGATGTGCCGGTCGAGTGGCAAGTCTTTTGGGGATACGTGTCAGTAATTCACCTTTACGTGTCCTGTCAGACGTGCTAAGACGATCCGCCACGGATTCAGGTTCTTCTAAACACACAAGTCATTACAGCGTCTGGAGATGAATGACTGAGATCATTTCCTCATTAATAGACTGACAGAAACATTGTGTACCAGAAATACACAGACCTTGAGCCAAATGAATACAATGAGATGGTGATTCATTACAGACTTTCTATTAAGCAGTCTTGTAGTCATGGAAACACTCTAAGAAGATAGTCTCTAATGCTAGAAATTGTGAACTAATGAACTCCTTAAGAATTACCTTTTTTCACACTTTATTTTATATATATATATATAGATATATATACTGTGTAAATATGACCATCTTCTTGGATTTCAGTGGAATTTGACAATGCTATATCTCATTAGCTTTAGTTCAGTTGGACATTAATTAATTCAGAGGCACCATATGAATGCTTAATAACTTCAATACAACAGCTGAATGCTCGGAATGACCATGAACCGCAGCTTCAAATGAATTGCATACATTTAATTTGCTTTAGTTTGTTGCAAATGCAAAACTGAAAGCACTAATTAATCATTAATCTCTAATACTGCTGCTGTTACTCAAACAGGAAGAGAGAGGGAAAAATTTCTTGAGGTATTATGGGGGTTTGAAAAGGGAAGTGAGAGATGAGAGCAGTTCTTTTTACTGAAGAGGCAAGATACCATCTGCAGATACTAACACCTTTTTCCTTATCAATGATCCTTTCAATCCCATGAGCTCATAAACCGTGACTATTAGTGACCATAAAGTTTAAAACAAAATTAGCCTGAAAATCTCATTTAGCGGATGATACATAGCAAATATATACATACAATAGGACACCAGAAACTAAATTGTAGACCTGCACCAGGCTGGGAAGACTGAATCTGCAATAGGGAAGCAGCTTGGTGTGATGAAATTAACTGTGGGATCAATTATTAGAAAATGAAAGACATGCAAGACCACTGATAATCCCCCTCGATCTGGGGCTCCACGCAAGATCTCACCCCGTGGGGTCAAAATGATCACACAAACTGTGAGCAAAAATCCCAGAACCACAAGGGGGGCCTAGTGAATGACCTGCCGAGAGCTGGGACCAAAGTTACAAAGGCTACCATCAGTAACACACTGCGCTGCCAGGGACTCAAATCCTGCAGTGCCAGACATGTCCCCCTGCTTAAACCAGACCCGTCTGAAGTTTGCTAGAGAGCATTTGGATGATCCAGAAGACGATTGAAAAAAAAGTCAAATGGTCAGATGAAACCAAAATAGAACTATTTTAAGAGTTGCAACCAAAGAACACCATACTGTACCTACTGTGAAGCATGGGGGTGGAAACATCATGCTTTGGGGCTGTTTTTCTGCAAAGGGACGAGGACGACTAAGCCATGTATTGTGAAATTTGAGTGAAAACCTCCTTTCAGTATCTATGATGAAAATCACAGGCCTCTCTCATATTTTTAAGTGAGAGAACTTGCACAATTGGTGGCTCACTAAATACTTTTTTTTGCCCCACTGTATATATTAGCTAATTGCTAATGGTCATATTGATTATATGAACATGTGAACTTGAGCACAACTGTATGATTTATATTTGGATTTTTAATGATAATGTATAAGCTTTACAACCATGAACAATGATCTACTTTCTTAAAAATCCACAAGGAAATGTGATTCAGCTATCATTTAAATGACAGACATTCCATGCACATACACAATTTTTTAAGGGAACATTTCATAGGGATAATAATTTTAATACAGTACAAAGACTGTTTTCTATACTATTATCCTAACCCTGACAGATAACTTTGAACATTTTTTGATTTTCCAAAAAACTTAATTCTGTGTAATTTATTAGCTTGTTTTCTCACGTGGAGCAAAAAAGTCCCCAACAAAGAACACTGATTACAGTATTTTATATTATAATAGTGGTAACACTTTATTTTAGGGACTTTAACTAGTTGCTTATAAGTATGAATATTACTATTAGTAGTAAGTAAGCATATATTAATGCCTTATTCTACAAGACCTTATTCTACATCCCTATTAAACAGCAAGCAGTAAGTTGTTTGAAAACTACAGTAAATACATTTATAATGTTAGAAAAGTGAGAAACATCACAGTTTCCAAACAGTATTTATTTTTTTAACATTAATTTAAAAATATATATTTCTTGAGCAGCTGTCCCGCTGTGTGAACGGAGACGGACGAAGACAGGAACGGTGCAGATTAAACTTCACTTTAAATATTAAACAAGCAAAACAACAAACTGGAATCACACATGAAAGTAACCATAATAACCGACAAAAGACAAGACAAACTAAACAGGCTTTTAAACATGAGGACATTAGGGAGAAATCAGGACAGGTGAGGAACACAGGTGGATCGGGTAACTAATGAACTAAACAAGAACAAGAACATGACCAAATTAAGAAACAAAGGAAATAACAAAACAAAACCAAAACTAAACTAGTGACATATTGTCACGCTGTCATGTGTCCATGTGCCATGTGTTCCCGTGTGTTTGTTTTCATTTTGTTCTCCCCATGTGCTCTTCCTAACCTGTAACTCCGCCTCTGCCATTAGTGTTTCATCCTCCGCCAGCTGTGTAGTCCAGGTGTCCCGTGTTATGTCCTTGATTGTCTGTGTATTTAACCGTGCCCAATGTCCTGTATCTTTGTCAGTTGTTGATGTTGCTTGAGTGTGTATGTCTCGTTCAGTTCTCTGTGTGTGCTTAAATAAATATCCTCCATGATTAATCTCCGCTTCCGAGTCTTCGTGTCCTCCGCTGTAGAGTGATTGTCGGCAATACGTTACACATATAACAGCAAATCAGCATACAATATATACATACAACCAATATAAGGACATTTTCTGAAATGACTTTTCACTCCTAAAAATAGAATTTCTTCAACAGTCCTTTGCAGCCCTTTAGGTTTAGCAAAGAAACCTCTTACCATCAACCATTTTGTGCAGTAAAGCACTCTTCTGAGTGGCTACATGGGTCTTTGAATATGTGTTAGGAACATAGTAAAAAAAAACAAATTACATAGACTTAAAGTCACAACGTCCAATTCTAATCACTAGAACATGGCTCCGAAAATGATTAGCTAAATAAAGGTTATTTCTGTATCTTAATAAGGTTGTCTTATGGTCCTTTGGGAATCTAAATTCATCTTTTATTCTAAAGAGCCATGTTCACTTACAGTGCATTAATAAATCATTGATGTACCATTGATGTAAAAAACACATGGAATGAATCTATGATGGACTTGCTATGGCCATAGGGGAATACCGTATGTAATTTTAGATGAAACGGAGCATATACAAATGACATGTGAGAGCGAGAGATAAAAAAACACACACACACACACACAGTCGCACCCTCTGGCTGGAGCTGCACGGGAGTAATGCTCTACTCTCATAATAAACATGTCCACATCTCACATCCAAGTTGCTCTAATATACCGGAGAGAAAATTTATGACACATCCCTGATTTGTTTGTTGTTATTAATGGAGCAAGGAGGAAGGAAGTGTTCTGTGGCTGCCAGCGCAATATCTGACCTCCGAGAGTGTATTAAATCAAGGCATTAGAGCCTGTGTTAATAAAAAGGATAGAAGAGGCGGAGCACCTCGGCCAAAACAAACACACCCCAGACACAACAAGCAAACGGCGCAGGCCTCCAGCAGATCAGGAAGGAAAATTAATATTGGGTTTTAATCTGCCATATTAGGGCAGCGACCTGCCGTGGTTGACTGAGATGTGAAGAAGATCTCTGCAGAGCCTCTGGGTGAGCTCTGCTCAGAGTTGATTGGAAGCGCATGTCCATCAAACTGAGACCCAGGTTAATGCCCTGAGCACAGATCACAGAGGTTAATGCTGTGACTGTAAGTGGTCGCTCTTAAAAATAAAGGTTCCAATTAGTGGCGAAATGGGGTTTACAGAAGGATGCCACTGTAGAACCTTTTTCATTTACATTGCTCATTACAAAACCAGCTAGCCTATACATGTTTCAGGGGTCTCATATTTTTAGCAAGTGGACCATATATAAACCACCTAAGCTATTAATTTGAATATAATATTTAATTAATTATGGTTATATGCCGAAGTCACATATTAACTTAATCATTCAGCATGTGAATCACAGCAATGGCAACGTAAAATGTATTTTATATATTGTATAATCATTGTATTTGCTTTTTGTTGTTGTTGTGCTACTACTGATACAAGACAGCAAATTAAAACAACAACAACTGTAAAACAGAGCAATTGCATAATTTATTCTGCTGCAATGCACTCTGGGTGTCAGTGAGTATAAGCTGAAAATTTGGGAAGTTTAGTTTAATAGCCCTTTTAAGTTATCTGTAATTAAACATTTAAGTTCAATGAAGAAACTCAATAAATAAAGTTGTAAATTTTCCATTACTCAAACAAACTGAGGGAATCACTGTCCTCAAATCATTTGAGTACTCTCAACTTATTAGGGTTTACAGTGTGATTTTTACCTAACCTACGGTACTAGGTTTGCCCTAAAAAGAAAACAACAAAACTAAAAACAATTAAGTGCATAATGCTCATGTAAAGTATATACTGGTGATAATTTACTCTGAAACCCAAATCATTTGGGTTACTCTATAGAAAACAATATTACTGTAAATATAACTATATGAAATTTTAAATAATTGCCTAATTTTTCACATGCAATAAACATATACAGTGATCAGAGACTGTCACACTCCAAAGGTGTCCAAAGCGTGCAGTGATAATCCTCCACAATGTAACTCTCAAATCTCATTCATGCTTCCACATATTCATTGTGTTTGGCTGTGAGAGAAGTGACTACCATTTGGCAACACTTGATGTGACAGGTTTGTATATGCTTGCAGCTTGGAACGACAAGAGGGTGAGTAAATGATGACAGATTTTTCTATTTGGGTGAACTAATCGGTTAGCTGATGATACCTACAGTAGATGCTGATCTGCCAAACCTATACAGCATCAAAAACATTTCTAACTATAAAGGAAAATGTAATAAATAAATTAAATAATCAAATAAAAACAAGACAAAAGTCATTAAACATTTAAAGATCTACACAGATTTCACAGCAAGTGTGTCTAATGACGAAGGCTTGCATTCACAGTGATTTTGTGACAGATGTCTGTTTTCATTTTGACACAGACATTGGTGGGTGGAAATCATAAAAGCTTGCCTGGACTGTGCCTGATTGGCGCTGAGAATTTGAGCATTTCCTACGCCAGAATCAATGTGTAAAATAAAGCGGCTTTGTCTGAAATGCGTCTACCGTAAGCACACTGTGTCAGAGCTGCGGTCACTTTTAGTGTAGCTTACAATGCTAAACAGCACATGGACTGACGGAAATTTCTGTTATTGTGCTTGTGCCACTGGAGGCTTGATTACATTCATTATCACAACAGGACTGCTTCACTGAGTTTCCATAATTGACAGAACATGTGGTGGACTTTGTTGTGTCTTTCATTGGAGAATAATGCAAAAGGCAAAAAGAAAAGTGCACTGTGTCAGGGACAGGATGAAATAAGAGCTAAAAAGTGAAAGGGACATGTAAAGCACAGTGGGGCTTCTTTTGCTTTAGGTAGGTGGCATGTCGTTTCATTCCCATGTCACTTTCTGGTCTATACTTCAATTATCATGAATGTAATGCTGTCCCAACTTTCAGGTTCACTTCAGCAATATTCATGCCTCCATATTCCTGTGACCGCTCTTTTTAAGCTTTCTATTTTATAACTGAATCTGTCATGTTTACCGTTAGTTTTTATGATGCATTGGTTACATCAGACTAATGTGAAGCATGACATGTGGGATGTTAAGTGCCCTAAACAACAAATGCTTTTAATCTCTGTGCCTTTATTCCTATGTGACTTCATTCCCTCAGTCTCCAGACTACAGTTATCCAGACAAATGCAGTATACAGTACATAAATTAAAAGTAGAGAATTGATTAACCTCTGCTTTCCTCTTGCTTTCCCTCTGTAATATTTACTTCTTGCATCATGCATGTTATTGTAATAAGAACATTGAGACAAAACAGTGCAGTGTGAACCAGTTCAGTCCAAATGTAAGCATTTCAAGACACACATGTTGAGCATGCTACAACTTATTTCATTTCATCTAATAGGCTACATTAAATATGATGTGAGGTGGTGGGGACATTTTTTTACCCCAATGACTTTACTATTGCTTGTATGCCTGCACTCATATATGCAATACTAGAGTCAATATGGTAAAATGTAATATCATAATTTTGTAACATCAAATATAAAATCAGAAGACCACAGACACACCGTGACGATCAGCTGGATGTGCCAGCAAGACTTTGGATGGCACTCCAGCTCTCCATTAACTGCGTGTATGTTTACGTCTGTTTTCATTCATGGACTCTCAGCAATGAACTCTTGTCTCCGCCCACTCGTTGGTTGTCTAG
>JAUYWG010000033.1:7793434-7815512 GCA_034779775.1 Enteromius afrohamiltoni | reverse complement strand
GACCTGTTGCCTGTCTTACCTGGATTTAATAAACTACTGCTTATGGATCCGAAAGACTCAGGAGATTCATTACAGTAACACTGATAATCATTATATAATGGTTTTTGGTAACAACTACTTAAGAGTATTCCCATTAATAATATGTTAATGTGCTGCTGCTTATTAGTTAGTAAGGTAGTTAAGGTTAGGGGTACGAGTAATTAAACTAAAATATGGTTAATAATATGTGCTTTATAAACATCCAATATACTAGCAATATGCAGGTTAATAAGCAACTATGTAAAAGTGAAAACTGATCCTTAAAATAAAATAAAGTGTTCCAGAGTTTTCTGACACTTTCACCAACGCACATGTTTGTTTGAATTTATTTACAATGTTGAAACAATTTTGCATGCTGCTACTGCTGTCTGGTTGTTTTATTCATGCGATTGACCGTTTCTAAATAGAAATGGCAAACTGACCTTGAGTTTCCCATTTAGGATTGTATTTCAAATCAAAACACAACTGTGTTGTCTGTGCTCAAATGCCACTTGCCGTAACCGACTGTACGAATTTCATCCTCTGCTTTCACAGGGGCCCAGTGGTACTTGATGTCAAATAATCCTGTCAAACATTGCTACAAAGGTAGCGCGAGCACACACGCAATGATAGTCAAATCCCAGAAAACCCTGTGTGTATCCACCCCGCATGATAATCTTAGCATGACACAGCCAGCCAAAGGCGATTTCTAAGAACTAAGCAAACAGAAACGCACTGCCTCAGCCCTAGGCATCTATCAGCGTTGAGAATGTTTTACAACACTTTGACACCTCAAAACCAAAACGTTGAGAAGAGAACATCAAATATGTTTGCAAGGAGGTAAAGAACAGAAGGAACTGTCAAAAAAAAAGAAGCTCCAACACTTTATGGAGAAATGGGCACATTACAAGCGTCACAAATTAAACTATCTGTTATTAAACACTAGACAACATTCCCTCCTCTGGCAACGCTCTGTTGGTTAACTAATTATCATGCCATATTCATTTTCTGTGCCCCGAAGCGTTTGTTGGATTTACCCAAGGTGGAGCGCGCATGTGTTCGGCCGGTTTATTCCTAAACGCAGCTCCACGTGAACGATCCAGCAGGAACCGTGGCTATGCAAACCCAAGGGCTGCTGGGATTGCTTCATTTACATTCCACAGATTGCATCAGGAATTCTCAGACATTTTCCTTTTTTTCCCCGCTTGATAATTGGGGACAGCATGAACCGAAAGAGATATGCACTGACACGTAAGCACAATAGCAGCATCACAGGCGAGCCCCTAATTAGTAAGCGTTAATGACTACAACACATGCTTGACCATGACCGTGATATTCTATCAGTCAGTAACCACAGCCATTTTTCTCCAGCTGCTTCCTTCACGTATGACGGTCGGGCGTGTGTGTGTTTTGCATCGAGTCGTTGCGGCAACCGTTGCTTTTCATCCATCCGAGGACGTGTTTACAAAGCTTTCATTTCTGAACGATTCTAGACCCGGCGCACACGTCCCCAGTGTGACGTTGATTAGGAGCCTTGTCAGAAATAAACTGGAGAGCCCCATTCCTTCACAAACCTGTATTCATTTAGTTCTGCCAAGTTATACAGTGCCATATCTCTGCAGGAAAATCCAGCATGACATGAGAGCGAATTTTGCCCTTTTAAAAAGAGGGTTAATCTTTCTTTCTTTCCCACAGCAACCTCAATCTCTCTCTGGCCCGCGCAGCTCTTGTGATCCCGGGCTGCTGCAGTAAATTAAATTAAATAAACCCATTAGTTACAGCACTGCTACCTTCTCACCTTTGCCCAGATGCGCTTTCATGGTTTGTTGGCCTTTTAAAGCAACCGGAGGACTCAGTATATAGAAGCTGTGATTGGAAAGTGACCTTGAATGAGCAGAGCAGAGCAGAGGATCAGGTTCATTGTTTATAGGGATGATCAATTAAAACTTTAACACATGTCTGACTGTGTTTTTCGGGTTAAAAAATGCACAAGTATTACAACAGTAAATAAGAGTTGAGGTGCATTTAGATGTAGATGTAGAGGCAGGCGAGAGAAAAAATGGGGGTGGATGGCCGTGAAGAGTGAGTCTGCGTCACTGCAAACACGTTAAAAAAGTGTGGCATGAGTAACTGAGTGGAGATCATCAGTTCGGCAACATGCTGACAGCCTGGACTGCACGACTTTACTATTTCTTTCACATTATTTTATTCCATCT
Source organism: Enteromius afrohamiltoni (assembly GCA_034779775.1). Classification (NCBI taxonomy): domain Eukaryota; kingdom Metazoa; phylum Chordata; class Actinopteri; order Cypriniformes; family Cyprinidae; genus Enteromius; species Enteromius afrohamiltoni. The sequence continues at coordinate 7,813,278 of JAUYWG010000033.1, read as the reverse complement.
GTTGTTTTATTTCAAGCAAATATGTATTAACCTGGGATAAAAGAACTGTGAGAGAATTTAAAAGAACATCAGTGGGGAACAAAGATCATGTAAAGTACCTCATCCAGTGGAATAATAATTTATCTCTCAATGTCACAGTTTGCTTCATAAAAACAAAAAATCTCATTTTTAAAACTTATTTTGAACACCTCAGGTGTTTCCTTTTACACAAAGACGCTTCAAAATCTTGAAAAATAGCATAATCACAGAGGGGTGTGCAATATAGTGCAATTGTTGGGTTCTGGAAGTAAAAATATGATTGTTTATTTATGTATACTGTGTTTCTTTCTGTTCAAGTTGTTCGTTTGAACTTAAATATTTAAAAGTAAAGTAACAGGTGAGGAATCATTAATACTAAAGAAAGAAAAATCGACCAGCTACAGAAGAGCAGCAAACAAATCAGGATGCAAGAGCTCAGCAGTAACTACTCACTCTGTGAAGCACTGTCAGTGTTGTAATTGATTGATATTGTAACAAAGGCTGATTCTGAGAGATGGAGAGTATGATCCAATTGCAATATAAACATTTATTAACAAACTACTCAAAATCAAATCCAGGCACAGGGAGACGTGGGGAAAAATACAGTATATCTAAACACAAAAGGGAAGGACTGAACAACACACATGAAACATCAACAAGGAACAACACCAGAACTTGATCAAGAGAAACTCTGAGGTGTATATATTCACAGAGGGCTAACCAAGAACACCTAGGGAACAGACTCTGGCTGATTAACCAAAAGAAATTTACCATATTCTACAACACTTAGTCTCTGTACAGAAATTATGCTTATTTCTGTATATATATATATATATATATATATATATATATATGGTGTTATTGTATGCTCACCACAGCTGCTTTAATTTGCTCAAAAATATAGCAAAAACAGGAATATTGTGAACTATTATTACAGTTTAAAATAACTTGTTTCAATACAATGTTTCAATAAAATAATCATTTATTCTTGTGATAGTAAATCTGAATGTTTTGCATCATTACTCCAGTCTTCATTGTCACATGATCCTCTAGAAGAAAATGTATTTGTTAAAAGTTGATTTGCTGCTCAAGAAACACGTTTTATTATTACCAATGTTGAAAAGGGTTGCACTGTTTAGATATAAAGAAAATTACAAAAAATTAAATTGGGGGTGACTCCAATTCACTCTTTTCCAAACACTGGGGGTACTTACCCAACCATTAATATTAAATTAAAATCATTGACAAGAACTTTAATGAAGTTAAAATGCATTATAAAAAGCAACACTTGCCATCTATGCTGTTACTAGGCAGTCAAAGAACAAGCAAAGTGTGTCTCAAAAGCCAATAATCCAAATTACCCCAACAAAACAATCACCTTCCTATACACCAATTAGCAATTAACATAATCCTTAAAAGCATCCTTTCTCATCTCATCAGCTTAGTCCAGATCTCAAAGGGCACTTGGCACATGTGGCAGCTGCTGCATAAAAACTATTGTGAGCTGAGCTGATATTGTGGGACATTCTCGTGTGGTGTTTGATTAATGGCGTGTGCATATAATTGATGGCGGGCAACTTGAAATCTCAATAGACAACGGTGCGGGAAAAGTTCCTTACAAACATATTCATCTCACCACCAGAACTCGGTATGTGGAAACTGTTGCAGTCGGTTTACACTTCCAAAATACCATCCCTACATTGTTTCACACTATGCTAAAATTATTCTAGCTGAATACCTCATGGTGATTTCAGGCAAGGAAAAGCACATGAATAAATAAACAACAGAAAGCAATGAGAAACTTCAAAGGCGATGGGACAATCACAGCAAACAAGCTTCTGGAAGCCAATGAATGTGTTTGTCTTTGTTTGTGACAGTGACTCAGGGGTGTTAACAGAGGAATTAGCTCACACCTACGGAGTGTAAGCACATCTCGCCCGCCATAATTGAATTAAGCCTGTCACAATCTTCTAAGCTGCGTATATTATTGAAGAAACGGGTGGTGTGAGCCATGTCACAGATCATTTACAAAGCAGCATTGCTAAAAAGCTGACTTTCCCATTTGTTTGCTCGCATTTGGAGAAAACCTTCATTTGCAATTTAGGGTTCCCCATGCAAACTGTTAAAAGAATAGTTCCATCAAAAAATACATCTCACTGGTCTAAAGCCAAGGTGTTATCATTTCCATGGTACATATAATGATTTTAGGAAGATATTTGTAAAGAATCTCAAAGAGCATGTACATAGTGAACCAGTGATTTCAAGACCAAAAAATATACAAAAAAGCACCATAAAGGATTGGAAAAGTAAGTCTTTTGAAGCCAAGTAATAAGCTTTTCTGAGGAGCAGACTTCAGAACATTTGGAAATATACAGTATGTATCACATTTACGCTGCTTTTGTATTTTTTTTAAGAGGGAGTTCAACCTATAATGAAAATTCTGTCATCATTTACTCACTCTTATACCATTGCAAGCCCATAAGACTTTTGTCCATTTTTGGCCAACGTGAACTACCATAGAAGCTCTTGCCAAATAAGCGGGATTAATCACATCTGATCACAATAAAAGTTTTGTATGTGTGTGTACTGTGTATACTTATTTTGTAAATAAGTGTAAGTACAAATGTGTAACAGGACATTGGTAACAACACTTTTTTCACATTACTAAGTAGTCATGTAACAGGAATTACATTTTGTAACAGCAGTATGTATTATAGTAACTGGAACAAGGGATGATCAGCGGGTGTAGTTGGGTAGTTTTAGGGATATGTAAAGTGGGTGGAGTTGGTGCAGCTCTGTAATACCAGTCTATTTACATGATAACTCCTCAGGAACCGCCCAATTAATATAAAGTCTAATATAAAGGTTTGTTCTTTCATATTATTCCACATGAAAGCATGCTTAAGCTTTTGTTGACCATATTTGATGTGCTCTCTTTGAACTAATCAACATTTACATGTAAAAAAAAATAAAAATAAAAAATGAATAAAGTTTTTTTTTTCCCGAAAACATGGATTGAAGCCCATTGGGTGAATGGGCTTTCAGTGGAGGGGCAGAAATATCTCAGGTTTCATGAAACCTGATTTTTGGGACATTATTAGGGTGTTTTTCATTTATGAACAAACCGTTTAAGGTTTAATGACTGTAAACCGTTCTTGTGTGGCAAGAGCCGCAGTGCAATTCTTCAAAAAATCATGCAGGAAAGTAACAGCATACAAGTGTAGAACAACATGAAGGTGAGTAAACGATGACAGAAATTTCACTTTTGGGGGAACTATTCCTTTAACTAGAATCCTCTATCTGTCAGAGCCATATGGTGTATTAGGATTTCTGTGTACTGTGTCAGATGTCACAGAGAGATGCAGGTGAAGCCATGTGTCACATTCCTAGCAGGGAATCTGATTTTTTTTTCATCCCTACAGCTCCTCTGAGGAACAGTAAAGCCCTGCTACGATGAATGTCAGGTCAGAGGAGCAGCCGTGAGACATGCTGGAAGCCGCATGTTTGGCTTCAATGTGTCAAAGTTCCTGTCTGAACTGCATTAGCTTGTTTTTGGGTCGTGTCTTGAGACTGTATCACTCACCCAATACGCAAAAAGGGAGGGGTGCTGCAGGATACGCAGGGGGAAATTGGAATCTTGTCAAGTATGATTGACATGCCTATTTGTCCCAGGGAATTCTTATTCAGAGAGATTTTAAGATGGCTGTAAACCAGCTCTTTGTCGAATGAACTCATTGTTCCTTCTGACTGGAAACACATCATGGCAAATCCATGGAAAGTAAATAATCCCTGAGAGAATTCATTAAAGCTGAAAATGACTTAAGTTTAGTCTTTATTTTTGGCTCAAAATAAATTATTTAATACTTGAGGCAGTGGTTGGGGCTACAAAAAAAAAAAAAAAAAGATGTAACAAAGCTTAACCAGCCTCCATATTTGCTTTGCAACGAGGCAACGAGCCTCAGGTTCTCATACACAGACACAATGCCGGACAGAAGCTGTGCTTCAATGGCAGATTGTGCTGCGATGCCAATATTTTAATGGCTGCAAATTAAATTGACAAATTAGATTCATTGTGTAAGTGAATTAAACTTGTGGAATTAGATGAAGATCATCACTTCAGAAACTTTCAAGCAAGGATTTAGCTCAGCAGGCAGCAAGGATGTCTGTCAGAAAGAGCGAGGCGTTGAGGGGTGAGTAAGAAAAGATGTATTCCAGAATCTTGATGCCGGCTGGATTTTCCAACCAGCTTCTGTGCTATGAAAGAAATGGAGTTGAATAACCCGGAAGGCCGGCCTCTGAGCAAATTGTGCTCCCTTTTCACCTTGATTCTTTAGGCCACGGAAAACCTTTCTCATAGACTGCGGCGCCCCCGCAAACGCTTACGCCTTAATGCTCTTTGACTTTAAATCCCAGATGTAATTGAACTGTCAAGACTGCTGTCTGGTATTGTTTCCGGAGGGCCAAACAATATGTGCGTGCCTATCCATGCACCCCCAAAAGCTGGATCCTGGAAGATGCCTACATATCATCAATACGTCAAAATAAAATAATAGCGTTAGTACATTCGCAAATTTTAACCGTCAGCGACTGTATCTCAGCGCTGGAATGGCACCATGTTCGCACCAAGCCAAAAGATTACAGGAAGGGCGATAAACATGTGACGTGCCAGGATAGAAGCTCCTGTAGTCACTGGGCTCTCTTGTGCTGGTGGATTTAATTAAGTGGAAATAGGGGGAAGAGACAGACCTGACTTCAGCGGTCCACTCGCTCTCGACAGGCACAGGGGCATGCTGCTAATTAAAAAGTTTAATTCCACGACTGCCGCGTTGGCATCCCAGTACCCAGAGGAGCGTCCTTGCACGCCTTGGCGGAAGCTTATCAGGAGCAGGCAGATTGGGGCGTCCTATGGAGGTGCCGGGGCTAGGCTGTGTGGAAAGAGATGGCATCCAGCTTGAGCTGGGAGGCAGCCCACCTCCTCTCACAGCTTCGAGCCAGCAGTCAGGAGGCGAGAGTCGGGCTGAACTGCAGTGTGGCGTGCTGAGGCAAGGTAAACAAGGGATAAATGGAGGATTTGGGTTCTGTCCTGCTTCGCTCAGCAGTGGATCTGTGACTTGCTCCTCCTGTCATAGACTCGCGCCTCGACTTCTGACAAGAAGGAATCGACGCCACATGCTGTTCATACTCCTCAGTAACTTGCAGATGATTTGCTACACCCAGTGGCCCTACGTATTAGGACACTTAAGCCACACTTAAAAATGGATGAACTTCATGGTATTAAATATCAAAGCTAGTGGCATCTGCAAAAAAATGGCACACGAACTTTACCAACTTTTCTTTTCAGAGCTATTTATTAAAGTGTGAGGGGATTTTTAGTGAATGTGTGAAGTCAGTTCTCAACAGGTTCACACAGGTGTTCTCTCAGAGTAACCGCAGGTGCAGCTCATTACATTAACTATGAATGTCATCTGCTAACAATTAAACCAGAAAATACTTACCATATACTAATTCTGAACAGTATGGTCTGGTTGCAAACACAGGGCTTAGGCCACAGGGCTTAAGCCAGCACTAGGCCATAGTCCTAAATTAACTTTTACAGTGCCTTAGAACACATTACAGGTGTGCATCTTGACGCAGAACAAACATGCATTTTAGTCTGGGACTAGATTAAGGCTTGTATGTAAACCCAGAGTATATATATATATATATATATATATATATATAAAATTTGTATATAGAAAACCAATGTAGAAAATCAATTAAAACCTTTTTTATTGACCTAGCATTCTTTAAAATAAATGTATTTTCATTTTGTTTAGCTTAATAAACTATAATAATAATTGTATTAATGCAATATTATTAAAACTTTTTTTTTTTGCAAAATATTAAAATAACTAATATAAATGACTGGGTTATAGAACTAAAAAATCAATTATGCTTTAAATAAAAATTAAAACATAGTATATAAATAAAAAAAAAAAACATATTTAAAATATTAATACAACTACAGTATAATAGTACTTAAATAATATTAAAATAACAATATGAGGGTGAGTAAATAATGAGTTTTCATCATTCATCATCAACTATCCCTTTTCCATATAAGGAAATACAAATGGTGTCTTTTGGCACGTTAGTGACCACAGAACATATTTTCTATCACTCAGTTTGAAAAGCTTAGCACATACAATCGACATCTATGGAGCTAGCATGCAACTGATAGAGCTTAACTTGCCTTTAACTCTCAATATTTCTTTAAACTACAGAAAGTTGTAAGGAACGGGAGATTTCTAAAGTTCTACTCTTCAGCAGGAAACAAGGGACATCTGGGAATAAATAGGTGGTGGAATTAGAGCGCTTCATTGTGTAGCCTTGTACGGGGCAAGAACAATGCGTGGGCTTCAGCGGTGCATGGCTCTCATTGATCAGAATACATTTTATCTCCAACAAAAAGGTAGAGACCTTGGTGTAGGCAATGCTGATTCTTCGCTATCTCTTGAAAGGCCACTTCTTTTACAGGCTCACGACCAGACACAAAGATGGAAAAACTCTCCCGAGGTCAAATAGCCAAAGGATCTCCAGCTCTGAATATCGTGTGGGGGACTATTGAATAGAATGAATAAATAACAGTTCAGAGAAACCTGTAAAAAATGCTGCAAATATCCTATTAGATTATTATTTTTTTAAATACCAGATAATACCCACATACTATAACATACGTTGTATAGCATATCTGATTGACTGTATCATTGCAAATTGCAAACTATATTATCACCCAGCACTATTTGAGAGTAGAAAAAGAGCAACGTTTTTAACACTGCAAAAATTACACACTTCAGCTTTAACACTCTCGTTTTTACCTTCCTGCACTCCTTTAATCTAAAAGTGGACCCCAACAGTGGTGCGATTCATCTAATGATGCCGAGCTATTATTATTTGACAGAGGGAACACATTACCCACTCAGTGAAAGCGAGGCTTCTTTTAAAAGCAGACAGGAGTTTAACAGAGCATCCGGTCCTCCCTGACAAGCCTTTTAAACATTGCGTCAGGCTGTAAAGGAGGAGCACCATCATATTTCAAGACTGAAAAGACTTCTCCTGATGCATATGCCCAGCAAATCAAGTCCAGAAAGCCTTTACCACTGGATATTTATTCATGATGGCTTTAAAATGTAAAACCGGCTTGTCTATGTATCTTTGCATACATAATATTTGTACACCGAGTTGCCTTCTTATGCATATTAAAGGGGATAAACCACCTAAAAATCAACCTTTCTCATACTGTATGGCTTTTTCTAAAGAAAGTCAATGGGTTGACACCAGAAATGTGGTAAATAAAATTGCTATATACATTTTATTTCAAACATTTCAACACCAAAATTTTACATTTGTTTAGTTTCTTTACAGGTACTTGTGAAACTGTATTTTCAATAAGGTAAAAATTCCTTCAAAGTAATTGTTTCCCAAGTGTAGACAAAAACAAAACACTGAGACATTTTCTTGGTTTTTTTACACAACAAAGAAAGTCATACGGTTTTGTAAACGACATGAGAGTGAATAAACCAAATAATAAACTTGTGCGAATTCTTTAGGTTAATGAACTACACGTTTTGCATGTTTAAGCTTTACAGCAATAGCTAAGTGTGAAATGAGCCACTCCGGCGAATGCAAATCAGTTTGCAAGCATCTGGCGAGATTATGGACTCAAAAGCCAATATTAAAACACGAATGTTGAGTGTATGTTGTTACGTCACCAAATTTAAGGCATCTTTTAAAATAACATTTAAAAAAAATACAATTTCTTATTTTTGTTTATTTTGATGTAACGCACATTTCTAGCCCGACAGTTGCTATGCTAGTCCATTACATATTTGATATTCTTCCAAGCTACAAGTCATGTTCCAAGTGAACCTGGAAACAAATTTAAGGCCGCTTAAGGGATTTTCCAGGCTCAGGGACACACACTCTTAGGTGTTATTTATTTAAGCTTGTCATTCTCTGGTCTAATGAGCCCCACACAAAGGGCGTAATGAAATGGCTCACATTAACACCCAGGAAAATGAAGGAACATTACGAGCGTTCGACTCGCTCTGAAGTGAATTGCAGCAGATGTTGCCTGGCCCCAAAGCTCTGAGTCACAGCCCAAGGCTAGGAGATCCAAGCGGATCCAGCACACGCCGCAGTGTGACTTAATGCTCATTCACTCTTTCCCCCTTAGATGCTCTTTGTACGAGCGTCTCTTCACCACAGGCATTCGCTCAGCTGAGTGATATTAGGTCTATGTAGAATAGCAATCCAAAGAAAAACAGCCTGGCATTAATAACCTGCACTGGCTCGGATTGTAAATAAAGTGGAGAAATGTACAGTAAACTAGGAAATATCGCAGGCTGATGAGTCAAAGCATGCTGAGGAGCCACATACACCTGAGTAAGCACCTCATGATTTGAGCACACCTGGGAGTCAAAGCGCTCAATGGAGCATCCACTGCACCTGGCTCTAGTGAGCAGTGATTGTGAACATGAAGTCTGCATGAAATGAAACAGTCATGCTGCTGTAGTAATTATGTTAAACCTGGACAAAAGCATCCGCTGCAGCCTGGAGCTCGATTGCATTTGAATCATCATGTATGTATTAGTCTACTGACTATTTGACTGACTAAAGCATCTCTCAACTGAAAATGGGAAACAACAGCAGATGACCAAGTCTACATTAAGCGGAGGTATACTCAAATGCAATGCACAGGCCTGATCTAAAGATTTTGGTTAAATAAAATGTGATGTATACTATGTTTTACACCATGTTTTTCTGAATTACTAGATCATTTTGAAAAATACAATAATGGTAAATAATGAATGCAAGCTCTTTTTATAGTAAACGAAATAAAGAGAACTCAATCCTGATATATGGGTCAATGACGAGATGTTTGTTAATGATATGTGGGATTTGGCCAGATCTATATAAATGTTGTTGTATTTTTTTAGTTTCTGATTCCTAAATTATTACTCCTTGCATCAGGAGTTTGGTGTAATCTTGCATTGTTATTTTGTTTGTTTGTTTGTATATTCTTGTTTGTAATGATTAAAAATACAAATAACTTAACATATAATAAAAATCACATAAATTAGTCACTGTCATGAAGGAAGCCATTTTGTTGTCATGTGACAAAAAACATAAAACAGTGAGGTTTCTTGCATTCTCATGCAATTTTACATATAGGCCTAAGTGCCTGTTTGTGTGTGAATGGTCTCTAATTAAATAATAACACTACTACTACTAATAATAATTATAATAATAGTAATAAAGCATTTTGCTTGAAATTAAATAAACTGTTTCATAAAAATCTGTATAAAACTCTTTCCAAAGCATATTAAAGTGAAGTCAAGGAAAAAAATGGCATTTCCAAAATCTTTAAACTAGATTGCTATCGTGCCATCAGACATCCTTATCTGTCACTGACCCATGAACAACACAAGAGAGAAACGTAAAGGGCCCACCTGTACCAATCCAGTCCCTTCTCGTAGTTCCTGTCAAAGAAGTGCGGTTCATTCCCAACGGCTCGCACGTCGGGGTGAACCCTCAAAGCTTCCAGCAGAGCCCTTGTCCCCCCTTTCTTCACTCCGATTATAATGGCTTGGGGCAATTTTTTAACCCCGTAATCCGAGGTGCAGTTCACCGCTCTCCGAAGTTCGCTGTCCGTGGTGCTGAATTCCGGAGGCTCTCCAGCAGCGACGGCGGCAGAGGAGCGCGTCGTAGCCGCCTGAGCTCGCACCCATCCCGCTGTGCTCTCGTCGATCCCCACGCTATTTCTAACGCTCGAGACAGCGACGGTTTGCTCTGTGGCCGTCCTCTCGACGAACTCCTCGTCGAGGTAGACCTGCGAAGAGGTCGAGTAAAGTTTCTCCCTCAGCGTAACAAAAGTTGTCTCCTCTGTCACGAGCCTCCCCTGATAGACGTAGTTCTCTTGGAACTGGAAGGAGTTGTAACAGCTCATCAAGCTATAGAACAGATAGGTGACAGAAAGGGACAGGGTGAACATGAATAAGATCTTCCGGGGCACTTTAGAAGTAAAAACCGAAGTGCTGGACCAAAATGCCATCTCTGATAGCAGCGACCCTCTCAGAGAAGTGGCCAGACATGTTTCCACCCCAAGTCTCGCATGGACACTCAACAACAATAATCTGTCACCATCAACACCGCAAACATCTGAAAGTGCGAGGAGGATCCCGCGCTCTCCACGCGCGCTTTTTCGCTTGAGGAAAACGGATCGTTAAAATTCCAGAAGAACGTCTAGAGTATCGATTTCTTATTCCGACGCTGACAGCCTTTGTCACAATTGATCGGATTGAACTTGCAGATGAGAACGGCTGCGGTCGGGCGTCCTTCCAAACGAGCAGCCCTCTCGGTTGTAGACTGAGGGTGTTGATGCTGATGGAAGTCTTGGCATCTTAGAAGAAAAGGGGCAAAGAGAGAGCAAAGTCTCTGAAGTGATGTGCAGGGCACATCTGCACCCGATACCGCTTCTGGAGTGCAATTTTGACACCGCTGTCCTTCACACCGCTGATTTCAAGTAGCAATCGGTGCAAACGCTGGATCTTAATCCAAACGAGGTGCTGATGTTGTATCATGCAGTCATCCTCCCACTGCTAATCCACTAACTTTGAGCGCTGGAGAGTGAGCAGCCTCGCCATAAATATTCATTGACTGCTCTCAGTGGCTAAGAGTGCAGCGCGCAGTCGTAACGCGTCGCATTGATTGGTAGACGTGATGTGCGCATCAGCCGTGGGCTCATCCAAAACCCAGAATAATACTACAGTAAGAAACTGCTGCTACGTCTACCGCTTTCTACAAGACGGCAGGGGAGGAAAGCATCAGACGCGCTTGTAATTTGAACACTAGATTTATGTAGACTCACATTTAATAATAGTAATAAAAAATAAATAATCATAAAAACGCAAAATAATGTGTTTTATTTAATACAAAAAATATGCTAACGGATTAATATTGATATTCTGGTTCATAATATTGCTATTTATTTTTGTATTGCTTAATGTATTACAAATACATCTCATATTTAATTTACATAAACACATTAATAGTATATTTAAAATATTTATTGTATATCGCTTTGATTATTGAATTAGTTTTTTGCAAATGCACTAATACCTATTTAATTTTATGTGTAAACAAAAGAAGAAAGTAGAGTTGAAATTATAGAATGCAGAATTTTTTGGGGGGGACAAAAATGAAAAAAATGTCAGGTGACACACATTCAAAATGTGATTTTCTTCTAAAACACAGCATTTTTTTTTAGTTTACATTTACCACAAAATCATTGAGTGCAGTGGGTGTTAACTACTCTCATACAACCTACAAAACCTGCTATACCCTACCAACAGTGAATGCATTGCTGATAAGTATATTACAGCAGCTCGTTATAAGAATATATTTATATCTTTTATTATATCTCATATCACATTTGTATTGTTATGGCTGCGTTTTTATGACAAAAGCACTAACTTTGGTCTATACAGAGCAGCTCATGCCTGCTCTCTACTGGCCTTAGAGATGCAGGACTAATCCATGCAACAACAACACTGGGCAAAGACTGGTGATATTTTCTGACAGAGACCTTAATGCGCATTACAGCGCATTAATGCACAGATTACAGGAGTGACTGTATAGAGGGGGAATGATTGAATTGGCGGATGCACGCATTTCTGGAATTCAGCAGTGTTCTTGTGCTATGAACGCTGAATAATTCAACAATGGAAATTTCTTTATCTGTTGTTTTCCCTCTACCACAGAGTTCCCTAAATACAGATGGTGGACAACCAGAATACCCCTTTTACCACCTCGGCTACCGCCGCCGTGGCGCTGTAGAGTGCACTTGCAGCTGTTGACCCCGCTTTAACCATAAGTTATTGAGCAAACGCTTTAAAGCACGTTTTAGCAAATAGCCGTCAGCTTTGCCTCGCTGATGTGTTATATTTGAAGTCAACATTCAGTGGAAAATTAAAGAAAATAAAAAAACTGCACTTACTATACACAAATTACAATTTAGTAGTCTACTTATGAAGATATTTGTGTTTCTTAGAAAAAAAATGTAAAAGGTTTAGGCTACTTTGCATCGGAACATTGAAAGTGGTAGCCTATTTTAGTAGTCTAGGAAACATGCATGAATGTGTGAAATAAAATATTATAAACAATGCGTTGAAAGTTTAAATGTATTAGGTGTAATTTTGTTCAGAAGACTGAAGTTGTCCAGTCAGTAATACATCTATAACTGGGCGCGGCACCGGCAGATCAGATTTAAGATTTAATTCTTATTAAATAGAATTAAGCATTATTTCATTCTGATTAAATAATATTTAATCATTATTCAAATCTATTTTAAATATTTATTTTATTTGTGTACATTAACAATAAAAACACGGCAGTACACGCGATGGCAGTAGACATTTTGGTTGTCCACCTACTGTAGATGCATTAAAGCAACATTTACCATGAAAATGCTCCAAATGTTATTATCACAGGTTATATACAGGTTATCTTTTTCATGGCTGAATATGATCCAAGTATCAGACATATGTCTTTTAGGGAAATAAACAGATGACTTGTGAGCTGAGCGATGTGTCTCCTTCCTTTACGTCACTCCATTCATCACGTCGCTCATGTTCCTCAGCTTTCAGCTCAGAGCATCCGTTAAAAGTAAGCGTTTCATTTTCCTGATAAATTTGAGTTCCTGCAAGCTTCTTGTGGTTGGTTTTTGAAAGCTGTTTAAAATCAAGAAATATGTTTGAGCTCCGTATACTCCAAACCTGCACATTTAAATAGGTTTTAAAGTAAGTTTACTGTACATTGAGTTAGAAATCAGAAAGCAAAATATAAAATTTTAACTGTTAAAAACTGTAAAAATACTACAGTAATACCTGGTAACTGGTTTATAGTAATACTTAGCTGTAATAGATAGCTGTAATGTAAAAATAAAAACATTCTTCCCTGGGAGAAACTGGCATTTCATTTTTTTTATTTTTTTTTAGCGTTTATGCATATTAGGAGGCTATGCTATCACTTATTTTTTGCTTATTGCATTGTTTTACAGAGAATGCAGCAGTAATTTTATGTTAAAGGTAAAAAACATTTTATTTTATTAAATTGTACTCTTTTTTTCCAGCTGCAAATATATGTTAACAATTTTACTATATTCAACCACAATGACAAAATAAGTAGGATTTATGTATGTATTTATTTATTAAATTTTATTTTTTAACACTTTATGAAGACTGAAACACCTACACCTATGTAGGTCAAAAATCTGTATGCCACGTGATTAGACATTTTATGAGTGTTTATACTATAACTGACACATGCCAGCACTAGAGCTCATCAAAGACACCAAACTTCACATTCATTACAGCAGTTACACTGTAAGAAAATGTTGTGCTGGCTTTTACTGCAGCTATAGCTCCTCTTCCCACACATAGGGCACCCACCTTTCAGGTTGTGGCAGTGCTGCTGTTCTCACTTTCCACTGCTGAAATGACCTCTCAAGCTTAGGTACAAATACTCACTGGAAATACAGCTCCATGCACTGTAGGAGACCCAATTCTTTGATCAAAAATTCGGATGCATATTTTATTATTGAAGTTGCTTTTAAAGATATCACCTGCCTAGAAGCTACAAGAAAATATAATGTAGAGTTCACAGTGAAGGAAAACTCATTTTTAAATATCCATGGATATTTAAAAGATCGGCTGGCAGTTGGACTCTAAGCTTCTGGCGTGCAGTCCAAAGGGAAATCCTGTGAAATCTGCCAGAAATGCTTGAAACAGACTATAATTGTCTGAGCTCTGAGTGGCGATTGGGGAAAATGGTAGTTTAGTCTATAAGCCGGCATAAATGTTCTAAGATCTAAGACTGCAATAAACTGCATAGCATGCATTTTCAAAAATAACATAACAGATAAATATGATGTCCAATGTTAGTTGTCAAATAATATTTTAGCTATTACTCCAGTGTCACACGGTCCTTCAGAAATCAGTCTAATTAACTCTAAGTAGGCATATGTTGGCTAGAAGACGCTAGACTGTGAACCAGACTTTATCATTATTATTATGACTTTGTTATAGCAGTAAATCAATTAATAATTATGCAATATTTGCTCTAATAATTGCAAGTAACATTAAAAGTTGCTGTCTTTTAGGCATTTGTTTTGGCCTCCTCAACAAGCCCTATTGCTCATATATTGATTTATGATTTTATAAAAAATATATAACCTAAAGCAATTTACATTTCCAACCAGCCCTGATGGTATTTAATCTACATAATACACTGAGCAGACAATATGGCACAATAAGAAAATGCAGACAGATTGCTCAGTGCACTAACAATAGGTAAGTAGTGGACAATATTTAACATTAACATATGGTTCATCTATTTAAATATTTGCATGTCATGCATTTTGGCAGAAATGTCTAAACTACAATATTTCTTCTCTATGCATTGCCTTCTGTTTTGGACATTCTTATTGCTTGATCATACTTGAACATGTCCTTCCCCTCCAATGAAAACCAAACAAAACAGAAAAATGACATGCTCACCAAGCTGTGAGCTCAAGGCAAAAGCAGAAATGCTTCCACTGTCTGAGCGAGAGAGAAAACGGCAACCTCTGACAGCCTCAGAGGCACAAAACACACGCACACACACACTTCCAAAAGCATGGAAATAGTTGGAGAGGGCTGAACAAGCCAGCAGATCTATAAGGCCTATGGTGTAAATTGATGATCAGCCGATAGCGCCAATGAATTTCACTGCTCCTATGGAGACAGAACAAAATAATTTCACCCTCCACTTTTATTTTGGTCCTGGGATGACAGTAGAGACAAATTAAGATGATAATACAGCACAGTATAGTTTAAGGGGGGGGCGGGGGGGAATCACCATGTCCACAGTAATATTGTCACATGCAGTCATTCGAATACACAGCCCTTGAATTTAGAAATGTCAGCAGTATAACACAGTTTCCACATCTCTTCTACGAATATGCCAAATTGCTGGAAATGAAACGATGCTCTTTGCTTGGTTTTAGTTTTTTGTACACCCAAGATGCACCACTGCATCAGGGCGATAAAAATATTTTGGGTTAAAACCGATGCCTCACATGGGAAACTGTTATTCCTCTGACATCAGAGGGATGATAACAATTTAGTAAGGCAATAGTGCAACAAGCAGGAGCGCTTAGCTGACACTATAAAGACAGAGTCAGAAATGGCCGGGCAGTCTGTCAATGAACACGTGAAATGATAGATACCAGGCCTTTATCGAATCAATAGCGCTGTTTCCTCCCATGTTGAACAGCCTGCCATGCAGAGGACTAATTAGATGATAAAAAGTGATGGATGTGTATTAAATTCACCAGCCTCTTTAAAAAAAAAAAGCTCCTTTGGGCTTTGCAGCATTTCCTGCTGACCTTTTAGATCCTAACTTTATTGTATGTGAAAGCAATTAAATCAATCCGTCCGATAGTGGCAATGCATTGATGCTGTTTGCGGGGCTTAACTACACACAGTAATTCGGTCGACTGCAAAAGGGAAAGCCAGGAGATTGAATTTGTAATATTGTCAACAGCATCTGTGTAATCAACAAGAAAACAAACAAATGAAACATCTCCAAGAAGCACTGTTGTGTTCTATGAAACATAAAATAGATAATGAGTGATTTCCTCAGTCGGGCATGATAAAAAATTGGAAGAGTAAAAGCCTATTGATCCTAATGTCATTACTCTGAAAAATAATGAGAGATGACAAATTTGAGCTGAAATAAAAAGTCACAGAGGACAGGTTGCTGGGAAGGAGAATCAGAATGACTTCTGAAGGGGTCACAGGAGTATGGAGAGAAAGAGCACGGCAAACCGCAGAGAACAGGCAGGATAACCATCAGGGGCCATGGGGAGTCTCGCATCTCGCTACTAGAAACTAGAGGTCAAAGAATTTCCCTGCGGACATCCGCTAGGCCGTGCTTTGCCCTGGAGACATCAGCCCTCGTATGAAGGCTTTTCTTCTCATTAAGGTTCTCCTGCAGATCCTTCAGACTCATGTAGCAGAACAGAATGGCAATGAAACTCTCAGAAGCTATTGTTAAGACTCTTGTACAATTGCAGGGTAAAGACCTCACAGAGCGACTCTTATAAGATTGCATTGTTCTTTGCATCCTGTATCTTAAATACTTGAAATTCTTAGTTGATTTGAACAGAATTCTTTTCAGATAAGGTCAAGACAGTCTTAAGATCACATTTTAGGCCAACAAGAGTTAAGGTAAAATGCATCAAATATGTGACACACAATAATATTATTAAATGTCTATTGCTTGATTTATAAAGGTTCACTGATAAAGATTAATTGTGTGTTTTATTTGTTAATGATGTGCAGTCAGTTATCACTTATGTGTGTTAATTTTAAATACACTAACACAACAATAGTACCACTTAACACTCACAAGTTCATTTATGTACGCTAATAAAGTTAAATGTAATTTAATGTAATGACGACCTTCACCTTTAAAATAATTACTTTCAGTTTTTAGTGGTATAATTTGTAAAATATTACATTTTAATATCTTTTCTAACAGTATTTTTTTTTTCTTAAATTTTAGATAGGAAACTGAACCTAAAAACTAAACTCTACTCAATAAATAAAACAATATATAGATCCCACTTTATATTAAGTGCCCCTACTACCTGTGTACTTCCATAGTAACTAGATGTGTATGTAGTATGTAACCACAGTGTAAGTACACACCGGTACATAGTACATCTACAGCTGTAATATTACTGTAACTACACACATGTAACACCCCTCAGAATGGTGTGTGTAAGTACAAATGTGTAACAGGACATTGGTAACAACACTTTTTTCACTTCACTAAGTAGTCATGTAACAGGAATTACATTTTGTAACAGCAGTATGTATTAGAGTAACTGGAACAAGGGATGATCAGCGGGTGTAGTTGGGGTATGTAAAGTGGGTGGAGTTGGTGCACCTCTGTAATACCAGTGTATATACATGATAACTCCTCAGGAACTGCCCACTTAATATAACGTGTAACATTCTGGACACCAACCACAATTTATATGTAAAGCCTAATTTACTAACAATTTATAATAACTACACGCTATGAATCATTAGTTAAGCATTAGTAAATAGTCAGTTAATCCTTTATAAAGCATTGTTCCAACATTAAGAGTCATTAGTAAGAAGTTTATAAATACAGCTATAAATCCTTCATTCTTGATTTATAAGCATATCCAAATGTACAAAGGAGATTTAAAGGCTCCGTTATCTTCCTAACATAAAGAAATAAACAAATACAACACAGAGGGATACAGAACTATTAATTTGGACATGCAAAACAATATAAAACTGTACACTTATTTTCTTTTTTTCTATAAAATTAAAGGTTTGTTTTCTTATTTATCAAGTGTACAGTTGTACAATTACATTTTTTACATCTTGAAATACTATTTCTGTGTTCATTATCCCTGTTTGTTTAACCTTTCTGTTATAAGATAAATGAGCCTTTGTATCTGCTTTATAAATGCTTTCCAAGGTATAACTAGTGAGCTCACAAAAAAAAACTTTTCTATTTAATATAAAGTGTAACATTCAAAAAGTGCTGTTAGACCTGTTACACATTTGTGCTTTCATTACCAAAAAGTGTTGTTACCAATGTCTTGTTACACATTTGTACTTACACACACCATTCTGAGGGGTGTTACATGTGTGTAGTTACAGAAATATTACAGCTGTAGATACTATGTACCGGTGTGTACTTACACTGTGGTTACATACTACATACACATCTAGTTACTATGGAAGTACACAGGTATTAGGGACACTTAATATAAAGTGGGACCTATATATATTTAAGAATGGGAGGCTTAAAATTAAAAAAAGGCTGGATGATGTAAGATAATTTCTATCTGCACTATAACATGGACCTTTAAATCTTGTAATAAAAAAGTTTAAATAATTACATGCGTTATGTTTGTTCAACTAATTTGGAGAACAAGAACCTACTCAAGGAGAAAAGATTCTCCTTTGCCTCTCAAGACAACATTGGTATACTATTTATTTTTCCAGAACTTCAGCTGATGCAACACTTTCCCTGCTGAGCATTCAATCTTCAAACGTAACGCAGAGCAACAGAGAGAAGCAATTGAATGCCAGTGGAATGGTAAAAACACCCTGGAAAGCAATACGGCAGTGAAAGATCTCAAATAGTTTAAAAAGAATCAGAACAGCTTGTAATAGATCTAAGGCCTCTAATGACCCCTTCTTGGGATGTCCCTCAGATTGATGACTTTCGCAAGCTTTTGCCCAGGTGGCACATGGGAGGAACGGGTCCAATACATCATCTTCACCTCTGGCTGGTAGCCCCAGGACACGTGACGTCATTTCCCCCAAAGGGTCCACCGGATTTCCACCGGAGCAATGTCTGGAAGTACCCGTAGAGCGGCGACACATCCCTGAGTCTGCAAAGAGTCCCAGAGCGCCTCCCAGGTGGAGCACCCTCAGCATAATTAGGGTGGAATCTGCTAGGACTTCCAGTTTAGGGTCATTCATCAAACGGATCACCCACAAGATTAATGTGGCCCCACAGTAGCACTGCAATGGATTGCTGCCACTTGCTGAGATCATTAGCGTTGGCTCGGCCGCCTCAGCGAAAGGGGGCTTTGCTCAGTGAAAAGTGAGATCTGCAGCTTTGCATACTAAATGAATAGTCCATCATCGCCTAATTAAGAGATTATTGGAGACACTCGTGTCTAGTCCCCTGGACAGTAAACCATAACTGAAGGGCAAAAGAGATAGATTAGCTCCACCTGCTTCGTGGCAAAATACAACATAGTGAAAATCCTGACAAAAGAAAGCAGCAAAAAATTGGCAGCTTTAAACACACAGTGCTTAGAGGAATGGAGGAACCTCAAAAGAGGATACTTGGAAGACACAAAAGGCATCAAAAACATAAATCTAAATGACATTTGTGTTATTATCATGCAACATCTGTGATTTAATCACTGATTTATTTAATTTTTATATTATATTAATTTTTATAATTTTTTTGAGTTGAGTGTGTGTTTTCTAAATTTACAGAAGAATGTGTTGTGCTTTCATGAATCATACATCTTTAAAATTATTTTCTAATGATCAAAACCTTATTAAAAAAACTTCACATGAGTTTAAAGAAGTGCCTACTTGTAAAAAACAGAGAAATATAGTTCTGTCATGACAACTCTCAGAGGGATCGGAATAGTAATATACATGGCAATGTGTGTTTGGCAGAACAGGTCTGCTGCTGAGGCAAAGCAACTACTGAAACTTGCTATTGCCAATACACAACATGCTACTGTGAGAAACACTGCGACTGCACATAACATATATAAATAACCCCCATATAGCATACATGAATCAGCCTGCAGCTGATCTATACAGGTGGAGCTGGGGAAGGTGGAGGGATTCTGTAACATGCTAGCCAAGCATTTGAGTGTGATTGCCATGATTTTAAGTAAGACATGATCCTGGATCAACATTTTTATTGATCCTGAATCAACATTACAGTCCAAAAATATATACTTATCCCAATCCCTACCCATAAAACTACCCTAAATTTATTCCTAAATTATATAATATCAGCTGCACCATGTGATGATGTCAATATGATCAGACTTACTTTACATTTAAAGAACTTTGAATATATGGGGGCAGTCGTGGCCTAATGGATAGAGAGTCGGACCTGTAACCCAAAGGTCGTGGGTTCGAGTCCCAGGTCCGGCA
>JAUYWG010000033.1:7774322-7784694 GCA_034779775.1 Enteromius afrohamiltoni | reverse complement strand
TCATGTCTCTTGGACAAAGAAAACATTTTTTTTAATATATTTTTAAGTCATTTGGGGTAAAATAGACCCCAAAGAAAACATAAGGGTTAAAGATGGCACTTATTAATGAAAACCATCCTGTCGCGTCAAAGCGATTCACTTCAGAATGGCTCAGAGGAGTGTCCTGAAAGTTCACCTTGATTAAACTTTACAAAGAGATTAAATATCTTTTCTCTCAAAGCCACTCAGGGGGCGAAACATCCTGTGGAATTTTAGTGTCCACCTTTAAGTCTTTGTCTGTAAAATCAGGAGGCACATTTAGATATTGTGTGTCCCCTTCTGCCAGCTTTTGAAGAAAGATCTTGCATTCAAGGACGCATAAAAGATAGTGCCGTTATATCAAAAAGACACCCATCTCCCCTGGGTGAGAGTAGGGTGCTGGCAGAACAGCATAAATCATGACTAGGACTACGGTGTTGACTATAAACTCTGCTGACCGCCAGCTGTAGTTCACCGTTTCTTCATCAGCAGGAAATACCTATGATTCTCTAAGCACATTTCTGGCAACCTGAAATTTGTCCCAAAGAAGAATTTTACAATGCAACAGCTTACAAACAAAAATGAACAACAGTATGTGTGCTACTAACACACATGCATCATTTCATTATCATTAGTTCATGTATTATGAACAGACATGGGTTAACAATGAACAATAGTGTAATTAAGTCAACATTAATATAAATCATATTACTGAATGAAGCAACTGACCATTTAAAATCAGTTACTCCAAAGGGATGAGTAATAACATTAATTTAGGCAATAGTGTTAAATAATTAACAAATAATAATACTGTATTTTGTAAGATTATTTTAATGTGGAAAAATATATCTTCACCAAGAGTGCATTTAATTAAAAAATGCAGTAAACTCTTTTCTAATTTAATTTATTTTAAAAATGTTATTTATTCAAGTGATGCCAAAGTTCGATTTTCAGTATCATTACCACAGTCTTCAGTGCCACATGATCCTTCAGAAATCATTATAATTTGCTGATTTGCTGCTAATTAAACATTATTATTATTATTAACAATGTTGAAAACAGTTGTGCTGCTTAATGTTTCGAATGCAGATTGTTTGGTGAGACAGGCAGGGTCGATCATAAGCAAAACAGGGTTATAGGAGACATAGACAGGATAACCCAGTTAACGTAGCGGTGGTCAGTACAACAGTGAACTCAGTCCGAGGGGTGAGACAAAGGCGTAAATCCAGGGAGAGCAGGGGTCGGCAACAATAAATCCACAACAGAACAAACTAGAAACACGAACATGAATGTAAAACACTAACCAGGTCGACAGTACAATGAACCGTGACAACACAACATATGACAGAGACAGGAATTAAACACTATGGTAATAGACAAGGGGGCAGAGACAAGAGTTCATTGACAGTCCATGAATGACAACAGGCATAAAGCACATAGAGTAAGTCTGACGCTGGAGTGCCAACCAGTGAGCTGGTCAACAGCTTGATCGTAAGAGTTTGAACCCTGTATATTTTTTAAGAAGAGTTTTTGTTTGTTAGTTTTTTCAGTGATTAACTAAATTAATATTAATATATTAGGAATGAAAATGAACTAACAATGAACAATATAGTATAATTACAAAGTTACAACTATTAAACTATTAATAAAAAAATTGAGGTCAACTGCTTTGGAATTTTTCAAACCTAAAGTAGTGCATAACTCTTTTTAACAAACTCTTATTGCAAAGAGTTACAAAAAAAACAAAACAAAACGCATATACAGCTAGGAATGTTTCATTTACATCCACTAATTTCAAAGTATCATAACATTATGCAGCAGAATAACCTTAGGTCAATTATATATGCAGCTGTCTAAAATAGCGCGAACAATGATTCACAATTGGGTCATTTGGAGCATATTGTGTCAATCTCTCATTATTGCTCTCCATTTCTAACATCGTGCATATCTTAATGAAATGAACTTAGAGCTAAATAATAAAATAACTGGAGAAGCCAAATCTCAGCTCAGTCATAATTCAGATTCATATTGCAGCACTTTTCTGATTGCTTGTTAAGAGCCACAAACACTCAGACCCTGTTGATGACATTCATTATTTCCATGTGCTTCCTCTAGTACTAACCATTTGATCTCAAGTACATACTTTAATACGTTTTCTATAAAAATAAATGAGATGGGGATTGTGTTAGCAGTAGTCGCCTTTTCCTCTGGGCATCAGGGACAAAATACATGTGATTAATAATTCATATTTTCTACTTGATGCCTATCATCACAGAAATAGTTTCCGCCAGCTTCATCGCCCTCCCCGCTCCTAAAATGATGGGCTCCTAAGCCCCGAACACCTCCGCCGTTCCATAAATTAATAATGTTGTTTTTGGAATCTTGCTGGTTTGAATCATGATAGCCTGTGTGCTTGCCATGAATGCTCATGCATGTGTAGAAAAAACAACAAATAAAAAAATGTAACAATGTGAAAAAGATATTACCACGCTATGGATCAATTCTGCCATACTTGAGGCACATTCTGAAGTATGATGTCTCGGAGTATGCAGAAGCTGTCTGTGTGAAATGAGCAGTGATCGGTGAAGGTTTCTGGCCTCTGCCTCAAGCTCTCCTGGGAGACAAATCTCCTGTACGCTCCTCAGGAAGCCATGATCCAGAACCCCAGAGGTTAGCTGATACAGAGTTTGGAATGAAAAGTGAAGTTTCATTATAAGACAAGTGCAGATCCCATTATGGTGTTATGCATCTGCCTACTGGTGAACGGAAATATTTAGCAGAACCCTAGATGACCCCATCGTTGCTGAAATGATAAAAGCAGCGAGTTGTTTTCAGGGGGAAAATAATGTTCTTGCGGACACTTCGATAAACACACTCATTACAACATTAAAGATGCATGCACATGTTGTGTAAACCTGAGTCGTTTTTGTGTTCTGTTACCTTTTGAACTCTCCAGCTTTTTAAAAATGAAAATGCTTGGATTGTACATTCTACAGAAATTCAAGGTGGCATTTCCTTAGACAACTTCCAAAAAAACTTTCAGTTTTTCAAATTCAGCTAATCGTTAGTAAAATAAACACAATGGCAAGAAAATCTGCACATATCCAATATGACAAAGTAACTGAAGAAAAAAAAAAAATTGAGCATTTCTGTACATTTCTGTATCTCATTACTGTATATCAACACAACTAAAGCCGTATGTAATCACACCCATACTGATACAGGGCGAAATCAGACCAGTACAAGTGTAATATTGCTCTTCTAATTTTTTTAATGGCTTCATAGTTATTGTACTCATTTTTCAGCTCAATCTCATATTCACAATAAAACATTGAGGAAAGTAGTACTATGTTTTCCAGTGACAGTGCTGCTCAGTATATTTGTTGGTAAAAAAAGTAAAGTAAAATAATTTTCTTGTTTGTAAATATAACATGTTCTTTCAATATAAAAGTCTTTATTGCTGACTCATTCATAAAAAACTATCTAATGGTGAAATAATGTAACCAGAATTACCATCACACACACACACTTTCCAAATATTAAAAACTATTATTATATACTAGGGGTGTGGCACGAGATCTCGAGAGATGCGATAGTGGCAAAAAATCTCAGACAGGAAACTGCTGCCACATTCTATTTATGGCGTGCTGACACGAATTTCAAAGCTCGCTTTATTGCATCCGGTGTAGGCAGACTTAAGGCCCTTGGTATATTTCACTTTCCGCGTTCTGTTCTATCTCGGGCACAGCCACGTCTGCACAGCTTTCAAAGTATACTCAATCGTGGATTAGTGCAGATGGCCGAGCTCAAACTATTTGCTTCAGAACAAATAATAGATTCATGAGAGCATAGAGGATCTTTGTACATTTTTAAATAGGCATTATCTTTATTTTTTTTATTTTGGCATATTTAAAGTTTAAACGCATACATTTTTGCAAAGGACTTCTACATTCTGTGACACAAGCATTATTAATAAAATTATATAAATGCAAGACATTTAATGGTGACATGAGAATGTAGTGCATAACAGAAATGAGAAATGAGTAACTTCAGTAAAGCTAATTTTTTTTACATGCATTAGTACCTAGATACATCAATCAACACAATCAAATTATAGGGGAATAATGGCATGAGTACATTTTTTTTTTAAACACAATTACTTTGTTCTTGCACTTACGGCTCATCTAGACCGGGAACCTGATTTTGCTTCATTTCACAGATTAAGAAATAATGAGGCTGGACTGACATTGACAAATTCACAAGCAAAGACAAGCGACAATGGATGATTTTTTCATTGTCTCAGGTCCTCAAATCTATAAACTGGCCAATATCAGAGTTGGCTTGTGCTCAATAGCAATCTATTCAGTGCTTAAGTTAGATGTATTTTAAGTTTCTACAATGGGTTTTATACTTGTTTTGAATTCAAATGTTCTTTTATGGTATGAGAGGAATAATGTAATCATGGGGTGCAATAATAATGTCTTTTCTTCAGTTCTTGTTTTCACAGCATGTCATGTCAAGTACTCTGAGTGCTGTATCATTATACTGCTACCTGCAGCTGGATGGCAAGTAGAGTATCATATAGTTATTCTGTCAACTGAAGTGCAGGTTTTATTTGATATTATAAGAAATATTCTATGATTATAATATTGCATAATTACAGATATGAGTCCTTGCCTTACCCTGTCACACACACATATAAATATATATATATATATATATATATATATATAAACGGAAGATATAAGTTGGTAAAAACACTACACACATGACATTTCCTATCTCTCTCTGATGACAAGGGTCAACTAAGCAAAGCAGAAATGCATGTGAATTTCAGATGAAAGTCAAAAACAAATAATTAAAAACCAGTTTGGTTTTAAGGGGTCATTTAAATGTTTTTTTTGATTTGCAATGACTATATTTGCCCTGGACCGTATATTCCAGTAGCTCCAGTCATTTTGATCATCACATGACTGACATATAAAGCAACTGAACATTTTTTGAGTTATTACATGGGTGTCTCAATCCCCTGAGTACATGTCTGCATCCCCTGAGAGTCTGAACTCTGACACTTCACTTTCCCACAAGGACAACAGAATATGGTGAAGAACCAAGCGAAACAGAGCTTTCTAAAAGAGCAACGAAATCTTATGAGTATTCATGTATTGACTGAAACTAATAAAACATTTATATATAAAATGTAATTATGCATGAACAACCTTACAGACATATACATGTTTACAAATTCCTATCAATTAATGAAATCAATCATTGCTTTGGTATTTATTTCACAATCAGAAAATTCTTAAAATGAACATTTCTATACTCATTTAACCATTACTATGCTAATTACTATTACATATTTATAATTTATTTTAAGTAAACAGTTACCCTTTATTTACCATGTAATTATGCATTTAAATACTGAGCAATATGAATGAACTACATGGACTTTCTAGGCTTATGGTTAGGGCTAGGACTAGGGTTTGGTTTGTTTTGGTTTGGTTTAGTAGTTGCATGTAATTATGTTATGCTATTTATTGTTATTATAATAGTAAGTGCATGTACTGAGTAACAAGGACACCTTAAAATATAGTGCTACCTGCTAGCTGTAACTATGCAACACTGCTTATGTTTTTGATTTAGATTTCAGTATGTCCACTTTGTACATTTCAGCATCAAAAAATTTACAAAACTGATGCATTCAAGCATGTGTAGGCCACTGAATATGCAAAAGAATTCATAACCTAAAGCCTTAAATTACTGTTCGTCTTTGCAAGTCAATGGAAATGAATGATTGCATCATGAAATATCTGAATCAATATTTGCTTCATTAAAAAGCGCAGATTCTCAAACCTAACACAAACACACATAAATTGCTCTCTGTTAATGGTCATTAATTGCAAATGAGGCTGGCAGATGTTCAAGCAATACCTGTGCAGCAATTACACGTAGTGTCAAAAATCTTTAACTGTCCTTATGTTACTTTTTGACCTTCAACACTAAAGCAGTAGTCAGCGAACATCTGAGCATCGAGTATGGAGAGAAAAAAAAGGACATGAAAAGCTTCTTTTCAGCTCTGTTGGACTTTTTAAGATAAGAGTGCTGCACTGTTTGATGGCACTGGATAGATACTCTATCTCCCCAATTTCAGATGATCAAAGGTGTGAAATGTATTACATATTCCTATTAGGTATGGATTCAGATGGGAAAGGTTTTGTGCATTCAGATTGCACAGACAGAGCAGGAAAGGAAGCCGGGTGAGAAACTGGGGGAAGAGGTAATGATCTCTTCAAACAAAATACTGTATTGCGCCTGCGGTGGTGAAAATGACTTCCTTTGCATTATTTGAATGCTAAGCACATGGAGGCCACATTCGAATGTCTTGATACGAGAATCGGATGAAAAAATATATATGATGTGGTACTAGGAGACTCGGATCAGCCAGAGTAAAATGATAGAACTGCAAGCAAATCCATTGGTTAACGCATCTCTGAGCTACAACCAATCAGGGGCTTGATACACCTCAAGGAATTATCAGTCATGCATAGAAATAGAGAAAGCTGGTAGAAAGGGAATTAGTGGGAACATGGGTCTCTGAATTTTGTTTTTTTCCTTATGACAGCCCTACATAATAATTTCATTTGAATGAGATCATTTTTACAATCTTTTACTATTTACTGAGGATTTGGCTTTCTGTCTTGTGAGGAAGTTATATTTATCACTGATAGTTAATAAAGGTGATATGCATAAATTCTGGAGATGATAAAGTACTCTTGTAGGTTGATATGTATTGGCAAATAGGAGAAAAAAATAAATAAATTGTACAACATAATTGTCCACCCAGTCATATTAACAATCATTTAACTAGCGGTGTGTTTTTGAGACACAAGTGGTGTGTGTTTAGATACTTTTTAAACCAACAACATTTGGTGATGCTAGTTACAGCAAAAAAAAAGGTAACAAATCAACTAACAATAAAACACCCAACCTGGCCTCATGACAAAACGTGTATTTTATAACGTCACAATTTAATACAAATTCATAGGATGCGCTTTTGTAGGAAAATGTAAAAAAAATAAAATAAAATAAAATACAAATATGTATTTATGAACACATTATGAAAATCTTTCAAGATTTTTAGTAAGCAACAACATCTGGCACATGTCACCAGATAATAAAAAATAATTTCACACAATAAAAAAATGTTAGTGGTAAATCTTCATCCTTTTCTTGCCAAATATCATACATTATATTGTACATTTTTACAATACACTGTACAAATTACCAAAGTTTGGTGCCTAAATAGCCATGCATAAGTTACATGTGTAGGTCAGAAAAACCATTGAAGCAGTGGACTGCAAAAATACAGATCTCTAAACAACGATGTGCTCCCTATTGTTTCAAATGATGTTTTGTTGTATTGTTCCAGTAAAAAATAAATGGCTACATGTGCAGTGACTCAATAGGGAGACAGCCCAAGTATTGTTACCCAAAAAGCAACTATAAATAGGCCTGTGATGGAGATGACTGGGGACCTACAGCAAAACCAACAAGCAAGCAGGATGCAGGCAGTTAATCTGAATGAAGTGAGCACATACAGTACTGGTATTAATGACATGGGAGAAACACAAGATTGGGCTTTCACTCTTTCAGACAGGATTAATTTGAGATTCCCCTGAGCATGCAAGCTGATAGAGGATTTGCCACACAATAAGGTTGGGCCTATGTAATTGTCCTTTTGCACTGAGCAGCGAGCCCTGTCATATGCACAGAAATACTGCTGGATGTTTCTTCACAGTTGGGGCTTTAATCCTTTAGGAGAAAAATTACAAGAAGCTGAGAAAAAAAAAAAAAAAAAAAAAAAACTGACAGCAAGAAAAAAAGAGCAGCGAGTCAAACCTGGATAGTCTCTCCACTGTGTATGAAGTTGGCCGCAGGTGGAGCTGAACAGCGTGGATTTGAGCGCCAGCCAGAACCCCAGTGTGGATTTCAGCAGGGATTGGATGCAGTTGAGCAGCAGAGGGGAGCTGACATGCACCTTTATCACACGACTTAGCCAGACTAAGGCTGGATGTAGACAGGGCCCGTGATGGATGGCCTGCAGACCTTGCCTCTCTTTCCCTGTGACACAGAGCTGCTGTAATCTGTTAAAGGAGAGCCGCCACAGCCTCCATTAACTCCTCGCAACACAACAAGGCTGCATTCACAATTGCTGACCTACTGTAAGCTCACGCAAACCACGCTCTGGTCCATTTACACCTCCTCTTACGAGGACCGGGCCAGTACAGTTCAGGGTCACGTACTGCGGGGTATCAGATATGCCGAGGCCATTTTAATAGCTCAAAAAATATACTTAGTGAGGAGAGTCAGGTTAATGCTTCACAAATTGCTGTTACTAAGTGACTGTAAACTAAACAGAGGTGGTCGAGGTACACAAAAAACAAGTACTTGAGTAAAAGTACAGATCCATACTATAAAATATTACTCCAGTAAAAGTAAAAGTACTCCTTTTTCAATTTTACTTGAGTCAAAGTACAACAGTACTTGTTTTTTTGTGTATTTAAGTTAAAAAGTACTGATAGATTTATTGAGCAATTTTTTACAGTCTACTTTTATGTAGCACATTTTCTTTTCATTATCTTACTGCTCAAAAGATTTTTGACGAGCATGATGCAATAATGTTTAATGTGAAGCTTACACTGCAATGTACCTAAGAGAAAACAGTTTTGAGTGTCTAATCTTCACCTGTAAGAAAAAAGTAACAAACTGACAATTTTTACCTAAATATGATTTTCAGTTAATGTTAGTACTGTAACTTACTTCGCGCATCATCAGTCACGAGGCAGTTGTTCGGTTTACTGGAGACTCGCTCTGAACGGATCGTTTGAATCAGTTAGCTGTCGAATCGAGAACAGCTTCAATCGGATCATTCCAATTAGAGAATGAATCGTTTGGTGCGAATTGCGAACCGATTAAAAATAATCAGTTTGTTAATGAATCGCTCGTCTGCGTCTTGCTCAGAGCACGTGAAATATAAGTAATGATAAGTTTTATGAAATGTAGTGAAGTAAGAAGTATGATACTTTGCTTAGGAATGTAGTGAAGTAATAGTAAATGTTGCTAAAAATAAAACTACTCTGGTAAAGTACAGATGTACTTAAATACAGTAACGAATTACAACAACTTCGTTACTGTCCACCACTGAAACTAAATGCTATCTATTAACACGTGACCTCAAGGCAAAATGTCACATTATTAATTTACTAATAGTTATGGTCTCATAGTCCTCCATTAGTATTAAAATATAAAGAAATAAATTAATGAATAAGTTTACATAGTATCTGTGTGTACTGTGTATATTTATTATGTATATATAAATACACACCCATGCATGTATGTATTAAAGAAAAATATGTAACCTTTATATATTGAATTTATAAACACACACACGTATGTGTATATATATATATATATATACAGTGATGGGCAGTAGCATCGCTACAAGTAGTGATGCTACTAGTTTTTCAGTAGCATGTTGGTAGCGTCGCTGTTTTCTGAATCAAATAGCAAATTTTATTGATCAAGTAGCACGATAGCGTCCACACAAGCTAACATTACGTTTTCCCAAGCATTTTTGACGTTTAAGCAGAAATACAAATGCTACGGTTCACTGTTCCTAGATCAGTATATTACGCCACCACCATACACTGGACAATGCAGCTGCAATAATGACTTCTTACTGTGTTTGGCAATGAGCTTTTTGGTGTTAGCGCCACCTTCTGCACCGGACGTGTGACATGCTTGGGCGAACACTTTTTGGAAAGATGGCAGAGGATGGAGAGGAATTAATACCGAGGGGGGAGTCTCCGTGGCTGTACCTCGAGAAGTTCATGACACTGACTGAGACAACGGCCTGTTTTTGCCATGTTGGTACTGTTTGGAGTAGTTTATAATTCTAATAATGCGGTTTGTCCTGTGGTTTAAGCTGCTTTGAGCTATACACATGCATTCATTCAGATAATAATACATACACACTCTCATCACCTTTTGTTTGTTTGTTTTTGTTGGAAAACTGGTTTGGAACAATTGTTAAATAAATAATTGCACAATTATGAGAGCCTGTCTGTTTGAATGACATTTTTCACATTTTTGACATCACTGAGGAAGCATTGATTTAAAGTTCAATTTATAAAAAAAATGCTTAGATGTAGTGAACTACTTTTACCATGTTGCATGTAGCTCACTACATTTTCTAAGTAGCTTGCCCAACACTGTATATATATATATATACACACATGTAAGTACATGTAAATATATTTTTTAATATAAATACACACCCAGGCATGTACTA